>JARVJO010000024.1:18419166-18442772 GCA_031762555.1 Cynodonichthys magdalenae | reverse complement strand
AGAGAGAGAGAGAGAGAGAGAGAGAGAGAGAGAGAGAATTTCTGAACTCATCTGTTTTCATTTTATGAGCTCTTTTCTACGAACTAAACCTTTAATTTTTATTGAGAACATAAAACTTTGATAAAGTGTTTCTAACTTTTATTAAGAATAGTTAAAATACAACACATAAAATCTGTGTATTTTTAAATCAAATATATTTTCTTGACAGGTTGCTGTTAAATACTTGTATGGTCATTTTTAACAGAAAATTGAATTGATTTTACTGACACTGCATCTAAAATGTTATGTTTTTTATGGCAGCAACAGGAACATGACCGCTGAGCATGTATTTATTGATTAGATTTGTTATATTGTGCGAAAGGAAATTTTATTTTATTATTTTTTTTTTTTACAAATAACACGTAATTTTTACAATAAGATTGTATGCTTCTCCTTCTGGGGCCTAAACCAATTCAGTTAACATTCTCAAGACAAAGGTCCTGATAAAAAGTTATTTACGTGTAGATCAATAAGTTGTAATGCGAAAAGGTGAACTTGAAACATTTTAAACATATAAAACTTAAATAATTTAGGAGTGTAACATTTCGATCAGTTGTTCGCTGAGATGTAATTTATTTAAAACTTTTGAGAAGCAGTCCATTTTGGCAGTCAGATAATATCCATGGAACAAATGAGTTTCAATAAGAAACTAATGTTGAGGAAATGGCAAGTAGACTCATTCATAATTTAGCTGAAGGTGGATAATTTTCTAATAACATCTGGAACATCATTAGTTACATTCAACATTCTGAACGACACTGGGTCTCAAAATTGGCGAAGAATCTTTGCATTTAATGGCTACATTGATCTTTAAAGTCTTGTTGTAATTTGAAGAGACGCTGAGTGTGACATCCCCCTGATAATGACAGGAGAGCAGAATGCCATTATCGCCGACAGACTCAATTAGTTTTTAATGAAACTGCATGCTTTAACCGGCAACATGCCCAGTTTTATTAAAATCTAAAAAATGAAGCAGCTCTTTAGATGACCTCTTGATTTTGGCTCCATAACCGAGTCAATCTTGAAGTGAGTCCTGGTAAAACATCTGAATGTGATGCAAGGATTTTCAATAAATATTTTCTTTATTCTTTCCTTAAAACTGAATAGGGTATTTGTAGTATATTAAGACTAAAAGTTATATATTATTAAGAATTAAGTTGGTTTAAGTGACCTTATTCTTTGACTTTTTAGCTCTGTCTCACAAGCTGCTTCTGGCTGCAAAACCCCAAAATGTTGAGGTGTAAATGCTAAAGTTGATGGTTTAAACAGCAACTTATGAACCAATTGTTGATGTCAGACTTTAGTCTATAAATGGGTTCAGTTAATTATTTTGGCTGTAGTTTAATTACCAAATAAGGACGTTATGAGGTTAACTTATGAAGAACGTTTGAAAAATATTGATGTGAAAATTATAGAAAGCTTAAGCTCTTCTTTATTAAGCTCAACTATGTGAATTACAAAATCAAATCTGTGCTTGTGTTTGATTCAGGTGTAACCATGAAGCTGATGGATGAGGTGGCTGGAATCGTAGCAGCTCGGCACTGCAACACTAACATCGTCACTGCTTCTGTGGACGCCATTAACTTCCATCGCAAGATTAAGAAAGGTGAGGATACTTGTCAAAATGCACAGAGCTTTAAATTGATGTTTTCTTTAAATACCCACATTCTGCACAGGGTACAAGCCAATCACAGTGGTTTGAGCCCTTCGGAAATTGTTCAATTAATTCCATTGTCCAACTGCATAATACTGTTAAAAGGCAGAGCAGCCTAGAAATCTGCCGGTTTATATTTAAAGAACTAGTCAACATTAACCACAGTAATTGCATCCATTACATAATTGATATTTTGTGTTCTGTAGTAAAATTTGTCTGTGTGAATTGTATGTTTTATTGCCAGCACTGTTTGGACACCAGAGCTGCAACTCTGAGAAGGCACAAAAAGCTGCCAACTTAAAGCACAAAAATTACTTTTTCCATTTGGGTTTTTTTTTTATATTGGTGATACCTTTGACACTTTGGTAATTTAACAGTTTTTAGAGCTAAAAGTGGGTTAATATTTTGTATTGTATTTTTTATTGAATTTGATATAGTTTTTGCAGGTTAGATATTGAAATTTTCCTGCTCGGAACATACTGTGATCCAAACATCCTGTACTGACATTCAGATGCGTTGACTACCTCAGGACAAAATGTTAACAATAGAGCAGCTTCATACCCATTGTTGAATTATGAAGTGGAAAGAAAATGTCACAGCTCAGCACGACTGTGCCAGGTCAGCTTCTACAGCTTTACACTACATGTGTTTTTAAATACAGGCGACTTCCTCCAAGCAGAATAATTCATTCAGTTTATGTCTTTCTCTTAAGACGTTGAGCATTACTTAGTGTCAGGATATGAGAGAGACTCCTTAACTGACTTAGATTTATCTACAGAACCTTACAGAGGCCTGTGAAGGGGTTAAAATGGGCTAAGTTAAGATTCATACCACATAATCAACAAAGTCATGATTGCAGAGCCAAATCTATATAAATCCATATAAAAAGTAGAAAAGTTGAGGTTGTCTGAGATCCATACACATATTTTATCTGCTGCTGTTGTCCTCCGAGTTTATGTTGTGTTGATGATTTCAAGGGAAAATTTAAAATTATACCTATATTTCTAAAAGATGAAGAAAAACCCTAAAAGCTACAGATCAGGTTTTTTTTTATTTTATTTAATTTTTTAAATTCTTTTTATTCATAAAAAGAAACAAAACAAAAAAAAGATTCACTGCACCTCTGAGTAGAGTTAGTCACCTCATGGTACATTTTCCTTTTGTTATTGTTTTCCAAGTGATGGGAAGTGTGGGCTTGTATTTTAATCCTTGTTATTTATAGACCAGAGGTTGTGTTACTTGTGTTTTACAGTCATCTTCTGTGTCTCAGACACTTTAGAGCGTCATTGTTTCTTCAATACCAGCTGAGATATTAATACCATTTTTGGTGGCTCAACAAGGGGAAAGAGGCTGAAATTATTTTATAAAATAAATTATTTTTCCACTGATCTCTAAAAAGCAGTCAGTGACCATTATTTTGTTCTGTTAGTGGGAGCTTAAAAGAAATATCACCAGAGATTTAGGGATCAAAAATGTGTGAAGCTTTATCTTTTTAAACAACATAAATTAAGTAATTCAGAGATTTAGTGGAGTTTAGTAACATTTGCTAAATATTCATTTTGCCATTAAGAAGCACATTACAGCTAAAATTAGATTAATCACATATAAATGACCTAATTTGTTGTAATTTGCTTCCTGTGATAACATTTATAAATCTTACTTTCTGTTATGTTTTGCCTCATGCCTCATTTATCAGACAATTTACCAAGAGACCAATTATGCTTTTTGACTAAAGCCATACAGATGGTGCTAAAAGGAAGTCTTCTGCTTTATAATTGAATATGGAGGACAGTTCTTTTGCACTTTTAACCAATGTGTAGCTGTGTCTTTTTGTTGTTGCATATGAAAACATATGAATTAGGTAGTGTTGTTGGTATACAGGTCAACCATATAGAGCCAAACATCCCAGGCTTTGCAGCAGCTGAACTAAAAGTAAAGCAGCTGCAGTGCCAAATTATAAAATAAAGGCTATTATTTTTTTCATTGGGGCTATATAATGCGGCTGTTAGATACTTGCTATTGATGTGAGAGTTCAGTCAGTGCTCCTCTCTATGATCCATTACAACCAAATAACCAGGAGTACAAATAATGAGAAGAAAGGCACAAACGGATGAAAGGACTTTTCAGTCAGAGAGAAAAGAGCACTGAAGGTGAGAAAAAGAAAAAGATCGGCGTTTCATCATGAACGCTCAAAATACTGTACTTATTTATAGATGTCACATTTTATTGTGCTGATTATACCTGATTTGTTGTTTGTCCAATTGTGACATTTCGGTAATGGGAAATCTTTAAAATTCACACTGAAAGGGGGCGATTTGATGGAAATTAACAGAGCTTTGACTATTTTAATATTGAAGAGAAAATGATAAATCTGTTAGTTATTTAAGACGAAATAATTCAATTCAATTCAATAATACTTTATTAATCCCAAAGGGAAATGAAATGTTAAAATAAATGTTGAAATAACAAACCCAAACCATACTGAGGCAGACTGTGTAAAAGTAGCAAATTGGTTGCTCAGCACAGTATCAGCTTTATGCATACACCATGACGCCCGGGCACTTTCCTATAGAAGATTTGCTATATTGGGCAGAAATGGGACTCTGCCAGATTTCCATGGTGCCTGACCTTCAGTGTTGCACAAGTGCTAGATCTACTTTCTGCATAAATCAATTATTAATCATGAAGGTCTTTTAAAAATCATCCATCATCAGGACTGGTCTTGGTGTAGCTCACACTCACGTCCCCTTGCTGAGCCTGATAGATTTGTGCCAGAAACATTTTATCTGAACGAGACTGGACTTGCTCCTGACTGTGACATGTTAAAACACTCAAAGGGTCCAGATGACAAGAAATAAGATAAATGGCGTCCGTGTATCAGCTTTTCTATGACTCAGTCACTGAACTCTATCAACCTTGTCCAGTTTTTCCTCCAAAATCGGTCATTTTACCATCATTTTTAAAAATTGTTTGTTTCACTTTCTGATTCTCAATATGAGTTAAACAATTTTACTAAACTTTAAAAACAAAGAAATGCTTTCCTACTTTTTTCATTGAGTAGTTGGAATCAAATTAGTGCTATCTTTAAGTTGTGTATAGCTTCTTTAAATGGGATTTTTTGTTTTATTTTAATGTTCTAACCACATTTAACTGGTGATACGTATTTGCTTTTTTACAAGTAGCACTTTTCATGCAGGAGTTTCTTGAAACAAAGTAATATTTTGCGTGATGTTCTATTTTTGTAATAGATTTAAGTATTTATCCCAATACAGCAAATTACATAAAAATATAAATATTTTTTATTTTCACATGTTTTTACTACTCAGGACTTTGCCTGCTTTATAAGAACTTAAACATTCACTCTGGATCTGTCTCAGACTGCAGTGATAACACCTTCTCTCCTCGTCTCTATGGCAACAGCAGTAATAATCCAATGCAGCCACATCAAAGAGAATAAAGAAACACATCAGCTATGCTCAGTTCTAGTAGCTTGCTGTTTTTTTTATCTCCTTGTGTTGACAAAAGGAGAAAATAAGACATTTTTGATTAAAACAAAACAACAAAACATGTATTATGTGTGAAATTGTGCATAACTTAATTGTCTCATACCTGTAACTTGTGCCTAACTTATCAGCAACATCTTAATATTAATTCAAAGTGTTCTCATGATTTTATCATTACAAAGCTTCGTGAAGAATGTATTGATAATATTTGTAGAGATATTTAAAGACACTACGTTTTTTACATGTCCTTTTTTGTCTCTCAAAGGCTGTGTAGTGACTGTGACGGGGCGGCTCACATTTGTCAGCAACAAGTCCATGGAAATTGAGGTGTTGGTGGATGCCGCCTCACTGGTGGACGAGGAGAAAGGGAGGTACCGTGCTGTCTCAGCGTTCTTCACCTTCATCTCCCTCGACAAGGACAATAAGCCTCTGACTGTCCCCTCTTTGAAGGTTGGTACCATTTGAAATGAGGTCTGTCATTGAAATTAAACCTAATGGTAAAAATTGTTATTTGTTTATCTGGGTCAAGATTTTATGTTCTCCACTCACAATACTGACTTTATCCATTTACACAAGTGTTATACAGGTAAAATGGACATCTGTACATAGATTTGAAGAGCAAGGAAAACTAGCCTTGAGTTTTATTAGGCTCCACATCTCTCCACTAAGACATTATTAAAAACTATTTTTAGCTTTATTATTAAAAGAGAGTTTCTTCCTTTTGTTATTTTTATTGTTTGTGTTACCAACTGTAAGTCGCTTTTATTCCCCAAAACACTCCTGGATGTCTGACTCAGCATTCGCTGTTCTCAGTGTGTAAAAATTGCATGTTAACCAGCAGAGAGGTCAGAAATGCCTGCTGTTTGTTCTAGGCTTTGCAATGCACGGTGATCCAAACCCTGTTTATTATGCAAAAATTATGCACACAAGCCATCTGTTTAACTCTGAATTATTTCCTGGCGCCATTCACACACACCCCGACTGCCTCTCTGATGATTCTTTGAAATCTGGCCCAACTTTCCTGCGAGATGTGAATTCATGTTGTCAGCGAGTGAGATTTAAACAAGATGAGCCTTTGAGATCGCATTCCATTTAATACATAAAAGATTCAATAGAAGGTAATTTTATTATATTTCCAGTTAATGACATTTAATTTTTTTTTTTAAGTCTATATCATTCAACAGTGACATGAGCTGACTGTGCAGCTTTGGAGAAATTTAAAAGTCCAACAGCAGGTCGTTACTCTCTTAAGTGAACACTTGAACAGCATTTGCAGAGTAAGTACCTGAAGTAATCATGAAATTTTAAGTATGTGTGGTCCACTTCATAAGCGAGGGAGATGCATTGAAAAGGAAGGCAGAGCAGCAGTAATGGCAGCTTAATGCAGACCGTGAAGAACTGAGCAGATTTCTGTGAATCGCCTCTTTTTAAAAATCAAAATAATGAAGAAATTACTACACAATAAAAGTACTTTATATTTCTCTGTAAAGTATAAAAAGAACAGTGGTGCACAACTCTCTGCCCTGTTAAGTTTCATGTTAAAAAAAAAAGTGCGTAATGAGTTTCCAGGAAGAAAATCAGACTTAGCAGCGTATTTAGCATTAGTGCATCAAATGCATCTCATATGATTGGCTTTTTTAAAAGCTCCTCCTGTCCCCCCCCCCAGTTTTATTTCACAAAACCTGTCTGTTTAATTTTACCCATTGTCTCCCCCCCTCTGTGCATTTATTACCTGGTGTTACACAAGCTGCGCATGTGTTTTATTTTAATACTTGAGGAAATCTGGGCTGATTAGTTGTAATTTCTGTTGTTACTTTCATTTAATGAAAAAAAAAACAGCTACAAACAAAGAAATCTCCAGGTTGCTTTGAAATTTATTTTGACACTAAATAAAAACCAAAATAGAGCCCTATTCCTGTGCTTTGATATTGCTTCTCGGCTAAACAAAGCAACAAACAAACAAACGTTTTTGCATTTGAATGTGTAATGGAGAAAATGTTGGCTGGGGACAGAACATATGACGACTGTTTTCGACGTGTGATATCGCACTTTCATGTGGACAGATCACTGGGCACCAATTACACGAATGAGAGGAGGAACATGCTATTGATGCTATTTCTGTTTTTTTTTTATTCACTGTGGTCTTCAACATGCCATGGCTCAAAATGACGGAACGCACATCCATGCAAACTATTCACAGATGTCAAACCAGTTAGCGTCTACATTTTCTCTTGCGGTGGAGACATAACTAGACTTGTTTTCTTAAACTTTGCTAAAGATGTTTCATCAGCACCAGCATCAATCGGTTGTCACCAAGCTCACATAAAGCAAAGAGCTAAAACCAGAGCTGAAACAACAGCATGCCCGTTAATTACATGCAGCCTGGCAACACCTCATGAAGGGATCAAATAATGTGAAGTGGAAACTTATTATGAATTTCCTCACCTGTTTTATCTCTCTGGCTCTCCAGTTTATCTATGCAGTCGGTGCAGAGGACAAATATTTACTTTGGGATCACATTTGCATTATATTGCATAGGGTTTCCTACTTTTTTATTCATATATTCATTTTTAAAAATCCTACCTTTCTGTCACTGAATTCTGTTAAGTAGAAATAGAAACACGGCTGAAAGCTTAAAATCAAATGCCCAACTTTTACTAATAAAATCTTCATGACACGGTGACAGTTTGTGCCCCAGTTGTGTTTCTATAAATAGCTCGATCGAAAGACCTGCCTCTGCTATTTTTGACTGCAGGTGCTTTTCCCCCCGTTCTCTGATCCTTGGTTTCACTCCAGTGGGCTCACAGCGTTTACTATCTTTAGATTTTCTTTTTTTAGCTCAGCAGGGGCGAGGCACTGTGTGGGGGGTTGTAGATGGACTAACAATAACGTTGGTAAAAGCTGAAGTAGGGCATGAGGACAGCGTGAGCAGGGAGGATATAAGGAATGTCTTGCCAGAGGTAACCTTGAAAATTACTGAAATGATAAATGTATATGTTGGACTATTGTGGAAATTAGAAATAAAAAAACACTATAGCACCTATAAACAGTACTTTTTGTTGTATTTGTTATGATTTTCTAAGCTATTTTTAAAACCTCCCCTACCAGGAACCTGGTTATGTTGGAGTCAGAATGCTGTTCGTTTATTAATCACTCTGTTCTTTCTCTTTCTTTTTCAATTTAATAACAGCCACTTTCACTCTTTTTCACTCGTTTCCTCACTCTCATCTTCCAGGCAGTCCCTCCACTTCCACTCCTTTCCTTTTCCTTCATTCTTCCTTCCAATCTTCCTTCCTTCTTGTTGGCAGAGACTCAACTGGTCTCCTCTGACACAAAAAAACAAGGCCAGTTGTCATGGCAACCTCCTGTAGTCCACATGAAATGGTTCATTTTTAGTTTTAGATACCCACCATTCAAGGCATAAATGTACGGGGTTAATGGGTTCACTCACATCAGATATTCTGACTCTAGTAATCCAAACAATAACACAAAGATCACTGCTATTTTTTGTCATTGTTGCCCAGTTCATGAATCTTTAGTTGTTTTTTTTTATAATTAATGCAGGATTTCTAACTCAGCTTACTCATAAATATGTATAGAAGTCTAAATATTTATGTGTTCAGTGCCAAAAGTAAGCTAGATTCAGTTCAGAAAGGCAGGAGGAATAATGCTTGGCAACCAGTCAGCTTCTAGTAATGTGTTTACTTTGGCATTTTGGAATTTTCCAGTACTTTGAAGCATCCATGTCGTTCACAAATTTAAGCATTTCAGTTTTGTGAATTATGAATTGTGTAAACCACTGCCAACCTTTTTCATAGTATTCAAAGCTTTATTTGTGTTGGTAAATAAGTAATAATTAGAGAATAATTAATTGGACACTCAGTTTTAGCTCTAGCTAGTTTCAACAGCAAAAATAAAACAATTCATAAAGGAAAAAAATAATATTTTTTATTAAAACATCTTCAATAAAATGAACATGTATGCAGCACTACATGTGTCTGGAGGTCTGATGATGACCACATCAGTGCAGAATTCAGTATGACTGCTCCACCAAGAAAAGGCATAGCTGCAAGTGGTGATGAGGGCACCAATCAGTTCAGTGGTGTATAGTAGTCATGGCAACTTCAGCTGATCATGTGAAAATCATAGTTGTTAGCTATGATTGTTTCTTTCCTTTTTATACAGCTTCAAGTAGTTATAAAAATACATATTAATTCTTTTTATTATTTACACTATTTATTGCCAGGTTTAATGCTAACATCAAATGATTGTTAAACTGCAGTTTGCTTCGGTGCAAGTTTTGATTGGATGTAAAAATGCAAAGATTGTTCTCGTGAGGTTTTGTCAAAGGATCTTCTTCTACAACTTATGTGATAATTGGACAGAGCATTTAGTTAGCCAAAAATGTTCTAACCTTTCAACAAAATCCAGTTTGACAGGTGAGACGGTTACAATGACATGACAAGTTCTTGTGTCTCTGCCTGGAGATTTCTTGTGATATTATGAAACATATTATTTAAGGATTTTCTAAAAATGATTACTTCATTACTATTTGGCAAAAACAATGATCTTCTGCTGATAACTCAGTAGACACATCTCTGTTCTGTGTCTAAAAAACCTCAGTTTTTCTGCATCATTCTGTGACTGATGCAAAACAAATGTAACAAAACAGCATTTTGACAAGATCAGATTGAAATGTTTTAAAACACTCCAAATTTACAACGTTCATTTCATCTCCCCTCAGTTCCTGCTTAAATCGTTCACAGTGAATGTTATACTACTTGCAATTACCATTTTGGAAACTTTTTTTGGCAAACTACGTGTGGTAAAACTAACAACCAAATAATTGCACTTCCGGTAGAAATGAAAGAACAATTACAGGATTTAGCAAAGCAGCGGCACCCTGAGGTCAATTTGTCTAGACCCTGTTTCATAGAGCTTGATGCTACTTTTCAAACACTGACATTTAGCAGCGCCTCAGTTGCTCTCTCTAATAGCGGCTCATTTCAACACAAAGAAGCACCTCCTGGCATTTTGATTGCATTGTGGAAGCAAGTGTCTTTTACAAGCTTTGTTATCTGCTTAATTCCATTTTTCTTTTGGAAGATCAATGGGTCATCTTGTTTGCACTGCTCCGTTCAGGTCTGGCCACAGATTTTTCTTTATTTTCAGACTTGAGGGAATTTGAAATTGAAAACATTAGGCTGCACATATTAAGGTACTCATTTGTGGGTTTTATTTAAGACTATTACTCACATGTAGATCAATTTCTATTCTCATTTTTAGTAATGTTAGGGATTCTTTACCTTGATAAATTGGTATTCTATATTAAATTGTTTCTATATTACCAAATTATCCTCATTCACATTTGAGTCTTGCCCCCCACAGCTTGTTCCTGGTATTTTGTATCCAACCTTTTACCACCCTGCTCTATTCATTAGGCGCAATCTGCCGGCTTTACACCTACTTCCTCTGAGTTGCAGGTGCTCCTGAGTTTTCAGAGCCCCCGTGTGCACACAATGAAGAGCCTCTTTCTGAACATGCCTTTACGTCTGCAGAACATTTTAACCACACACAAACACATCTAGTGTTACAGCAGCAAGTACTCAAATGAAGTAGTGGGGGAGCAGACAGTGCCATACAAATAAATGTTGACATGGTCAATGATGGTGGTATTGTTTAAAGACACGAGGTGGCCTGGCAGTCTAATTAACTGTGCAGTTCTTCCCTCCACAAGCAAAGTTGAGCTACATGTAAGTAAAAGTAAAAAAACAATGTTTTGACAGTCCTATACAGAAACTAAAAAAAGCATGTAATGGTGATTTATAGTAGCAGTTAAACCAGGGGAGTATTTGAGAATTTCTGGGGAAGATGATTTGTCCGTATCAGTAAATGGAATGTTGCTATGGGCAAATATGAGATGCTGACAGTATAAATAACACTGAGCAAAGACATTTTAGATTGAAATAACAATTACTAATACTGTTTCCTTAAGGGAACAAATGGTGAAAAATCCACTTTTTTTAGCAGTTAAATACATTTTGTTGTGTACTTGAAGTCTCTAGGAGTGCAGAAAATTTGAATTTAGTTTCTGCCTGTGCTGCGTAGATATCTTTATATTTTGTTTGGGTCATGTTTTTTAGCCTGTTAAGTTTTCTCTATTTTCTGTGATGTTTTCTGAACTATTACGTAAATTTATTTGTAACTTAACTGCCAAATAAGGTCTTAGCAGCAACAATTTGGTTGTCATCATTCTCCTCTCGCTCTGAGTCAGACTCTGGCTCAACAAGTCTTTCCTTGTTGACATATTTTAATCATTTGTAAATAAAAAGTTTCTGCACCGCTATATAGTCATAAACCCCTCTAGTGTTTTTCAACCTTGGTCCTCAAGATACACTGTCCTACAATATCCAGAAATCTTTATAAGTGTTTATGTACTTATGTGAGCTGTGGGAGGGCAGAGGGAGGAGCTATGATAATTTCTAGCTCGCCGCATCTTCAGCTCTTTTATAGTCGCTCAGGAGAAAGACGTCCAAAATTACGCATTTTCCAACCCGCTGTCTCACGTCTTACTGAAGTATAATCCAAGCTGTAAAGAGGGGCTTGTGGAGTTAAAATAAGGAGGAATTCAGACCAAAACATTGCAGTTCCATTGTATATAGACCCCAACTGAATGATTTAGATGTGAAAAAGGATTTTAAAGCATGATATGTCACCTTTAAATACTATTACATTTTGCTGTAAATATTGCATCATTGCTAAAACATATAACATACATAACAAACAATTTGACTTTACTAAAATCCTAGTTTTGAACTCTGTCTGACTCACTCATCACCTTTTTTTCAATATTGCATCAGTGTTGCATGAAGAAGTTGTCTGCTAAAGAACTGACATCCCCCTAAAAAGCATTCAGATTTGTTGATTTTCCCATTATAGCAAAAGGCCTCCTTAACTTTCAACCGTATGTTTTTCACCAAGATGATGAATAGCTGTTATTACAACTGTACTGTGCAGTAAATTAGATCTGCCTTATTCTCTTGCATGATACTTCATTCCAAGGAGCTCTTATGAGTAAATGACAAATGCACCTAAAAATAAATTGGGTTTTTTTTCTCTTTTTCTTACATCAGATTGAAGGAGTGGACGAGCAAAGACGTTCCGACGAGGGCAAGGCGCGTTATGTCCAGAATAAAGCAAAGAGACTCGCAGATAAAGAGCGCCGGCAGTGACCTCGAGGTTCACAAGACTCAAACATGTCCAACATTATTTTATGAACCCACTCCCCCGACTCACACAGTATACATTATATGAAGGATTTAAACCACCTCTCTTGCTCTGATTGTAGCCTGTTCAACATGTTTCTGTGAGCATTATTTTTGCAACTGTGCTACAAGCCAAAGTGTTCATATATAGCTGTGTACAATATTTAAGTAAAAGTACTACTTATTTTATTAATGTGTGAAAACTGTTCTTAAAGAGTAATAATGCTAATTAACTGTAAAAGTAAGAGCGCTTATTTTTCTCCAGAATATCTTTAAGTAAAGACATTGTGGTGATGTCATTGCAAAATGATACTCAGAGTGTGAGGGAAATGATGAATAAGTGAGTGAATAATAATAAATAAAAGATCCAAGTATGAGTCAGAGGCTCTTGCTGCGTGTCTTTGCTTGTTTGATGATAATTATGTCATTGTCGTTGGCATGTCTTGGCAGAGAGGGCACATGTTATCCATCTTTTCAGCACCGTGTCTTTCACAGAGAGCTCACAGGAGCTCAGGGGTTTTGACTCATCCAGCATCTCTCCAGCATCCCTGCCCCCTCCTTCCACTGTGCTCTCTTTCCTCTTCCTCCTCTGCATGTCTGTCGCACTCTGACTTCAGCCTGTGTCATGTTCTCAACCCGTCTCCATTCTCTTTGCAATGTTGCTTTTCTCACTCATTCAGTCCAGCTATCCTTACGTTTCCTCCTCTAGTGTATCATCTACCTGCCTTGCCTTCTTTTTCCACAGGTGAGATTAGAAGATTGTTCCCTTTCTGATAGGGGAAAATGAAGGAAAACGTCTGCCATTAAATGGTTGTGTGCGTGTTTGCAAAAAGTAAAATTGATTAGGCAAGTGAAACATCGTTATCCAAATGACAAAGTTAAAGTTTGTGATTATCCTTCCATTAAAAAATGACTGTAGTGATTTCAGAGAAACATTTGTTTTTAATCTTTGCTTTAATTTCTAAAACTTTTAGACTAGAATCTGATCTTTTTCACAAGAAAGGAACAAAACAAAGCAGAAACACTTTTCTTTTTTTTACATTTCTAAACACAGGAAATGAGTTTTTGTTATGGCATTTGCTCCCTTTTCTTGTCTGAACTAAAAATCTTTGTCATTGGATCTTGAAGGTTATTGTTTTTCCTTCCGCTCCTCCAGCCAGAGAAGTATGTGTGCTTTTCATTTCCCCCGTGAAAATAAAGTTAGGTCCAAGCTGCACTGGAGGGATAAATCTATTTTTAACCCCAGTAAGCTGGAGGCATCTTGTAGAAAAACACAGGAGACGATGGGATGTAGTTCAGACGGCAAGACCAGACCTCAAAAAAATAAGAACTTGTTGAGCATACGATGTATTTATCTGTTCCTGCTCTGAAAACATTCAGGAAAAACTCAATTGCCATCATTCAAAACAACGTCCATTACTGTTTTCAGCCATTTCAGCTGGTGCAGCTGCTCTTTTTTTTTTTTTTTAAAGCATACACACATTACAGTAACCATGGTTACTTACGGTACATAGATCAGACTTAAAACGGAAGAGAAAAAATTTTCAAAAAAATCTTTTTCTCTCATGTAATAAAAATGTTTCCAAGTATCAACAAAAATGTAAGTTTAAATTGCATCATTAGAGAGTTACATGAAAATACTACGAGCATTCACATATGGCCTACAGTTTATATTTAGTAGACTAAAGATGATGACCCTGGTGATTTGAAACTGCTTTTCCCACCAGAGGAAAAAAATCTATGAATGAGGACAAAACGCTGATCTCATATATCTCCACGTATGTCTTTGCATCTAAATCAGAGGATGGGAGCACTCTCACTGCTGTACCCCAGAGAGACTGTCGAGGCTGCTTTTATAAACGATCCTCTGGTGCAGCAGGGAAACCATTAAGCACTCTGAAGAAACGGTAATAGACGAAGCGAGTCAGCATTCAGTAAAAAAAAAAAAAAAAGCATTTTATCACCATGCAACTTTGCATTTTCCCCTGTTGTGCTAATAGCTAAAGGAGGTCTCTTCAGTCATTTTCTGGCAGCCGTGGCTTCGTCTCCGCACAAGAGACAAAACACATCGACCTGAACTGCGAGCGGGTGTACCTTGGCCTCACTTGTGCAAATAATTCTGTCGATAGTTCTTTGAGGATATGCTTTTTGTTCAGTTTGCTGGCAGAAGTTGCACATGCTTAAAGACAAAAACCTCACATAAAAATAAAAAAAGAACGAAAAAAAAGAATCAATGCTGCTTTTATTTTAAGTAGTTTTACTTCATAGAACAGAGATCCATGCCCTATATTTCAGGTTATCTGGGCATGGAGCTAGCAGGGCTTTCCCTGCAGAGGGAACAACGGTCCAGACTTCTTCTTTCTTGAATCTTCTGTTCTTTTTATGCTTTAGAAAAACTTACTTTATCAAAGTTTGCTATTTTAATTATAGCATGTCCATTATCTCCTCTTCATAAGGAGGTGACAATCGTAAGGAACATTACACTGAAAGATTTGCGTATTAAATGGGGTCTGTGTGTCTTGTGGTGTGTGTGTTGGGTGGGGGGTATGATGAGAGATGCAGCTGATGGTGAGAGTGGGGGCAGCGTGGTGCCTGTGGAGCCAGTGGGTGGGAACGCCTTCTGTTACTTTTTACTTCCAGGTCACCAAGCATCTCACAAACTTCTCATCCCTTTGTCCAGTATTGTTGATGGACTAATCTAACTTTGATGTTCAAGAACAATACCTTCAGGGTTTCGCCCACATGTATCATCATACACTGCAATAAATACATTTTTGGAAAATCAAACTTTCTTAAGTTACTACTTCTTGCATTTCCCTAAAGCAGACCAAACTCATTTTATTCTGACAACTTCATAATGAACATTTTTAAAAGGGTTACAATAAAAATTAAAAAAAGTAACTGATTCAGAATTGTGTCAAAATATAATGCTACTTTTCTCAGAAAACAACATAATTTGATAAAAAACATGTTATAAAATGTGAATGTTGTAATTATTATGTTTTTACTCATTCGTTTACAGCCTTCTTTAATTTGTTTTTCTTTTCACGAGTTAACAACTTGCTGATTGTGCACGCAATCAAGTTTTGTTTTTCAATGTCGGTTTTTATTTTCAGAGCTTGTTTCATCAACAAATGTCAAAGAAATTCACACCCCCCAAAAGGATTTTTTTTCCAGTATAGAACATCTTTACATTTTTTAAAATAAAACATGACATCAGTTTTGTTCACTAGTCATTCAGATGCCAAAATTCTCTTGTTTTAATCAGCAGGAAATGCATATGTCATTGCTGAAGCTGTGTGATTCTGTTGTTATTGAACAACTTAAGGTGTTTTTTTTGTTTTTAAGTCACACAGGCTACAATCAATAAATCAGGTTTATCCTGGAGCTTTCAGTCTAGCAATTAACTGGATTAGCTGTGAATGTTCTGCTTTATTTCTTTAAAGAGGCTCTTCAGACTGAACAGCCCTGGCTGTGTTCTGCCTGCCTGCCTGCCTGCATGGGCAGCTCCCAGGTGGAGCTGAACGCATCACAGGCTTTTTTTGCTTTTAATGAATGGGCGGCAGGAGACTGTGAACTGCTCACCGCACCATTCAAGAAATAAATGAAGTAATCCTAACAAATGTGGCGAAAATGAAGACGCTGAGAACTGAGCTGTCTTTTTTTTCCACATGGATGGCCTTAACATGTTTTCACCCCAATTTTTCAGTGGGTATTAGGCCTGCGGGAGAAAAGCTCTAACTGAAAAACAGGGAGGAAGTCTATAAGAAGCAGATAATGTAAATGAAATCTTCCTTTCTTTAAAAATACAGGAAATTAACGTGCATCAATGCAACTGATACGAGGATAAAATGGAAATGGAAACATTTATTTAAGGACTCCTGTATAAATCTACTGTTGTGTCTTTGATTGTGGCAAATGAGGCTCGTTTTTATTCACACAAACGAGGCTTTTTCCTTCATGTTCGTTCAAACGCATCAGCGTCTTTGTGTTTCTCTTCAAAGCGGGAATGAAACACGCAGAAGCAGCTCGAGCTCAGTCTAAACGAGAACCTTTCTCCCCCCCCACCTCTATGAATTATTCCTTATTGCGGCTCACTCCCACGGCCACGGTGTGTCTGACTCACGAACGCGCCAGTGGTTTGTCGCGGGAGCGCGCGCCCATCATGCCTCCATCCACCGCTCGCGCTCGGAGGATGAAAGAACATCATCGTCTTTTTCCTTCTCAATTAGCTTATCCGCTTCGACTGTCACGCTTTCTGAACAGGAGAAACTACTAATAAATATACATTTTTCCTGCTCGAACAAACCCGAACGAGTCGACAAATTCACGCTTTTCTCGTTTGAATGAAACAAAAAAGAGGGGGAGCAACAAGAAGAGGAGTAACTACCTACAGCTGATGTGGTGAGGTGTGAGGGCTCACCCCTTTATTTTGTAGGTCATCCCAACTTGGTGCTGTCGACACTCTTCGTCGGGGAGGATTTAAATCCAGGAAAGACACTTTAAAGGAGTTCAGCTGGCGTGACGAGACCGCCTTTCACTCCGTGGGAAACAAAAAGAGCCGCTAGAAGCTTGAAAAAAGGTAAGATAAGGCAGCTTATATTAGCTTGCTAATTCATAATAAATAATAAACAAACGGTTTTGTTTAAACTGGGGGTGCCCTGCTCTGCTTTGCAGCTCAGTTGAAGTACATTTATTGTTTATCCACTGACCTAAATCAAATGGCAGGAGATATGGATCGAGAAGTGGCCTTATTATAAGACAAATGGCATGTATTACACACAGACAGGGATATATGCTGTAAGGCTGGTAATTACTCTGAGGAAGCTGCCAGGTATTGACAGAGCACCCCGCAATAAAAGACAAGTAACCTAGATACTGTAGTGTTCCTATTGACTAAACTGACATGGGGGAAAACAGCCTCCTGAGCGTGCTGTAACCACTGATTAGGTTCAAAGTAGAACAGGCAAACTCTGTTTTAGATGAATGGTGTGCACAGTATTGCCTTGTCTTTCAGTTTGATCTGTTAATTAGGTTATGCATGTTCAGATATGAGTGATTCACAACATGAAAACAAAAAATATATTCTTAGTGTTCAACTTGGAAGTACTTTAAATGTTCTCTGCCCTGACATCTGAACTTGGAGTTTGGTAAATTAGGAAGTGATGCTATGCTCCAAATGTGTCTTAAAGTCTCCCTTGTTGCATCTTTTTGTGATTGTTTTTTTTTTTCAAATCAGTGTGACAGATTAGGCACTTTCTCTCGCTTCCCGTCAGAGAAGTCATTAAAAAGTAGACGACATGTAGTTTCAGGTCAAAAAGTGGGCACGCAAAGCCAACAATCTTTTTCACTGCTCAACACTGTGGCCTGTGTGTGACAGTTGCTGCTACACCAACAGGCCTCGAAACAGATCTCAGTGTTTCACGGGGCAAATGTGACATTTGGTTGTCACACATTTGGCTCTGTCATTTTGTGATTGTGTTAGTCTGCATTCACACTGTCCCATTTTGCACTCACCAGCAGCTCACTGACTTCCTCCATCTGGACTCAATCAGTACATTATATCACAAAAATGACACTGAAAGTGTGTTAGAATACTTATTCTCTTTGGAAGACTGCATTTTTATGCTTACTTCAAATTAAGTCCAATGCATGTTATCTACATGCCCTCTGCTGAAACAAAATCATCTGCCATAAGATGCCTGGTGATCCAGTTAGTCATAGCTGTTGGTAGCTGATTATGAACAGGACGACAGCCTCTAGGGTTGCATTTGTGATGGAAAATTCAAATAGTCTGTGACAAGCTGCTCATGAAAATAAGAACAGCATTTTTACGTGGTTTTGGGAGCATAAAACAACATGTAAATTCTGGTTTTATCATCCTTCACCCTTTAAAAGACGTTTGTAGACAAGTATTCTGTTTTGTAGTTGTTGCGTTGTATCATGGGAAAAAGAAGTACAATGAAGATTTTTTGGGAATTGATGACATATGGAAGTTTGCTGTTTCTAATGGCTGCATATTATTAAAAAGTAGACAGCTGAATTATGGTCAGTGTGTATTTAAATCTTTTTAAAGGCATGTCTGAGTGATTGTGGTGCTTTATTGTTACTGTCAACAAAGCATGATTCTGACCTGCATGCAGTCAAATAATCAGCTCTCATTTCAACATATAAGCTGCTTTTAAGAATTATCTAAAGTTTATATAATCAATAAGAATGATCAGTTTTGTTTTGTTGTTAGTCCAGTACCTAACTTGTTTTTTCATAGGACTTGACCCATTTAAATGGGACACTGTTATGCTTAAATTTTGCTTTAGCGTCTGAGCTGCAGCTCCAGTCTGACAGATGAGGCTGGACACACAAATAAAAAGTAATTGGAGACTGTAAAACCAGTGAAACCTGCCTAACCAGCACTAAAAAAAAAACAAAAAATAAAATAAAAATACAAAAACAAATGGACTTCTCATTTAATGCTCCTCTTCTCAACTGGGGAGTTTTCTCTTTTCCATTTGGTTTGAAAAATAAATAAAAAAACAAGACCAGCTGCCTTCAGTTCAACTTGATTTAGAGCATTTACATGCACTAAATCTATATGACTATACAGCAGCATTTGCACTGTAAAACCAAGTCCTATTTATAATTACGCTTGAAAACCGAAATTCACAACTGAATTTTTGATAGGAACAATGAGAGCAAATAAGGACAAGTGGTGAAGGTTTTGTTAGGAAAAGGAATGTTACCTTCAGGTTTTGTTTGGCTCCCTTTGACCTTGTCAACTAGTTTACTTTCATTATTTAATGTATATATAATCAATTATACTTAAGCTAATTAGAGCAGATTTTACTTACATTAGCTTTTGCGCTGTTTCTGGACTCTAACATGACCCTCTAATCCTCTGTTCATTCTACATATTTCAGTTTATTTTTTTTTAATGACTGGAGCTGGTTGAGTTTCGGTGGGTTTCTTTTAGCAACTTTAGAAGAGCAAAGCTGACACAAGAGCTCAAATATGGTTAGAGAGCAGGCTGCCAACTTACTCTGCCACCCTGCTGTGCATTAGTGAAATGCTGTGATTAAACAGAAGGGGCATGTGCTCACAACAGGTTATTGTTGTTGTTGAAGTCCTTAAGTATGTACACTTGTGTATTTGCTGTCTGTTGTCATTTGCTGTGAGCGAGCACTTTACAGTGGGGACATCAAAGGTGAGTTACCCTCTGTGGAAAGATAATAATATAGTATAATCTCATCTTACACAAACACAGAGTACACATTTGTCTGTAAAAGACATTTATTTTTAGTCTTTGAGTCACATTTGAGCAACCTGCCACTGGGCCTTTTATAATTAAGAATCTGAATTGTTATTCTTTGTGATGATTGTGACATAGTAAAGTTAACTTGCTCTAATGATCCTCTACTACTTAAATATATTGCTGTGAACAAATTAAATGTTTCAATTATTTCAAAATCAGTAATGTTGTTACATATTTTCTATTACAGTGCATGCCTGAAGCATTGCGAGTGAGTTTGAAGCCTGAATGAATGCCTTAGACACTTGTAATCTCTGAGCTCGTTTTAAGCAGGGCGTTGGTGCTGGGTGTGAATGATTGATTTAAAAATATATTTAAGTACAAGACCAAGTGAAAAAGGAACGCACATGAGAGCACCATGATTCTAATTGTCCCATTAGAGCATAAAAAGAGCAGCCTCACCTACTTCACCTGTCAGTGGTCATACTGTAGCATCAAACTTAAGACTATTTTTTTTAACTTCCATAATAATGATGCTGGTTTAAGCAAGGAATAAGCTAAATGATAAAACACAACTTGAAATTGGTTTATTTAAAAAAATGTATATAAAAAATCTGTGTGAACAGTTGCTGCAGTTCCAACCAGCATCTCTGATTGCTAATTGGTAGTTATCTCTGCTGCCTAAAACTGAATCTATTCATAGTGTTTCAGTAAGAATTTACAACTGGCAGCTGGTGACATTCAAACACCTGCAAATGTTTAAATAGTTTCAGTTGAAAACAGTGACCATCAATGTGCAGTTAGTTGGTCAACATTGGACACAATACTGGGAATTTTAAAAGAGATTAGTGTAACAGTTTTTGTTTTTTGCTGCTCCTTTGACTTTAATGAAGCAATTTTTTTTGACAGTTGTTTGTACTTCACTAAAGCAGACTAGATGAGACGTTGGATCTAAATGAGGCTTTCTAAATATTTACCAGGACTGGTTTGTCTTTGTTCTGGCCCAGTAAAGAGCAGCTTTTCGTGTCTGGAGTTGATGCTTTGGTTGAAAAACAAATAATTCAAGTTAGATAGTAGCTTATATTAGCATCATATTTTAAAATCTCAATTTTTAAAAACACAGAACAACAAACAATTGAACAAAGCATTTTAGCCTGTTTTATTATCATTTTTTGATATTATGCAAACTGCTCAGCTTGTTTTGCTTCTGTTTTATAAATTAAATTGTAAAATGCTTGTAAAAATGTGCGGCAGTGTCAGGCAGAAGTATAACATTACTATTAGCCAAAATAATGTTAATTTATGGAGGAAATGCACATGTTCTGGAGTCATTTTTTTTGTTTCTTTAAAGACCAATGCAGTTGCTATGCAACATACATAATAAAGGTTCAAGTCTGTTAAAACAGAATCTGTAATGTAGTAGTTTACTAATAGCTTATCTCATAAAGGGGTTGAGCTATAATCTAATAGATTTTTGCAACAATCACAAAGCCAAATATTTTATTATCAATAAATATTATATTTGCAGCTACAACAGGTCACCACTTTCTGATTTCTGAATTTTTAGTTCATTATGATTATCTGTACTATGATTTAAGCTGATTTTGCAGATGCTTCTAGTGTGCAGATTAGGGATTTAATGTCTTGACCAGCCTATCAAATGAAGCTACTTACAATAAAGTTGATTTGAAAGTTAACTAATTAGGTTGTAAAGTGGATAGGGGCTTTTAGTAATAATGAATGACTTAACACATCTTTTTTTTTCCAGTGAGTTTGTGCTTTATAAAAATGAAACTATACAGTAAAGAAAGACGTTTAAATAAAAAGTGATGATGATTTTGGATGATTTAGTTTCCCCAATATTTTCTCATTCCTTTTTCTTATTTTACAAAGCTATACTTAAAGGCCAAATAAAACATGTTAGTTTTTTTTTAAATATTATTAAAATGCTGTTTGCATATTTTCATCTCTGCAAAATGACATTAGGTTAAAGTCATTCTTGTTGGTGATTTGTCATAGAAAACGGGACTCTATCTGGGCCTCTCATTAATAAATAGAAAGTGAGCTCTTAATGTAGATGATTGATTGTGTTCTAGTCTCTCAGGATTAACCCAATCCCTCATGTGCTGAAGGAGAGTTCTTCACCTGTACAGAGTGAAGGATGAAACTGTTGAAAGTTTAAAACAAGAAATATAAACTGTTACTTTTAAGTGTTTTATTTATTTATGTGTTTCATTAATGTAAGCCACTAAACTATACTTTTTTATACACTTTTATAGCCATGTCACTGTTTATTTTATGGATATCTAAAATTTAACATCTGGTTTCTTGTTAATCTAAATTCTCCAATGTAGTTGGTGTTTCTAATACCTTAGTTCTGTCTGGCCATACAAATAATGAAACGTTTAGTGGCACAATTCAAACAGAGTGACAGTGAATGTCATGTGATAAACAGTATAATCACCAAAACACAACTGAGCTACTGTAAAACTTTAGGCTTTGAAATAAACACTTAAAAACTCAACATAAGGCTTTAAGAAACATTTTGTTTCTTAAAATCATCCTCTCCTGCAATGTGAGCCTTGACTAGTTAGACAAGCTTGCAAATTCAAATTGTTGGCAAATATCAGCTCTCTTCATTCCATCCCTATAAAGCAGCTTCGTATTAACTTCACTGTTGGCTTTTCACAGTCACAGCAGTTTTCCTTGCCAAGCTCGTGCTAAAAGTGTTTAATCCCATTTGATTCAGGCTCATTGATTTTGGTTTGATTTGCTGCAAAAAAGTGCAACGATTTTCCAGTTTTCCTGTCAGTCTTTAAAAAAGTAAAACCTTTTAGTTCTTTTTTTCTTGTTTAATCCTGTTTCTCTATCATTTTTAATCCCCTGTTTTACCATGAAGGTTGCACGATTCATACTTAATTCAGGCAGATTATCTCGATATATGACAGGTAAAACCCAGAACTGATCAGATTTTTAGGTTCGAAAGGTTTTTATGTTAATTTTGCATAAATTACTATTTACAATTTTTTTCATTAGCTGATCATTTTCTTTAAAGGTCACTTTGATCTGTGTCAGATAAATTCTCTTGTGTATCCATTTTCATTCCTTCAGCACTCATTTCTGTATGTAATGTTATCCTTCAATGAAAACTAAGAAAATGCTTCTGGTAAGGGATTATCTGGGATAGATAGTTCACCATGATCTTAAAAAATAAATAATTTTATTTCCTGGTCAGTCTGAATGAATACAGTTTCTTGTTTGAAATTTCTAAAAATCAAAAATACTGGACTGCCATTTTTTTATAATCACAGCTAAAACAACTAGACCTACTGTCTGCTCTTGAGATTCCCTGAAGTTGATTTTGTGCAGGGAATAGCTCAGGCGTGAACGTTTTTTAAAGGCCTTCCTGCTGACTGTACTTTCAAAGTAAATCACCTGTCATGTGTAAACATCAGAGATGTATTGTCGGATACTGAGCCTGTGCTCTAGGGAAAGCAGTAAAGCCCCTCAGAGCATAGATTTTTTTTCCTCTGACAGCTTCATAGATGAGTGGCTGTTTGGGGAACAAGATCCCATTCATCAAACTCAACAGTGGGGGAGCTTATAAAAGGGGTCCACCCCCACAGTGTACTCCAGCGTCTGCTAGTTTGAAGCAACGATATGAGGTAGCAGCTTTCATCTATACCACACCTAACATGCTGAGCAACATGGGGCTGGTGTGCTTGGTATTGATATAACGGAACCAGGAACAGGTGTCAGTATGATTACCAGTCTAATCTTTAGATATTATTTTGTCTCCATGCCTGCCAATCTTTGTCTAGGGCACACTCTAAAAAATGAAATGTTGGATTTACTTAACCATGTTATGTCAACTGGTTCCACTTAACTGAGTTGAGTAA
>JARVJO010000024.1:18379846-18409621 GCA_031762555.1 Cynodonichthys magdalenae | reverse complement strand
TGATTTTAATAGCATTTCCTACTTAATGGAAACACCGCAGTTGCGAAACTGTGTTTTTTCGACATTAACAGAATATCTACAAAGTTTTGCGCACATTTGCAATGGAAACGCAGCTAGAGATAAAACCTGCCAGTATGTCATTAGCTAGAAGTTCTATATACATAATAGTAGTTTCATTATTTGATATGCATAATTTTTGGGGGGAATTTGTCCATTTATAAGTAAAGGCAATACAAAAATAAAAAATACAACTATAACATTATCAGTAGGCACCAGACTTTGAGACAAATAAGACCTGTATTTAACTATATCTGGTGATTTGTGCCAAACAGGTTTTAGAACCTGAAACACCTGTCAGACCATGTCTTCCTGCTTCTCCCACCAACTGTCACATTTGCGCCTAAATGATTGTTTCTTAGTGATTTCGGGGACTGCGTCTTTATTTTCATTATGCAATCTTGTGTAATGAAAAATAAATTGAGTCTTGAATATTGAGTGCAGGAGTGAGGGCTGTTCAACAGCGTCACCATTTGGATACAAGTTCCCAGACTTAGGAGTCTGTTGAAACCTTTGAGATGGAGCCAAATTATCCAGCTTGGCTTTTTAAAATCCAGCCATCTCTGTAAAATAAATGGGCTTGAACAGTTTTTGGTTTTGCTACATGAAGAACCCTCATGAATGTCACTAAGTCAGCAACAAGAATGGATGCTTTGGACAGTAAGGTTTATTGTTCTAACTGAAAGACTATTATGTGAAACAAAGTTTGTCGGTGTCAGTTTATATATAAATCATTGCCTAGGATTTTGGGATCATCTGTCCATCTGTTGTTTACCTTCAGGGGAACTAAATATAAACTTCTAAATAAAAACTATAAGCCTTAAATGATGAAACCAAAGCACAGAGTAGGTTGTTACTGTTTGCTGCTTCCGAGGAAGACTTAAGATAATAAAACTGCTAAACTAATAAGTAGCTTTTATTTCCAAATACTCAACAATCTCCTTTAAATAAGCAATATAATCCAGTCGCTGTCAGGTTTTCCACTGGATTAACCAGGTTTAAAGTCCATGATCCGAGCTGTAACAAAACTGCTTTTTCTCTCTCTGACAAACAGCTGACAGTTTAACTGCTGCTTTTACGTCAACGAGGCCTCTTCTTCATCACCAAGGGTATCATTACAAGATGTTAGTTTTGAAGCCTGCTTTGTAGGATATATTTATCAGTAATAATATTTCAGAAGGAGTAGACGCATATTATTTTATGTACAACCAACAATGATGAAAGAGGTTTTTTGATACTTTACGACAACATCCCATTGTGTTTTTATGCCAGTGCAAAGAAGAGAGGGTTAGTACTTTTCCAATCAAAGATCAGGATTCAAGTGTGGTGACAGGAAAAAAAGGGTCTGCAAGCTGTTTTTGTGACCTGATTTAATGAGCTGTTTAAATGCATGGAAAGCAGTAACACATACAAACATAACATTTTATTGAACTGCTCCGTGTTGCACAGTGATGCTAAGTTATAGCTGTCACAAAAATAACAGTAAGCTCCCTTAAGCATGCAGTGTACAAAAACTGGCTCATGTCCTGGTTTTAAAGAAAATTTTTTTCATGAAGCTGAGCTCACTGGTTTTATTAATTTAACACAGATAATAAAGGGACATGTGTACATGACTTATAGAGTCTGAGATTCTGAAAATACTTTTACATATTAGAACTATGTGAAATGTTCCAACAGACTTCTATTCTGAATCTGGCAAATCGCAAAACTGATGACAAAAACACCTTTCTAAAATCAAAATATTCTGTGAATCATGTATAGAAATGATGGAATTAGACTGCTACTACATAGGGACAGATTAGAATTTTAAAAAGTTGTATGCATAGACTAAGTTTTAGTGCTCGTTGATGACAGATGTTATAATTTAATTAATATTTGCACTTTTGTAAAGATTTCAAAAAGGTTTCTCAAAGAGATAAAGTATATTATCCATGTCTTTAGGAATTTTCTCAGATTCTATCCCAAAATAACTGAAACGTTAAAGATCAATTGCTCAGTAATTATTAAAACTAATAAATGTCATTCCACTTTAAAATGAATAAAAACATCAATCACATCTTTACATAATTCATTTTAAGACTGTATTTGAGAATATAAATTACACTTGCAGATGTCTCTCTAATTCTTGAGATTCCACAATGTTTTATGAAAGCCTTTGAACATGAAGCACTCACAGAAAAAGGAAATCGAAGGCAAAGTACCCAGTTTCACTTGTCATGAAATGTGTCCGTATAATTTTACAGACTACTGAACCATGAAATAGGTTGCTCTCTTAACTGTTGACATTGCAGTTTGAAACCATGTTTGTGCGAGATGAAATATTACTGTTTATGTTGACAACAGAAATGAGGTGATGCCCACTAACTGGTCTTTATTACTCATTCACCGCTGAATATTATGCAGTTGTCACTCTGTTAAAGAAACCTAATGTTCTCTGAGACATTTATAAGATTTAATAAATAATAACGTAGAAGCAACCAGCCTAAAAAGCAACCATTTAAGTCCCAATTAAAATAATATCTGACAACTGGGCTTTGATCTAAGAGTAGTTTTGTCATCATCTACTGATATCCTCTCCGTCTTTTTAAAATCTTTTTTTAAATGTTGCTCAAACGAGGCTAAGTGTAATGCTATAAAGTCAAGTCCTCCTGTTGGTTATATTTTGTTCTAATTCTTTGTCCACCCTTCGAAGGTGGTGAGCTTTGCCAGTCTGAAGTTTGACCGCTCCTACAATTGGATGGTGTTGTGTGTGCTGTGGTGCTCTATCGCTCAGTCCATCCTGCTCCCCATGTTCCTCTGGGCCTGCGATCGCTACCGGGCCGACATCCGCATGGTGTGGGAGAAGTGTGTCGCCATCATGTCCAACGACGAGGTGGACGACGGTAAGTCAGTGTTGCGATGAAGGTGTCTCCCTTCTGTCCCGCCTCCTTTATCCCTCCTCTTCACCTGTTGAATTGATCCTGATTGTCAGTTCTGGAATTTGGTTTGTTAAAACACTTAAAAGAAGAAGAAACTTTGCATTAGCCTTCATACATCATTGGTTTCAAGTAATTAGTTAAAAATAGAAACTTGCATTCTTTTTAGGACTAAACATCCTTTGGAGTAGAAAAAGATATTTATGTTCTCGATGACAGAACTTAAATAAAAAATGGCTTTTTAAAATATTAAAATAGTTCTTTAGAATAAATAAGAGATATAAATGCAAAGAAGCAAGAAGTGAGTAGAGATGAGCATCATAATAAAAAAATTAGTTTAAGTCTTATGTTTGATTTAAATGTCTGGTTTTGGTTTCTAATACAGTATGATATATCAAATTTGTTTGTTCCAATTTATGAATAACCAGTCGATACATAGTTTTACAAAACTATTTAAAAACGTATTTGTGATTGTAACAGTAACCAAATACAATCTCCTTTTGCATCAGCCTATTAACTATTTCCACGTACTTTGTTAACAACTTTTTTACTCAGGAAAAACTCTCTGCAAGAGAAAAAAATAATGTTCAATAAGATTATAAAAATAGATAATTGCATTTTTGACCTTGTAAAAGAATATTTATTATCCTGTTAAGAAACATATCATGATTTAGACTACACATTTTTGAAATTCTGTGTTCTGGCTTTTCCAGCAGACATTTTTCTTTAGCTTTTGGAGGGTCTGAAATCACTGGTCAAATGTTATCATGTGACCTATCAAGTGACCTTTGCTGTCAGAAGATTAAACTGTAGAAACTAGTGTCTGTGTGACTTATCTGTAAACAAAAATAGACCATGTGTATTTTTGTACATGGTGTGTTCTGTCTAAAATGCTTTGCTTTACATGCTGTGAGATACGGGAGGACAAAAAAACAAAAGGTTGCCCATTTATTTATTAGACTTTAGTGCAGCTGGATTGAAGGCTGTAGAGGTAAAAACATTTTCATGTCATTATGATGGTCATATTTCCCTTAAGTCAGAAATGATGCATGCAAGATTTTGTCTTGGATGCAGAACTGAAACAGAACAAAATTTAAATCTTTTTATGTGTTTCTTTTTCTTTTGCATTTTTCTCCTTATTTACGCAGGATTGACTCATCTACTATTTATAAAAGCAGTACTTAATAAACAGCACTTATTTAATATTGATAAAAAAAAGGTATGTTTTACCACAAACAAATACAAATACATAGTATATCTGGCAGGCTGAAAATGAAGCATTTCACCAGAGAATCACAGACACTTTCCAAAAATCTGGTCCTATAATTAGGTCACATGATAATTATGTAGGAGATAGACTTGTGATCATGTGTCTATGATCTCTACACTTCTTGCAAACTGATGACAGCATTATCATCTAATTTATTTTTCTGCTGTTGGGACTGTTTCAACTCAACCCAATCTGAACCCATTCTTTCCTGTTTCTAACCCCACAAACCTTTTTGATTTTTTTCCCGCTTTTGACGCCGTTTCTCAGAACTAATTATTGTCCGACAGGAAACGCCACACACTGCAGTAATGATAATTAACGCTGCCAATTCTCTGTTTTTATTTTCCAGAGCACTTGCCATGTATAACTCTTCACAGCTGTGTGTATAAGAATGGTTTTCTGTTGTTTTGAAGCCACGGATTTGCATGCAAAGCTGCCTGTGCAAGAAGCTAATTTCATCTTCCATCCATTTTGGCAAGCATTTTCCTCAGAATCAACATTTTACCCCCATTTTCAATTGATCTGTAATGAGCATAAATGCGTTAATTGGGACAGTTATGATTAAAAAAAAAGATTATTCATAATATAAGCCCTGAGATCCTTCTGAAACTAATTTGTTTCTAAATTTATTGATGGCAAATAACTTTTTCTCCACATTATTGGTCATTTTTGTTGCATTTTTTAACACATTTTTTCAGTGCTGAGCATAGGAGAAGTAAACAAATCAGGGAACGATTGAACCTGTTTCTCTTATCTATTCGTCTGTCTGTCTGTCTGTCTTGTGTCTGGAGTTCGTTGCTCTTTAATTCTGACGCTCGTGCTTTTCTGCACTTTGCAGAAAACAGCCAAGATGGAGGAATTCATGCTGACTTAATATATGACAGACCATTTGACTATAGCTCGACGCCTGAAATCGTGACCATAGACCGTAATGCCAAGTATGAGTTCTCAACCTTAGAAAGGGGGGTTCTGCAAGGGTATCCATTGAGGGAACATCAGGAAGATAAAATGCAGTATTTGCAGGTATATTATTTTTTTTATTTTCCTCATTTCTTTTGTTTTATCAGTTGAATTAATTTTACCTCATCGCTAATATGCATGATGAACTGGCCTTGTTTGCCTATAAAGCATCTTGACTGACTTTTCTGAAATTATGAAACATTTTATGATACTACCTCTCTGATTTGCCACATACCTTTTTTTTTTGGTCTTTTTTAATGTGAACCAAAAATGCTCTCAGGCTGACTAATATTTGGTAAATATGACCATCAGCAGTCCCATCAACACATTAAATGTGCTTCATTTATCAAGTAGTGTGTCTTAGTCATGGTAGTCAACAGTTATTGTGTACGAGGGTAAGAGTGGAGTAACTGACTTACCTTCTACATTTCAGGAATTCCTCAAGGCTTCAGGAAAGCTATGAAAATTTCTCATGTCCTGCCTAAAGCATTGTGCCATTGGATCCAGCATCCATCTCAGTTAGATGCAGAGCTGTGAAATGCTCATTTTCAGTCTGCATTTACAACAAAGTTTGAAGTGTTACACAGCCTTCTGGGGCAATCCACAGAATCTTAATTTCTCTTTTGATTCTAATACTGACTTGATTTTGTAAACTAAAAATTCTCACAAAATCTGATTAATCTTACCTTCAAATAATAATCAGTTTAAGTAGACTTTTAAGTAGACTTGCTAGAATTGGCCTAGAAGACTGTTGCTAGGATATATAACGGCAAAACCTGCTAATTCCAACCATGCATTTAGAAACTCCCTACAAAGCATCTTTACTGTGTCATCTTTGTATTTAAGGCTTTGGTTGAGCCTCACTTTGCATATAACTTCACTTGAAAACAAATCATTTTAGATTTTGGCTTTACACCTCAGATTTATAGCAATAAACTCATGCATTTCAAACACCAATGCACCTTTAGAGATTTATTTTGACTATACTAAAGAAGTTCTCAAACAGAGATGTATACAGTAGCCATCACTCCATTTTACCCAGTTCATTCATTGTCTTTGTGTACACATCACAGTAGGTTCATGTTGTAGTGAAGTAGTTTCCAGCTTTGTTACTTCTTGTTGTAGGTGTGCGGATGTAAAATAAATTTTGTTTTATTTCAACTGCAGGTCAACTGAATTAACTTTGATTCAGTCGGCTTTTCTTTCTGCTGTTCCTGAAAGCGATAAACAAACATCAGTCAGATTGTTTACAATTGTTAATTGTCTGGTTGGTGAATAAAGCCTTTTTTGGCTTTATTGGCTTTTTTGTTCTTCATTTCCAAGTTTGTCCTGCATTTTCAGTCATTCAAAAGCTTGTGCTGCCCTCTGCTGCTCAGCTCTCCCACCTTACAATTTAATGCTACTGTATTCGTCTGCTGTTTAATGTCTCTGCATTTACTGAAAGACACCACCAGGGGGCAGGCTGAAATCAGTCTTGAGGCTCTTGACGGCACCCTGACAAATCCTCAGTCTTTGCATAGTTGTCAAAGCATAATGTGAGTATAACAAATAGGCAACTACCAATCTTTATAGTTTTAAATTTAAGATAAGGAGATAAGTACAGCATAATGTGTCCTGATGGATTAATTAAACACCAAAAGTGTTTAATTGCAAAAAAATTGTAAAATTGTAGGAAAACTAACTAATAATTCTTACATGTAGGATTTTATTGTAATTAGGGTAATTAAAACAAAACGCGTTTCTGAAAAAAAAAAGAAAATATATATATATATCTTTCAATCATAAATTATTCATAATTTCAACAAAATAATCTAAAACATTTAACCAAACAGAAAGTGGTATAAATTTGTTACATGATTCTGAAGAGTCCTACATGTATTAATCTTTACAGCTGGTAATTAAGGTAAATTAAATATCAGGAGCATGTTAGTCAGCATAACATTTACCTATTTATCATGCAGTTAAATGTTTTTTCTGTAATTAAACTTATGTCAAAGTTCTTTGTAACCTGAAGTCTTGGTTCTGTGTCTTTCCTCCAGGTGCCCCCTACAAGAAGATACTCCCACGACGAAACAGACATGTGGACCAGCGACCGGATCCCCTCATACCTGCAGCGATGGGGCTTCACCGAGGACGTGATAGTGAGTGCCCATTACAGCTCCACCTTGCCGCGCCGCGAGAGGCGCAGGAGCAGCCTGGTCTCCTACCACGAGGAGAGCCACTATCACCATCACCCTCACCGCAAGCGGCGGCGATCTGAGGACAGCATGCACTCCCTCAGGCACCTGCCTCGCGTGGTCTGTGGCGGGGAGCGCTATGAGGATGAACTGCTGTGTTTCAGCCGGGACGAGGTCATTAACTTTATAGACGAGACTCCGGTGCCGAGCCCTAGGAAAAGCCCACGGCGCATATCCACCATATCCCTCATCCCCAATGTGTACGAACAGCACGCGGTCACGCTTCCTCACTTCCCACTCACAGACTTCGAGCGTGAGCCTCAAGCTCTCAGGCGATCCTCAGAACACAGAAGGAGCAGCAGTAGGGGCGGCTCGCCCGAGGGTTCGCCGAAACCAGACAGATCTCCTGGAAAAACAAGCCACGGGGCTTGTGGCTCTGGGAAAGGCTGCAGAGAACGCCTGCGAGACGGGAAGCAGCAGGGCGAGATGGGCTCACCTGGGTGCAGTCAGCAGACTTCAGGACACTCTGGCAGCAGAGCCAGAACAGGTAGAGGTCCTGGCTCTAATGCAGGAGCTGACTGGGGACACCAAAAACATCTCAGTAAAGCTGAGAGTAAAAGCAGCACAAACAGTTTCGTAAGCTCTCCCTCAGCATCGTCTTCAGGGTACATCACCTTTCACTCTGACTCTGTAGGCTCCACCACCTGAAGCACCTTTTGTTTTAAATAAAAACATTCTTACTGAAACTTTCATCACAAAGAAAACCTTCATCATATCATTGGTTTAAGAAAAACGACATGCTGGAATATTTCAACCCTTTTTTTGCCACTATTAAGTTTTACTAGAAACCATAAATAATCTGTCATTGCTAAATGGCCTTAGGAGCTTTGGACCTATTTAATGAACATGTTGAGGCTGGTGACAATATTAATGGCTCAATCTATCCAGCGTCCACCCCACAGATTACCCACAGAAGACAACCTTTTCTGGCACTGACACAGAGAAACTCTTTTTAAATGGTGTGAGCGTTCCTTGGTTTTGTTTCTTATGAAAAAGTAAAGTATTTTGCAGAGGTGTTAGTCAGGAAGGGGCGGCACAGCAGAGCATCCTGGATCTGCATGGAGTTTTCATGTTCTCCCTGTGTGTGCCTGGGTTTTCTTTGGGTTCTCCTCTTACAGACCAAAAACATGCATGTCAGGTTAATTGGTAACTCTAAATTGTCCCTAGGTGGGAGTGTGAAAGGTTGTTTGGGAGTGTGATGGATGTCCAGGCTGTGCCCCGCCTCCAGCACAGTGACTGCTGGAGATGGGCACCCGCTCCCGTGTGTCCTGGAAAGGAGAAGCGGGTAAAAAGGATGGATGGATTAGTCAAGAAGCTTTTATTACTAATTACTATTTTGTTTTCACTTCAAACTTGAACATAAGTTGTGTTTTATTTGACCTGTAATGATTGTGTGTTTTGTTTTGTTGTGTGCTATGAACACAAGCTTTCCTGAATACTGCACATTTTCCTCAAGCTTGGCTTCTTGGACACTTTTTTTTTTAACATGTTTGTTTTTTGTTTTTTTTTTAGATCATAACCTACAATTTTTCTATCAACGTAGCTCAAAAACACACAAAAAATGTTTTCTAAAGCACGATATCTGGAAGTGAAATGAGTGTTAACCCCAAACTATGAAATGCCCAATAAGTCTTGTGTGACATATTGAAATATGAAGTGAAGACCCCCTAATCCTTTTTGAAAACGTGAGGTCATTTTATAACAAATATGATAAGAGTTGTTTTGTATATATGAAGGTTATTGGATATTGTTTTTACGGTTTTAATTTGTTTAATGAAACTTTTGCTTATATTTCCTCCCAAATATTTGACTTTGGTAATCTTCATATTTCATACAGCTCATAAGACCAATATGCAAATGGTGCTTTATATTCATCTCCTTTTATTTGTTTATTATGTAACTTTTTAATGCATCAGTAATATTATTTGTAGCTGCCAGTTTAAAGGGAAAACAAAAAAATTGTAATTAACTGTAGCCAATGAACTGTGAAAAATATGTAGCTTCACTGATGTTCTGATGTTAGACTTAAAAAAAGGAAATAAAATAAAAGCACATTTTAGAATCAATAAATTGAACTGAAATGAAAAATAAATGCACCTAATTTATCATAAGTGTACTTGCTTGAGCAAAAAGGGAGATCAGTTTCTCCAGACATGCACAACTTTATCATTGGACCTATGTGGGTTTGTGAGTGTGACTTTTCCATTTTTAATCACAAATTGTTAAAAAATCTAGAAAAATAATGTTGGTTAAATAAAACACCATGATGTGAAACATGTATTTGGAGATAGAATGCACTTGTCACCGTGGCAGAGTGTAAAAATTAACAGTTAATTTATTTGGAAATATTTCTGCCCTAAGAAAATACCTTTGGGTGGCATTTATTTAATAAACAACTTATCGTTTCTACTAAAGTGATAATTTGCAAACTTAAAGAAATAAAAACAACTAAAGTAAACAGAAAAAGCTATTTAGAGCTTTTTACTCTCATGGACATAAACTATAAGGTGAACATATTATACTTTTAATATAAGTTCAAGTATGAGGATAAAATGAAGTAAACATTTCCCTAATTACTGCCTTTTTTTCTTTTCCATTAAGTAACAAGTTTGCACTGCTTTTATCCATCTGATCCTTTGTGTTTTGTTTTATTTGAAGGTATTTGTGTACATTTTAAAACTCTGCAATTGAACAAACTCAAATCTGCCTTTTTAGAAAGCATCAGATCACACCAACCTGTTGAACTTTGACTTATATAGATTTTTTTCATTTTGTTGTTTACAATATTAAAAGTTTTTTTTTGTAACATATTCAAAAGCTGAAATATGAATGATGTTAAATGTTCTGATTTTATTGTTGAGTTGAGAACATTGTCATAAAGACTGATTAAATTCACAAGAAGATGCTTAAAAGTGTGTTTAGACTTTTTTGTTGTTGTCCTGGTTAGTTTCATTCACAGACCTGGACAAGTGTTGGTTTTAATCAGAGTTTAATCATCTTTACAAGACCCATCTGTTTTTGTTTTTTAACTGGAAGTGACATTCAAGGAAATTTGACACAGCTTAAACATGCTCATATTTAACTTATATAGAGATGAGAATTTCTTTGATATAAACAACAAAAAAGCATCAACGGCTTATCCACTTTTTGACACAAACAGCTTTCATTTTCGTTTTTACAGAATCTGCAATAATTGTGTTCTGTTTGGCAACAAAACCACATAAATTGAAACTCAACCCAGATTAAAGACCAAGTTTGATGTTTTGCACAAGTTTACAAAACACAATCTCCCTTTAGACATTTTTATTATACTCAACAAAACTGTAAAAAAAATCTATAGTGCAATTATAAACATTTAACTCAAAGAAAACAAAAGTTTTTATTAGTATTATTTTCTTCTACCATGGCCTCCACACACTGAGCTCAGCTTCATTCCCATTTCTGCACTCAGAGTTTCTCTGTGCGGAACTTCCTCCGCTGGTTTGCGCCAAAACAAACGCCCGTTTGGTGTTAGATGACCTGTGTGCGTCTTCACTCTGCAGACAGGGAGCCGTGACCGTGGAGAGGAGTTTATGTGCTTCGTCACATAGGAGCGTTTGTTCCTCCTCAGCTCCACTGTGCAGAACATTCCCGCTCTGGTCGCGTGCGTCGGGTGGGTCCGGGCCGCTGTCCGTGGTGCTGGAGGCCTCCGCTCTCCTCCGGGTGCGCCACAGTCTGTTGGAGAGCTGCGCCAGCACCCAGCGGTCACTGGCGCTCAGGCTGTCCGCCATCAGCAGGTACTGGTGGACGTTGGTGAGGCAGCTGCGGAACCCGAGCTGGAAATCCGGGAAGTCAGAGGAGGCGGCGGAGCCTGCAGGAAGGAAACACGAGATCATCAGAAAACAAAACAAATAAATAAAAAAACGTTTTGCTCAAATGATCAAGCTGCACATTCATGAAACCCTGCTTGGATCACGAGGAGGGTTAGAACTCACAGCTCTGTGCCTTCTGAAGGTTCCTCAGGTGTTTCACTGTGAGCTCCAGGATGTCGGCCTTCTCCAGCTTGCGCTTTCGAATCTGAATAGATAGATTTCATTATTTAACGTTTCGTTTTAAGCAAAGATCATCTCTTTAATACTAATTGCAATTGAGAGAAGTGAATAAAAAAAGGCTTTAAATCCTTGCTCACACTCACACTGCTGCTGTAGAAGCTCTCCAGGAGACACTTTAACTCATCCAAACACTGGTTTATTCGAGCTCTTCTCTTCTTTTCCATCAGTGGTTTGGACACCTGTAAAAAAGTCAGTTTAATAAATAAACTCTGATGATTCTTATTTAATTTAAGTTTCAGTATAGCTCCCCCAAAAAAATTCCAAACCTTATTCCCACCATGTTTGGCCTTCTCCGCGCAGCCCGTGTTTGCCACCATTCTCTCTTCAAAGTTTAATATCTTTCTCTCTCTCTGCGTGCAGAATGAGGGAGTTCATCCGGAGTAGATTTATATAGAGACCCCCACTTAACATCTCAATGCAAACAGAGCCGCCTGTCTGTTGCGCTCAAGTGAGCATCGCGCGCGTCATTTAGCAGCTCGAACCAAAGACTCAGCACACAGCATATGCCAGTTTAGATAAAACACACACGTTTTAAATCATATAGGTTTTTATTACTGAAAACAACAAATCACCTGGACTTGTTTACACTCATTCAAGGTTTATAATATCTAACAGAACACATGTGGTAAAACTAAACTTTCACACTTGCATTTGAGTTTCTTTTTTTGTTTTTGTTTTTTGTGATGGATATATCCTGAAAAACAGCTAATCTCGTTGTCCTAATATGCATCAGGGTTGGTGTTTCTGCTCCTTACAGTCAACGTGTGGGGCGCAAAAACCCCAAAAGAAAAAAGCGTAAAAATGATTAAAAAACGACCAAAAAGGTTATGTTTCTTGTACAGGGGAAAGAACTGTTCACTTATGTGATTCAATCTTTTATATGTGAGTTTCACGCCACCTAGTTGAAGGCAGCACCGTGATAATTCCCTTCATGTTCTCAACAAATTTCGATTTTCTGGTGATTTCTGGTAAAACTTTCTGAAGCTGAAAAGTCTTGTTATCACCCAGAATTAAAAGTTAAGACAATAATCATTTTGATCAGAAAACAAACAGAAGTTTTGGACGTGGAGGATAAAAAAACAAAGTTTTAATATCTTTAAAGACACTTTTAGACTTTTAAGATTCTTTGGCTTTTGTGCGTCACTGCTTTTTGTCTTGGTGCCACGGCTCAGAGAGGCACCGAGGAGAATCGCAGGACGCCCCCTTGTTCTTCGACCCTCGCCTCCCGATTCTCCACACTGCTCCCTGAAAAGAGTTAAGTCTTGGGAAAGTCAAACCAGCTGAAACAATGCGTGGAGTTCAGGCTCGATCCTGCGCTCCTCTGCGCATCACTTGCTGACAAACACTAAAAAGGACACTATAAGTTTAGAAGATCTACCAGAGTGAGAGGCTTTTATGTTACATTTAAATTTAAACTCTGTCCGTGATACTTGCCTGCAAGCCACACAACAGTTGTCATAAAATAACTGCTGAAAGGGGAAGCATATTTCTGTTCAGCCAAGTGAAAGTGCGCGTGAAAGGAAGCCACTTTATAGCAGGGCCATTGATCTTTTATATCTGTCTGCTGGGCTACAGCAGTGACCTGAAGAATGTTCAATTTACGCGTAAAACTAACCGAAACACACAAAAACTCTGTATCTGCAACAAAAACATCTGCTATTTCTGTAACCAATGGTTAAACTGACTAAATTCAGTAGTATTACATATCAGAACCACAATAACACCATTAAGAGTCTACAAATTGACAGTTTTACGCAATTAGTGTTTCTCTTTCAGGTCTGTTTAGGAAACTAATTGCGTAAAATTGCCTGCCACGTTTGCGCCACCACCAGCAGGAGCATTTAATCGGTATGAAATCTGTTCGGGATGCTCCTGGTGCTTTCTCTGGTGTCTTTTGTCCCATCAGTGCGTCACATTATCTGGGTTTTCACGCCTGCTTTTTTATTATTACTATCACAGAACCGTGGAGGGCTGATTTCAGCGTGAAGCCGAAAGATTTCAACGCTGATTACGCGCTATAATTTCAATTAGTGTTGGCTCTTCTCTTTGCGTGCGGTCAAAGAACAGAGGAGCTGCTAACGCGTGCTCCGCTGCAGAGTGCTAAGTCATAAGTTGGGAGGCCATCATCTATCCATGAGAATGGCGCAGCAAGACGCTTGTGCGTCAAATAGACGCACTAATGCCAGCGTCATTACATGACAAGTAAAAAAATCGGGGGGAAGAAGGGCTTTTTCACCCACCTCACTGTCACTTTTCAACTACAGGTCATTCATTACCCTATCAGACCTTTTGTCATGGATTCCCGCCGGAGGAGAGCTAGTGCAGCTGTAATAATTGGACTATTGGAGGACTTGTTAACAACAATTAGTGCGGCAATTATGCAATTACTGCAATAAACTATTTTCCCGTTTGAGGGGAAAATGATGCATTTGCAAACCAATAGCAAACATAAAATAGACCAATAAATAGGCTGAACTCAGAGGAAACATGCAAGATTCACACAGAACAAAACAACAACAAATTAAGTTAAAGTGATGCATTCTGCAAACTATTATATATATATATATATATATAAGTTATTTTTGGCTTCCATATGTTTGCAAGCCACTGGGCCATACTTTGGTTCACTGAGAGCGCATCAAATTGACGCACCGCCTTCCATTCAGCCGCACTCGAGGTTGCGCTGGTGTGACCAAAACCCTCATTGTGTGCAACAAGGCCTCAGTGAGAAAAGGAACAGGTACGTGGACAGGTGTTTCCTAGAGGGGGTAGGGGAAAAAACTAAAAATATTGAGAGGATTCCATGAAAAGCCACGCGACGGACGCGCTGACGTGCCTGTGATCCGAAGATCAAACAGAAAATAGCACCATGAATTTCTATAGACTGGTCCTGGGGGTTATTTAAAGACTTCTTACTTTGGTTCTGGAACACAATGAGCTGTGTTCGCCTCTGTGTGTCTGGGTGAGCGCGTGAAAGGAGCGGAGGCGCACATTACCATCGCTGAGGGCTTTCCCAAGAGCCGAAATGAACTGACTGGAAAGTAACTTTATAACTCGCTGGAGGATGAAGCCTTTTGTCTGTGCGCGGAGCTGAAAGACACAAGAGGCTGACAAAAGGGAGCGCGGCCATTGTTCAGGCCTGAAAAAGCGCGCAGGCATTGATGCGCCTTGAATTGCAAAACATCTGCCATTTATTCTGGAGGACTAGAGGGAGATTTGAATGAGAAAAATAACAAGCAGACTTTGGTGCTCTGTGTGTCTCTGGTCTAATAATCATGAGCGTGGTTTGATTTGAAATTACACTATCAAAACTCATGATAATTAATTACAACAAATACAGCCTGAATATCAATTTTCTCTGTGAGATAGGAGGCTGGACACAGAGCAGCTTTGAAAAAAAAAGTTCAAAAGTCTCTTGACTCATTTAATCTCCATATGGTCACCAAACATAAACAGTATTGGGTTTCTATGTTGGACTCAAAAGGATGGACCAGTTGCTGGTCAAGCTTTTCCCAGGGTTTCGCCTTTATCTGAGCAAAGTGGAAAATTGAAAGCTGCAAGTGAAAAGCCTCGGGGCGTTCCTCCAATTCTCCTCGCTCTATATTTTCTAAAACAAAAGAAAACAAAAAAAATACCTGCTTCATCAGCAAAAAAAAAAAAAAAAAAAACTCCAAAAAAACAAAAAACAAACAAACGGAAAAAACCCTCTAAACACAATCAAAAATCTTTTTTATTTTAAAATATAACTTGTGTTGTTCTGAAAACTTAAACGCGTCAATGGTTTATTTAGCTGTGATTTTTCACATCAATCCACTCCATCTCTCAGGTGGGCCCATCCTGTGTGGCGCAAATCAGCTGAAATTGGTATGAAATTGTCAATTTGTTTGGTGTCAGCGTTCCGCTCCCACACCGCGCCAGATGCCGCGCTAAGTGGCACTTTATTTTTTACCAATTCGTTCCTACTTTCACGGTCCATCCTCCCGTTTTTCTTCTCTTGCCTGCGAGCTGAAAAGCCACAACAAAGTGGGCAATTTACCCAGCAGAGTTGGCGCAGACCCCCTGCGGCAGAACCCTTTCCGTTTGGCGCAGCAGAGCCCACTGAGCACCGCGGGGTGGGCCATTTAAATGGAGAAGGGGGAAATAATAAAAAAGAAAGGTCAGCTCAGCCTTGTTTTATATCAGTGAAGATGTCACCAAATACGTGTATTTTCAAAGATGATAAAGATAAGCTTTTATAATAAGAGCAGCCTTCAAACACAACAACTTTGATCCACGAGTTCCCTTTTCAGAGATATCTGAAGTTTTACTATGATGTGTTTTTTTATTTAGGCAGGTCAAACTAAATATTGAACTGCTGAGCTTTTAACATAAGTCTATCGAACTACTCCAGAAGCACACTGCCATCTCTTCACACTTTATTCAAATGTGGACTTAATCTCCTACTAAATGAACAAAGAAACTGGGGGAAATGTTTGCCTCCTTTGTTATAATGTTGATTTTATTAAAGAAAAAAATAAGTAACCATTTGGCCCAAAACACTATCCTTTAGGTATTCAGTTATTTATGTCAGAGCTCATTTCACTTTTCGTTATTTTATAGTGGCTGACATACAGACTATGAAAAATACATAAAGGTGGAAATGTATACATATCAGGTTTTAACTGTTACTTTGGCGCCATCCTGTGGTCGTATTAAAATTTGCATCTGTCTCAAATAAAAACAAAACAAACACAGAAACAATGAAAAATCAATAATTTCCTGAAGGAATGCATATCCTCCGTCACCTTTCTTTGCCAGAGTTTCACACCAATCATCTTATGTTGAGAAGAGTCAACTATTTTTATCAAACCTTGACAAAACTATCACTCTTCACCAGAACAGTTCATAAAAAAGGTTTTAAGCAAGGATGTTGTAGAATGTTGCTCTTAAATAGTATTTTGGGAATGATGCTCAGCAACCGCTACATCAAATTTTAGCACAAAATCTGTAAAACTGGATGATTAAAACCATTAAGGTCAGGTGGTTGTGGCGGCCCTCTTTAATTTGGTTTTGACCAAAAATGTATAATTTGTAGATTCCAAGATTGTTTTAGAAAAGTTTCATTAAAATCCCTTCAGTTATTCATGAGATATTTTGCCAACAGACATAGGTGATAAACATAAAATGACACTTTATTTGAAGTGTTTAATTTATTAACTAATTATTATTATTGTGACATACAAGGTTTATTTTGTTCCAATTTTACTAAAACATATTCAAACTAAAGATTTAATTGTTTATATATTTTGTCCTTTTTAAAAGTGGTTCCCCTTTTCTATACCACAGGATGAAATCATCACATCAGTCCTTTCTATAATAGGTTTAGCAGGAAGTGTAATTTTTTAAAGTGACAAAATATTTTAGAAATAAAATCACGAGACTCAACAGCTGAAAACAGACAGATAAATGTAGTTTTCATTATTGGCTAAAAGTTTTGGTATAGTTCTGAATGAGACCCTGAAAGTACTGCTGAGTGTTCCTCTGGGGTTGAAACATGATGATGTAGCATTTTGGTAGAAAATACCAGAGCAGATAAGAGTACAGGCTGGACAGAACTGCCAGAGCGTTAAACATTTGGATGTATTTTCCGTGGTAGAACATGTACACAGTGGCAAACATGATCCAGGTGAGGATCAAAACCAACAGGCAGAAAGTGATCGCTTTGGCCTCGTTGTAGTTTTTTGGCAGGTCTTTGCCCATGTAGGAGAAAATAAAACAAAGACAGCACAACACGGCCAGTAAAAGGAAAGTACAAGCCGTTGCTTCAAGGTTCAAGTAACAGAAAAGTACAATTTGTTCTTGGTACCATGATGTTTCGTTGTAGGGTCTGGGAGGATCGTAACAAAAGCTGATAAGAAGTAAAAAAGCCTGAATGACAAATGCTCCAGTGATGAGCAGCCATTGCCCGTGATATTTCGTCCACCAGCTGAGGAGTTTGGGGAACTTGGCAGATATTTTGAATATGCAAACTATCTGAAAAGAGCGCACGACAAAACACGCCAGGCAAACAGTGTAGAACAAAAAGAACGGGAAGTATCGCAGGATGCAGGAAGCAGCTGTGGGCTTACCAAAATAAAAGAACACACAAAGACTACACAGACTGAGGCAGGCTAGGATCAGGAAGCACACGGGTCCTCCTGCAGATCTGACTACAGGTGTGTTGTAGTTAAAGGCAAAGAGAACAGACACAATCAGAGTCTGACCCACTAAAACACAAGCCCCCACCATGATCACCACAGCTCCACTGTCTGTGAGCGGGATGAACTCCACCAGCCGCTGACTGCATGATGTACTTCCTCTGGCAGACCACTCTGTGTCCTTACAGCGGAGGCAGTTGTAGGGGTCTTCTGTTAAAGGACAGACATGGTGTCAAATAAAACACTGACTGATGAAATAAACTTGAATGAACACAAATCATCTCAAAGACTTTATGAAGCTCTGGTGAAGCGATAGAAGCCCTAACTTGTGATGCACCTGTAGCATTGATGTAAGTTCCATTTGGACAGATTTCACACATAAAGCAGCACTTGTGGATTTTATTCAGCTTCCTGGCATATCCCTCGGTACATTCTGTGGAACATAATGAAGTAGGTATCTGCAAAAACAGCAACATAAAAAACTGCAGTAAGCAAAAACAGCAGCAGTAATTCGTATATTTTTTTTAGCAAATTTGAAATTGTTCAATGTGCTAACCTAATGATTCCATGTTTTGACATACAGAACCTCAACCTGTCTTGTCTTAAAACAGTTCTGTCTGTTTAAACTTAAGCGTGTGAGGCAAGTAAATAAGATATTTATAGGTTAAGCAAAAATAGTATTTTGCAAAACAATTGGTCCCCCCTTTCGTCAATTTAACCTAATTTCATGTATTTAGTGGCCTTTTGTTATTAGAATCTGAGATTTTCCTCACAGAAATACACAAGAGCTCAGTTTAAATCTGTATTTTTGTGCATCCTGGCTCTATGATCCCTCTGAATTGTAAGGGTCCATATTTTATGCTTCATAGTAACCATTAGGATTGTAAATATGTAAAAATGCTACATTTGTACTCCAGCTCAACATGGATCCTTGAACAATAAGGGAAGCAACACAAAACATTTACTCTATAAAAACGTGTTTCATTTTATTACAGTAATAAAAAAATAATAATAATAAAAAAAAGACTTACCTCTCCATTTTCGTACCAGAGGATACTTGAGCTGTTGATGAACAAATTGTGTGTGGGGTAAAACTGAAAAAACCCAACCTTCTGGGCGTTACCACTGCTGTTCCAGAAAATGATGGAGTACGAGCCGAACTTCAGGTCACCGTTTTCATCAAACTGGATAGTTCGGTTTAACAGAGTGAAATTGGACTTATGTAACTCAGCTAGAACCTGATATGAACAAACAAAATTTACAACAATTGATAACAATATTGAATAAAGATGTATTGTTACATTTAACGTGTTGTAAGACCTTGTTTCAAGTTTACTCAGAAAATTAGCTGCTTACTCACTTTGTTTGGGTACACTGTAATATTCCTACACCTGGTAGCTCCACACTGTAAGGTGTTGTGCAGGGCATGAGCGATGGCGTATACAGCAGAGTAAACAGGAAAAGAGAACGACGGGTCGGCATTAAGGATCTCCTCGGTGCTCTGCTCGCTACATTTGCAAACTTGATTACAAAACGTCTGCTGCTCATTCATTTCACACTTGACTTGGCCAACAGAAGAATGAATGAAATCACTGAAACTGGGTATTGTTACCACTGGCTGAGACACTCCGAGCACAGTTCCAATATTGTGGATTCCCTTCATGTTTGGGAGGCGTTGGTTCAAAGACCAGGCGTCGTTTGCTACCCACACTTTCTTGGATATATTCAGCTGAACAGCTGACTCAATGAGAGCTTCAGCAGCTATCTCAGCAGTAAAAACTATAATGACATGTATTCTCAACATTTCTATCTCTTTGAACATCTGAGAAAAATTTGTGCTGGGATTGAGGTTTCTGGTGTATGCCAGGCAGACATCAGTGTTCCTGATTCTTTTTATGAACAATTCCAGACCATCAATTCCATAATCACTGTCACCGTTAAGGAAAGCCACCCAGCGCCAGTTGAAGTGTTTCACAATGGTAAAAATCACTTCGATGACGTCTTTGTTGGGATGGACTGTACGCAGGAAAGATGGAAATTTTGCCTTTTTGGAAAAATCAGAAGTTGAAGATCCATAGTTAACCTGTTAATGAGACATTAATTTTATTCAGTGACAATAAAGAAAAAACACAAAATACAATAATCAGACATATTATAATGGCCAATTGGGAAAAACTGAGCAATTACATCCCAAAAACCAAAAAAACATTGGTTTGAATGTTTGTTCACCTGTGGTGGTGATGATACCATGACTGGAGATTCTTAGTTTTATTATTTATGCTCCAAGAAAACTTACCAATGGAAGAAGATCCGCCATGAAAAACGGGGCTACAGTCAGGGCCTGAGTGCTTGTGAAAGGACCGACCACTGCGATCACTTTGGACAGAGGATTGTACGGTTCGGCCCAAGGATGGATCAAGCTGTTGACTGACATGAGTTTGAAAACCCCTGGGAAACTGAACATGTCTGAGCAGTGGTCAAACATCTCATAGCCAAGAGACACGTTAGGAAGCAGACTGGTGGAATTATTGATTTCCTCTACGGTGAATCTCATCAGCTGAAACCTCCGGTAATTTGAGATGCTGAGAGGTTGACTGAGAGCAAAAAGACATGGCAGCAGAAAGAAATCTAATTTTCCAAAAACCATGTTCACTGCAACATTTAGGACTAAATCAACACTTTACAGGTCTGGACGTAATAAACGAAAATTATTATCGAGCAAGACTTCAAGTAAAACATTGCTTTTGCTCAATAGCCAACACTCAAATAAATCAGTGGTTCTCAATTCTGGTCCACATGACCCACTACCCTGCATGTTTTAGTTGTTTCCCTGCTGTGGCACACCTGATTTTAATGCACGAGTGATTGGCAGGGTTCTGCAGAACTTAAAGACCTGCTGAAGAGCAGAGAAACAACTAAAACATGCAGGGTAGTGGGTCATTAAATCAACTATAACAATCAGCCATAATATTATGACCACCCACCCATATTGAATAGGCCCCGCTTTTTCCACAAATTTGACCAATTAGAACATTTTAAGATGTTTGCTATGACTGTTTTATGGGCTGAGTGGGAAGTATGATTGTTTTTCACCAGGACTGGCTTGAGCCAGTTTAGCGCCCTAGGCAAGATTTCAGGTGGCAACCCCTTGTGCAATTTTCTAACTCACAATTTACACACATTCACATACCAAACTGTCTTTATATTATTTCATATCTTCCGAAACCAGGTTGTCCAGTTAAAATAATGAATATAATTATTGAAAGAGAATAACAGAAGTCTACCTGAAACCTGCCAACATTTGCTGACGAGGACCACCTGTTCATGTTATTGAGCAGCTGTAGACTGAAGCAGTGTATATATATATATATATATATATATATATATATATATATACTCCCCCATAATATTTTGTAAAATAACTCCTCAAAACTATGAATTTTCCAGTCATTTGAAGAACATTTTGCTAAGTTCTTGGGATTAATAAAACAACATAAAATCAGTATTTTAACAATTGTTTTTGTCTCCTCTCCCATTTGTTCTGCACGGATGTTAGAGTTAGTGACCGGAGTCGAATGTGAAAACCACAAAGATGAAGGAGTTGAGCAATGTTTCTCGCTTTTGTTGTTTGCTTTCAGATTATGTCTAATACATGTTTACTCATCATAAATGAACACCTTTTATGTTTAGTACATAATTGTATTTACTTGTACTTCGGTTAACCTTTTTAGAATTAATGAAATGTCAGTGTTTAATTTTCTTTTCTTCGTTAGATTTCTCTCAATGCCTAAAACTTTTTCACCATTAATTCATGATAAAACTCACCTGGAGCAGTCGAGGGCTTGTGGTCTGTCGTGCTGAAATTTTTTACTGACAAAATGAATATCAAAAAGTCCGCCAATCAAATAATCTCCATCCAGGTTAAACTCTGAGGGCGAAGCTTGTAGAAAACCTACCAGCAGAACAAGATATGCAAGAAACAGTTTCATTGTTGCAGTTCTCCTCGTCTGATGTGGGTTCAGGTGGAATCGAACTGTTTATATTAAGTTGCAACAAAGTGCTGAAGGTTTAGCTTCTGTGGTCATTTCCACATGAGTGAAAATGTGACATTTGATAAACACATACCCATAAATGGTTGGATTGGTTTTTACAAATCAGTATGCAAAAGAATCATAAGTGCTGCTGCACAAAGTTCAACAATCACACCACAAACAAACCAGGTTATTACTTCTGTCAGAAATAAAACATGTAAACAATATTAAACAGATTCTTTTCTTTGGTCAGTCCAACAGAATTTTGAAACCCTGATGTAAATTTAAAAATGTTCACCCTGATAAGTTTAACTGGAATGTCATTCTTCTTCATCTTTTCTAAGTTGTGTAGGATATACTGACATCTTGTGACATTTATTAGACATTGCAGGTAACAAAATGAGCCTTTGCTTTGCTGTAAATGTGAGCATTAAATATTAGAGCTGTTGCAAAAAAATCATTTTTATTCTAAAGGAGTTTTGTTGGATACAAAGTTTGGGAACCACTGAGAATTTGTGTTTTTGTAAAGATACATTTTATTTATCATCAAAGGGAACTATTATATACAGTACATATTGTTTAATCTTATTTTTCTTAGCTTAGTGATAATCGTGTGTTTTGTGTTAAAGTTTAGATTTTTGCTTGTATTTAGAAAGTTTCAGAGTTTCTTCTTGTTCAGTTGATAATATTTATTTGTGTCAGGGGTACAAATCAGAACAAGACAGAAAATGAAAGTGATATTTGATTTTAATTAAACTGGTTCTGATAAGCCTGTTTGTGTCTGTGTATTGCACATTTAAGACAGATAGTTTTATGTGAGCATAACAATAACTACTTAGTTCTTTTAAAATAGAATCGCAACAGTTCTGGATGTATTTAAAAAAATAAACAGAACAAAGTGACAATCACACCCATGCAAATTAATCCAACCTGAGTTCACTTGTTTATATAAAGTCCGCCTCCTTTTACAAATGATTCGTGCACAATTCACCACCAGACCACACAGGTTATATATGTACGAGGAACATTTGCAATACCTCCTCAGACTAAAGTGATAAATGATCAGAGCTGTCACTTTTATTTGAATTCAGGTAAGGAGGTTGAACTCCTTGTTCTCTGTGGTTGGAAGTGAAAAAAAAAAATCAGCAAGTGAGACAGAAAGCTCACGATAAAGGTGACAGAGTTTTAACTACATGTTTTAAAATGTAACGATTATAGAAAGGTTTTAAAGCTGAAAAGTAAACATTGTTTTAATTAAAATTTAAGTATTAGGATGGAATTTAAAAAAAAATCTGTTTTGTAGATTTAATACAACCTCATATGTATCTTAAATCATTACATGTTCTTATCATAACTCTTATATGTGATATGTTTTCACATAAGTTCCTAAAATCAAATTCAGCTTTTGACTCATTTATACCAAATGAAGACATAAATTGATTTTTTTCTCTCATACTTATAAAAGGCATAATTTTACAAGACATAACAACACAGGTACAACACGGATAAGTACCCAACTTAAAAAAAACAACAGAAAAGCAGAAAGTCTAGTCTTCATCATTGCAGTTTTACAGCCTCACTTCTAATAGTAATACTCACATTTAAGTATATTTGAACCGTTTTAATAAAGGAGAGGGCGACATGCAGACAAATCAGTAATAAAGTAGGCAAAAAACTGAAAAATAAAATAATTTTTTTTATTTAGCATTTCAAAATAGATTTGACCTTGGTCACAAAGTTACAGCTGGCATGTTTGTTGAAAGAAACCTTGAATGTATTTCAAAAGAGACATTTTTCTTATTTCTTCCTTATTTTGGCACAAAATGTTTGATTTTGGAAACATAAATAACTATAAGAATAGATTGTTTTGTTTCCAAATATTGCAGGGTCTATAAACACATTATAAGCACACATTCATTCAGACTGGTATCCAAAACATTTGAAACATGAGTGGAACACCTCGCACTGGTTTGTTTTGCATTTTCCTCCATGCATAGTATCCATTGCTGACCAAATATAAAAGTAATCTAAACGATAAAAATCGAACTGAATTGAATCATGCAGCCATATAATTTAACGAGTTTCATTAACTAGCTTTAAAAATTGGAAAGACAATTAAATAAATTAATAAATGTTCACAGTTGCAATGAAAACAGCCCCTGGAAACATAGAAGAAGCTAATGACTGATTGTTTTAGTGTAATTTTGAATAAGACCCTGAAAATACTGTTGTGTGTTTTTGTGGGGCTGAAATATGATGATGTAACATTTTGGGAGGAAATACCACAACAGAAAGGAGTAGAGACTCGAGAGAACTGCCATAGCGTTAAGAGTTTGGATGAACTTTCCACGATAAAGCAAATATACAGTAGAAAACAGAATCCAGGTGAGGATCAGCAGCAGGAGGCAGAAAGTGATCACTTTAGCCTCATTGTAGTTTTTTGGCAAGTCTTTGCCCATGTAGGAGAAAATAAAACAAAGGCAGCACAACAATACAAGCAAAACAAGAGAACAAGACGTTGCTTCGATATTCAAGTCACAGCCAAGTACAATTTGTTCTTGGTACCACGATGTTTCGTTGTAGGGTCTGGGAGGATTACTGGACAAGCTGATAATAAGTAACAGGGTCTGAATGACAAATGCTCCAGCGATGAGCAGCCATTGGCCGTGATATTGTGTCCACCAGCTTTGGAGTTTGGGGAACCTGGCAGCAATTTTGAAAATGCAAACAATCTGAAAAGAGCGCACGACGAAACACGCCAGGCAAACAGTGTAGAACAACAGAAAAGGGATGTACCGTAAAAAACAGGAAACAACTGTGGGCTTTCCAAAATAGAAGAACACGCTAAGAGTGGACAAACTGAGACAGACTAAGATTAAGAAGCACATCGGTCCTCCTGCAGATCTGACTACAGGTGTGTTGTAGTTGATGGCAAAGAGAACAGACACAGCCAGAGTCTGACCCACTAAGACACAAGCCAAGACCATGATCACCACAGCTCCACTGTCTGTGACCGGGATGAACTCCACCAGCCGCAGACTGCATGATGTGCTTCCTCTGGCAGACCACTCTGTGTCCTTACAGGCTTTGCACTTAAAGGAGTCTTCTGTTTTAGAATGGAGACAGACATTTAAGTCAAAAAATCAGAATGAGACATTGTAAAGGTGCAAAAATCCCCTTTTATCAATAAAACCCAACTTGTTAAGCTTGTTAGGAACATTCTAGATAACTGAGCTTCAGCTTTTACCTCAATTTTCCATTCACAAGTTCTGCTTTACCGTAATAGTATTTTTACTATGAAACTACTATGCAAACTATACACAAATAATAAAGGCAGATGAAAATAAATATACTAAAATTTAAAATCAAACAGTTATATGTTTTTATATTAAAACCATTATTGCAGTGTTTTAATTTAATAGTTTAATTTATTTCTTGGTTTAATTGTGAAAACAAAAAAATGTTGAATTGTAGGTTTTTTAATCCCACTTTAGCAAAATGTCTCAGATTGCAGTGTATTCCTCACTCTTCTTCAATATATAATCATTTACCTGTCTTGTTAACATACGTTTCAACCGGACAGATTTCACAATTGAAGCAGCATTTGTGGATTCCGATTTGTTTTTTTGCAAATCCCTCCTGGCATTCCGAGGAACACAATGCAGTTGGCACCTGTAGGAGACATTTAAATAAAGAGAAGACTGAAGTCACACAGGGAAGAGAAGGAGAACCAAATCAGACCAAACCGTGAGCAGAAACTATTTTGTTTTGTGTTTTAAATCTGAAATTTATTGCACAAAGGTGCACTTATGAAACAAAACTGAACTCTAAATTGAACAAATTAAAAATCCCAGTCGGTGTCAGACCACATCTCTGCACATTTTGGAAAAACTACTTACATCACTCGTGTGCCACTGAATTTGGGAGTTGTTGATGTAGAAATATTCAGATGGGTAAAAATTATGAAAGCCGACTTCCTGTGCAGCACCACTCTGGTTCCAAAAGACAATAGAAAATGATCCAAAGTTGGGGTCTCCATTCTCATCAAACTGAACAGTCTGGTTTAACAGGGTCAAATTGGACTTCTTGAGTTCTTGTAGAACCTAATGTGGACATGAATGAGGACCGTCGTCATGGATAACATGGATAAATAAGAGTGGTTGTCTACAAGATAAAACCAAAACGACAAAGTGTTGTAGAAATGTAGAAAGTGAATGCAATGACTTACAATATAAGGGTGCACTGTAATGTTGTTATCACATCTGCCAGCTTCACACTCTAAGGTGTTGTGTAAGGCTTGGGCAACGGCGTATACAGCAGAATAAACTGCAAAGGAAAAAGATGGATCTGCAGCAACAATATCCTCAACAAGCACATCACAGCAGTTACAAACCTGATTACAAAAGGTCTGTTGGGCTGCATTTGCACAAGAAGCCTGACTTTTAGTATAATAGATAAAATCATTGAAACCTGGTATTGTTATTACAGGCTGAGCCACGCCGAGCACAGTTCCAACACTTTTGATCCTTTTCAGTTTTGGAAGCTGTTTGTTTAAAGACCAGCCATCATCTGCTAACCACACTTTGTTGGTGATATTCAGTTCAATCGCTGCCTTAATGACAGCTTCTGCATACACTTTAGGAGCAAAAAGTACAATGATGTTTATTTTCTGCTCCTCTATCTGCTTGAACATTTGGGAGAAATTGGTTTTTTCATTGAAGGCCTTGTTGTAGGCCAGACAGATTTCTGTGAGTTTGATCCTCTTGATAAACAGTTCCAGGCCGTCGATGCCAAAATCATTATCACTGTTCAGGAAAGCAACCCAGCGCCAGCCGAAGTGTTCGATAACGTTAGCAATCACATTCACTGTGTTTTCGTTGGGATGCACGGTTCGCAAAAAAGAGGGGTATTTTGATTTTTCTGAAAAGATGGAGCCAGTAGCACCATAGCTGACCTATCAGGAACACAGAGATAAGTAGTTTATTCTGAAAGAAAACAATAAAAACTGTAAATCAATGAGTGATACTCTTGCAAACTTTACCATAGGAACGAGATCCACCATAAAAAGTGGGGCAATAGTCCGGGTCTGGGTGCTTGTGAAAGGACCGACAACTGCAACCACGTTGGACAGGTCCTTGGACGGGTCATCCCAAGGACGAATCAAATCATTCACTGATATGAGTTTAAAAACACCTGCAAAACCCAGCGTGTCCGTGCAATGGTCAAATATCTCGTAGCCGAGAGTTACATTTGGCAGCAGACTGGTGGAGTTATTGATTTCCTCCACTGTGAATCTCATCAACTGAAACCTCCGATAATTTGGAAGAAGGAAGAACTTGCTGCAGAATAAGAAAGCACAACAGAAACATATCAGCATTTAAATATTGTCTACAGAAAACTCTGATTTTTCTTGTAACATCCAAACAATGCATTGTTTTCAAAGGTTAGACATAATTAAATGCACAAGAACATTTGAGTAAAAACTGGATGATTGGAATTGTGGCAATGAGTTTGAAAATACACATCTTTTCCACAAGTCACAATAAAGTAAACTATGTTCACTTTTTTTATATAAAACTCACCTGGAGCAGTCCACAGCTTTTGGTCTTCCCTGTACACCAGGTATAGTGACCTGGTGAATATCAAAAAGTCCACCTAATAAATAATCTCCGTCCAGATGAAACTCTGAGGCTTGGACGGCACATCTACTAACAGCATTTAGAAAAGATCCCACACACATCACAGCAAGGAACAGTTTCATTTTCCACTCTGATGTGAACTCTGACAAAAATTGACTCAACTTTTTCTAAGTTGTGAAACACTAGTGATAGCTAAACCTAATCATTTCCATGCTGGTGGTAATAACATGAATTCTGAGAAATGGTTGAAAGGAAATTCACAAATTAGCATGCAAAAGCATCCAAACGGCTGCTGTCTTCCCTCAGTATGGTCATCATGTTGTTGGATGTCTTTATTATAAATACATCTCAGTCCTTGAAACTATGGGCTGTTTTTCTTTCCGATAAAATAAGAAAATCTAACACGCACTTTTACATTTTCAATAAAAATATTTGACAGAACATAGAAAGATGTGGTTATGTGGTTAAAGTTATTCTATTCTATTTTATTTTATTCTATTCTATAACTATTTGATGCATTGATTTATTACTTGTGATTTATTAATTGACTGGTCAGCTTTCAGAAAATTTGGCTCAATCATATAATTGAGCTTTGATGACATCTACTGGAGATTTAATAACATTAACAAAAATAAAACAACAAGCAGCAGACAACATAAAACCCTCCAAGATTAGTTTTACAGACCAAGACAAACAAGTTATTTTAAACTTTATTGAAAATTTTTATGAAACAATTGTGTATTTTACAAGTAAAAAAAAAAAAATTAAGACAGGGTTTACATATCTTGATTATGCAAAAACATCCCAAGCACTTTTCTCTACATAAAACATATAAACTTTATGGTGATTGTGTCAAAATCAATCTTTTTTTTTAGTTTTTAATAAGACTAAAGCTACGGTAACATATAAAAATCTGAAAGCTGGACAGAGTTTGTGAATGAGCATTTTAATTAAATCCATGTGATAATGTCAATCTGACTATCCTGACATGAACATGAGGCAGCTACTGGCTAAATGTTTTGGTGTAGTTCTGGATGAGACTTTGGAAGTACTGCTGTGTGTTTTTGTTGGGTTGAAAAATATTAATGTAACATTTTGGTAGGAAATACCACAAGAGGAAAGAGAAAAGACTTGAGAGTAGACCTACAGCATTTAATATATAAATGTGCTTCCCTTGGTACAGCAGGTACTCAGTGGTGAATACCATCCAGGTGAAGATCAGCAGGAGGAGGCAGAAAGTAATCGCTTTGGCCTCATTGTAATTTTTTGCCCATGTAGGAAAAAATAAAGTAAAGCAAACGTAATATAATGGGTAAAATCACAGAGACTGAGGTTAATGCCACACTCCAGAATGGTCCAGTCATGGTAGGCAAGAGTGTTCCAGTGGGGATTGGGTGTTTCGAACCACTAACCTGCAGTGAGTAGAAGTGCCTGAAGGATAAACGACCTGGTGATGAGCAGCCATTGCCCGTGATATTTCATCCACCAGCTGTGAAGCACGGGGAACCTGATCGCCATTTTAAAAACTCAAACTATCTTGAAAGAGCATACTACGAAACATGCCAGACAAACAGTGTAGAACAACAGAAAAGGTAAAAACCTTAAGATACAGAAAGCAGTTGTGGGCTCACCAAAATAAAAGAACACACTAATATCAGACAGGCTGAGGCAGGTTAGGATCAGGAAGCACATGGGTCCTCCTGCAGATCTAACTACAGGTGTGTTGTAGTTAAAGGCAAAGAGAACAGACACAGCCAGAGTCTGACCCACTAAGACCCAGGCCCCAAACATGATCACCAGAGCTTCACTGTCTGTGAACGACACACATTCTACCAGCCGCAGATTGCAGGATGTACTTCCTTCTGAAGACCACTCTGTGTCCTTACAGCTGATGCATTTGTTGGGATTCTCTGTTTTATGAGCTTTCATTTTATTTATCTCTGCTAGACATCTTCACTGTCTGGTAAACTTTTGACTGTAATGTAATTATTAACTGTAGAGTTTAGACAGATTTTACATTTGAAGCAGCATTTATGAAAACCAGTTTGTGTCTCTGAATGTCCCACAGGACATTCTGATGAACACTGGGAAGAAGGCACCTTTATAATAACAAAAAAAAATATTAAGGGAAAACAAAAACTGCCACCATCAACAGAATAAAAGCAATTTGAACAGGATTTACATTTCTAACAAATGATCAGGTATTAGTAATTATTTTTATGTAGTTCTCCTTATAGCCATTACTAAACACACTGGATTGTAGGGGTGGGAATCTTTTGCTATCTCACGATTCGATTTGATTCAAAATCAAAATTTTATTTATTTTTTACTCAAAACTGATAATGTGAGCCCATTTGTCGTGTTCCCAAAGTGGTTCATCTTCATTTTGCAAACTTTGC
>JARVJO010000024.1:18345969-18376779 GCA_031762555.1 Cynodonichthys magdalenae | reverse complement strand
CTGCTGTGTTTTGCTTTGTGTACTTTTGCAGGTGTGGAGGCAGATATTTGTTGTGTCGTCTTGTGTTGTGTCTTTCAATCTCTCTTTAAATGTCAGTTTTCCTATTTCTGTCCACTATTTTTTGGGGGGGGAGGGGGGGGAGGGGGGGGGGGTCACTAATGATGAGAAAATTCATTCATTTTTCTACTGAAGTGACTTTATAAAAAAAAAAAAAACTGCTCACAGACTGGGTAGATCCTGAAGCTATGTCCCAACATTAGCTACTACTGATATCAACTACCTTGTCTTTCCCAAAGACACACACAAACGCAAAATCAAAAATGTCAACAGTGTTGGAAGTAAAATGTTCCTAAGCCCCTCAGAGTTGGAATAATTTTATAAAAGTATTGTGATTAGGCATTTTCTTCCCCCTTATTCTAAACACAAAATTACCTGTGTGCTAGTTCTCTTGTAGCTTTTAGAGATGAACTGGAGGGTCTCATTCAGCTGCAGTCATTTTAAATAAATGATAAACAAAGAGAAATAAACTGCCTCTAATAATTCTGTTAGCATATATTTTATTAAAACAAACCAGGGACTTTTATAGCCCCTGGGGGCTAAGCTCCTGGTCTTTTAATCCTGCCATGATGTAAACAAATTATTTTAGCATGTATTTGGGAAGAGTATTGTTTATTATTCTGATTTTACTCAGAACTGAGAGCTACTAACCATAGGCATAATATATCTTTAAATTTAAGACTTAGCTGCAAATAACATGCTAACAAACAACCAGGCTAACAGTAGCTAGCGCTGATGCTAACGCCATTCACCGTAGGCTGAGGTCGTCGCCAGAGGTGGAGGTGCTTATTTAGTTATAGTTATCTCTAAAAGGACACGAGGCAGTACACTTCATAACTTATGAAATGTTGTAAATAGGAGTGCAAAAGCTTGACGAACAAACTGTTTAAATGGTGCGTCGTGCGGGCAGCCTTTGTGGAGTGACTCGAGGCTGCACGCACCCATTGTCAGTCACCCGCCCTGTTCTGATCTGATTGGGTAAAACATTGACTTTGGTTCTCTCTATTAGTTGAAAGAACCGTCAGTTTAAAGTCTATGGGTTTTTTTCCCTTTCATTTTTACAAATGACGATCAACCGTTGCAGAGAACTTTACAACCAGGAGGTGGGATCTGGTTGTCCGAAACAAAGAGAGGTTGTCTCGGACAACCTAAACAATGGTTATGTCGACCCCTGAAGCTAGGTTTGTGGTTGACGCATCAAGCTAGGCGCAAGGGGGCTTGTGCCATAAGTGACGCAATCTCCCCGTCCCCGCCCCTGCGCTTTGGCCCCACGCACTGTCCTGTCCCTTGGTCGTGCACTTCCAAAATTTTAAAACTCTGCAAAGGCTGCATGCACCGCGCACCATTCAAAGAGCTTGTTTGTCTGTCAAGCTTTTGCTCTCCTACTTACAACATTTTCACAACTTGAAAAGTGTCATTTTGGAGAAATCTACAACAACGTAAATGCAAAGTATAAACACCTCCACTGCCTGCGGGAGCGCGCACCAAAGCGCGACTATAGCTCAGCCTTGACCTCTGATCAAGCACATAATGCGCCCCCCTCTGATCTCTAGCGCACCTGCCCACCAGGTTGGGAACCATGGTCTAAAACATGAATGTGAATGTGAGTGTATATATATATGTATATGACTGTTCTTATGCACCTCTGCTTTCGCTCTGTAGAGTGGTGATTTGTCCATGTGTCTTTCATCTCTCCCCTGTTGGGGGTTGGGACAACAAAGCTCCTAGGATCATTGGGACACTCAAACCTCTCCACCACAATAAGGTGGCAGCCCAGGGAGAGGTCATTATTCAAGTCCCCTCTACACCCTGAAGAGGACAGAGCCAGGACAGAAAATAGCTTGATTGAAAAGTTTTACTTTAGGGATGAGATGTCTATGACAACAATGATGTTGTTGCATGGGACCACAAACAAATACACACAAATGAATTGATTCATTCAACCAGGTAACTTTGGTTTATGCTAAAGGACTACATCCTCTTACAAATAAGCTCTGCATGAATTCATCTTGGGCAACACAAATCATTTGAAAGCAGTTCATTTGCATCAATGCTAGGAGACCCTAAAAAACTAAAGGAAGAAGCAACCTGGGCTCGACACTGCAGCCTCAGAATTATATAACCACGTATATTTAAGGAAAAGTTGCCTTTCTCAAAACAGACCTAAGAGAAGTGCATATCACTTTTCTAACCGAATAAAGAAACAAACATACATAATTTTTATAGACTTGTTGAGAAATTGTAATATTTTACTTAATGCCAAAATCACCAAAACCTTAAATTAAACCATCAGAATCCAGCAAATTGAAAACACAAACAAAAACTTTCTCATACCCTTCATCAGGTTCAGTGATAATTTACATTTACACAAAATGAAGATTAGTATAGTGTCATAATTACATAATTAACTTACAAATCAGTATGCAAAGTATGCTGTCTGCTGATGTCATGCCCTTATTACATAAATAAAACATCATGAGAGCAATTTATTAATCATTATAAATCAGTGATTTTTTAATATACAAATAATAATATACAAATTAAATGTTCTCATGAAACAAAGGGTTGCAACAATACAGTATTGAATCGTTCAATACACACTATCAAACAATACAGATTTTTAAAATTTATTTTATAAACTTGTCTTCTGAAGATGCTTTATGTTGAAGGCTCAGTGGATCTGCGTTGGACTACTCCACTAAGGCTGCATGGTCCATAAAAGTTATGAACAGAATCTGTGACATAGGGCAACCTTGGCGGAGTCCAACTCTCACCGGGAAACGAGTACGACTTACTACCGGCAATACGGATCAAACTCTGACACCGGTCGTACAGGGACCTAACAGCCTGTATCAAAGGGCTTGGCACCCCCTTTTTAAATAGGGGGACCACCACCTGCCAATCCAGGGGAACTGCCCCTGATGTCCATCGCGGTATTGTAGAGTCGCGCCAACCAACGCAACCTCACAACATCCAGAGCACATATGGACACCCTTATGTTTGAAATATGGTGTTTTCTTTCAGGACAATCCATGTCGAGCACAGAAGTCCAATAACAAAACACCACTCTGGTTCAGATCGGGACCTCTGAACTGCTGTTAGGCGCATTGGCACAAACAACAGTCAGGACATCCCCCCACACATAGACGGCGGGAGGCTACTCTCTCGTTCACCGGGGTGAACCCCAATGTACAGGCACCAAGATGGGGGGCAATAAGTATGCCCACTTCTGCTCAGCGCCTCTAAGCATGGGCAACCTTAGAGTGGAAGGGTGTCCAACCCCTCTCAAGGAGACTGGTTCCAGAGCCGGAGCTGTGCGTTGAGGTGAGTCCAACTATATCTATCGGAAACTCTCAACATCACACACCAGCTCAGGCTCCTTCCCCACCAGAGAGGTGACATTCCACGTCCATATAGCCAGCTTCTGTAGCCGAGGATCAGACCACCAGGGTCCCCGCCTTCGACCACTGCCCATCACACATTGCACCTGACTCCTACGGCCCCTCCCACAGGTGGTGAGCCCATGGAAAGGGGGACCCACGTCTCCTCTTCGGGCTGTGCCTGGCCAGGTTCCATGGGTGAAAACCCGGCCACCAGGGGCTCACCAACATGCCCCACCTCCAGGCCTGGCTCCAGAGTGGGGCCCCAGTGATACGCGTCCGGGCAAGGGACTACTCAGTCCATTTATTGTACTCATCATAGGGGTCTTTGGGCTGTTCTTTGTCTCATCCCTCACCTAGGACCTAGGTGATGAAGCCCCCGACAACATAGCTCCTATCATTGTGACACTCAAACCTCTCCACCACTATAAGGTGGCAGCCCAGGGAGAGGTCGTTATCTTTAGCATTTATTGAAAATAAACTTTCACTGTGAAAAAAGTAAAAATATCTGCATACTCACCATTTGTGGAGACACACTAACACTGGTATCACACTTGCCGGCTCCACATTGCAGGACATTGTGTAAAGCATGAGCGATGGCATACACAGCAGAGTAAACAGGGAAATTTAAAGATTCTGATAACAAAAATTACGCTCATCTGCATTTTTGTGAGATTGGGCTTTGATCTTGTAATTACGATGTCAGGAAATGGCAATAACTTAACTCTCACCTCTCCCCCTGTTGGGGGTTATTAAAGTCTCCTAGTGAGCCTGAATTGGACAAAGCCAGGACAGATAATAGCTTGATGTTTGAAAGGTTTTACTTTAGGGATAAGATGTCTATGATAGCAGTGATGTTGTTGCATGAGACCACAAACAAATACACACAAATTAATTGATTCATTCAACCAGGTAACTTTGGTTTATGCTAATATACTACATCCTCTTACAAATGAGCTCTGCATGAGTTCATCTTGGGCAACACAAGTCATTTGAAAGCAGATAATTTGCATCAATGCTGGAATCATAGGAGACCCTAAAAAACTAAAGGAAGAAGCAACCTGGGCTCGAACCTGTGGCCTCAACCCCCAGTAAAAGGACAAGTGAATTTTGTACAGCAAATAAACAATGTCTGTAAATAAATACAGCTGAAAATCAAACAGGAAAACCTGAGCAATGCATATTTAATTAAAACAATACAAACTAAAACATGATTTTTTTTTATATTTAGGTCACAACAAAGTTAGTACAAAAACTAGAATGAGTGTATATTTAAGGAAAACTTGTTTCTTAAAACTGACCTAGGAGAAATGCATTTCACCTTGTAAAGTACAGAATAAGGAGATTAACATAGTCATAATTTGTTACAAACTTGTTCAATAAAACCATTAGAGTTCAGCAAATCACAAACACAAACAAAAACATTCTCATGCCCTTCATCGGGTTCAGTGATAATTTACATGAAATGAAGATTAGCATGGTGACAAAATACATAACTGTACCTTCTGGAAAACTTACAAATCAGTATGCAAAGCATGCTGTCTGCTGATGTGTCCTTGTTGCATAAAAAAACTTTGAAAACATTTTTTAATCACCATCAGGATTCAGTCCCTAAACAGAATCCCTGCAGTTTTTAATTTACAAATAGATGAGCATAATTAAAAAAAGACTGCCTTTTAAATATTCCTATCAGAACAAAAAACAAGGGAAAACATTTAGATAGGATGTTGATAGTTTATTCTAATATGCATCTATGTTATTCTGTGATCCATAATCATCTGTCTGCACATTTTAAATGATGGATTAATGGACTTAATATAAATCATAACTATGTTAGAGTATATATGAGTAATACATAAGGGTATTAGCTCAGCTGTTAACAAATTAATATATAATCCCTAAAAAGAAGTTAATATCTCACTACAGCTTTTAAGCTGGAAAGCTGCACTTTTTAACTGAACTGAGAAAACTCATCAGATAAGAAGTATTTCATCTTTAATAAACAAGAAGTCCAGTCGCTTTTAAAAATGATAAAATAAACTTTTAGGATTTCTAAGAAAGAGAATCTGCACTCTGATATTTTAATTTAGCTGAAAGACATTTTATTGACTTAATTATTTTAAATACTCAAAACAGATAAGTACGTGTTGACAGTGTTTAACAAAACAGCCAAAGTCAGGACACCAAGTTTGCCAGAAAATATTCAAATAAACCCAATAAAGTTCAGCTCAGAAACGGGTAAAGAGTCAAAAGTTTGTAGAGTAACGCTGAATAAGACTTTGAAAGTACTGCTGTGTGTTCTTCTCAGGCTGAAAAACTATAATGTAACATTTTGGTAAGAAATACCAAAACATAAAAACGTAAAGACTGGAAAGAACGGCCAGAGCATTAATAACGTGGATGTACTTGTTTTTGTAAAGCAGGTTCATGGTGCCAAAGCCAATCCAGATGACAATCAGGAGCAGGAGACAGAAAGTGATCGCTTTTGCTTCATTGTAGTTTTTTGGAAGGTCTTTTCCCATGTAGGAAAAACAAAAACAAAGGAAGCATAGTAATAGAAATAAAATCAAAGAGTTAGATGTAGCTTTAGAATGAAATTCACAACTAGTTATGAATTCATCCTCATACAACTGTGTGTTATTTTGAAGCTTTGTGGGATCAACAGAATAGCCAACAGTGTTTAGAACTACTTGAATGACAAAGGCTACAATGATGACCAACCATTGTCCATGATATTTCTTCCACCAAATGAGGAGGTAAGGGAAGGTGATAGCTATTTTAAAAATGCAAACAATCTGAAAAGAGCGCACCAAAAAACAGGCCAGACAAACAGTGAAGAACAACAGAAACGGTAAAAACCTCAAAACGCAAGAAGCAGTTGTGGGTTCGCCAAAGTTAAAGAACACACTAAGACTACACAGACTGAGGCAGGCTAAGATAAGGAAGCACATCTGGCCTCCAGCAGATTTGACTACAGGTGTGTTGTAATTCAAGGCAAAGAGAACAGATATAGCTATATTTAGCCCCACAAACACCAAAGTCTCAACCATGATTATTATAGCTGCACAGTGTGTGAATGGGATGAACTCCACCAGCCGTTGTTTGCATGAAGTACTTCCTTCTGGAGACCACTGTGTCTCTGTACACTTGGTGCAGCTGTATGGACCAACTGTTGTACAAAACACACATACACAAAACAGACAGAAGTAAATAAATGTAAACCTAAAAGAAATTCTTCTGTTTTGAAATTCAACAAAATTGCATCACTCCTTTTGTTCATTTTGTTCTATTACCTGTACTGTTGATATAAGTTCCAGCTGGACATTTTGTACAGTTGAAACAGCATTTGTGGATTCCTTCTTGGGACTTTTTATATCCTGCATCACATTCTTTGGAACATGATGACACAGGCTCCTGAAACAGTTGTCACATATTATGATAGAGGTAAGTTCAATTGTTGAGTTTACTGAAAGTTTATTTCTGTAAATGCACATAGCTTTTCTTCTAAGTTTAGAATTTGTGCAAAATAATTCATTTTTTCATCACCATTATTATGGTTTGCCCCATTATTGTTTTTCTAACATTCCTTACATATATTTTAGTGCGGAAGTGAGAAAACCCAAATTTATTTTCATAAACCATTGAGTACCTTTCCATTGCCATGCCATTTGATTTTGCTCCTGTTGATATAGTGGAAAGATGGATTATATTTATGAAAGCCAACCTCCTCTGCTTCACCACTGTGGTTCCAGAAAACTATTAAATAGGATCCAGACATGGGGTCACCGTTCCGATCAAACTGAACAGTCTGGTTTAAAAGTTCAAAATTTGATTTCTGCAGCTCTGTAAGAACCTGTTTTTAGAAAACAAAGTTTAGATTATTTGTAGGTGACAGTATAGACAATGTGATCTAATAGGCAAAAGAAATGCAGATCAAGTAATAAAGTTTTATGATATCCCAGGTAACTTTCATTTAGTTCATAAAATATTAAGCTAGATGACAATATATAATCACTGGATCTATAAAAAAGGCTTGCAAGTGGCAACTCCTATTGATATTTTTGGCACTCATTCCACTACATAATAACACTACTAGTATTGTACTAGTGTTGTCTGTGTGGTGAGGTCATGGTTTAGACCAGGGGTTTCCAAACTTTTCTATGCCATGGCCACCAAAACAGCATTAGCTTCTGGCAGGAGAGTCCCATTTATAAACCCACAATGTTACAGAATACATAAAGAAATTTCAACTTAGAATGTTTTTTCTCACTTTTAGTCACTATTAAGTAATAATTATGGAAATGTTACATGTTTTAACACTATTACCAGCATATTGCCAAGCCAACTTATCAAACTGTTAATAAAAACAGAACAAATCAAACATCTCTTCAGCTCTGTAAAATAACATTTCAGTTTATTAATATAAATTACATTTTAAAATATTGTAATAATTAAAAAACTGATTTGTGTGAAATGTTAAATTATCTGCATGCTTACCGTTTGTGGAGATACTCTAACACTGGTATCACACTTGCCGGCTCCACATTGCAGGACGTTGTGTAAAGCATGGGCGATGGCATACACAGCAGAGTAAACAGGGAAATTGAAAGATGGATCTGCATCAATTATATCTTCAGCAGTCACATTGCTGCAGTTGCAATTCTGATAACAAAAATTATGCTCATCTGCATTTTTGTGAGATTGGGCTTTGAAAGAAGAGATGAAATTGTGGAAACCAGGTATTGTCAGGACTGGCTCAGCAATCCCAATCACAGTTCCAATGTTTCCGATCCCATCTTTCTTGGGGAGCTGTTTGTTTAAGGACCATGCATCCACTGCTATCCACACTTTGTTGGTGATATTTTCACTTATCGCTGCCTCAATGAGATCTTCAGCTGTCCATTCAGGAGCAAAAGCAATGAAGACATTTACTGTCAGTGTCTCCAACTGTCTGAACATTTGAGTGTAATTTGTGTCTGAATTGAGGCCTTTGGTGTAAGCTAGACAAATATTTGTTCCCTCAATCTTCTTTATAAACAAGTCTCGACCATCTATGCCATAATCATCATCAATGTGAAGAAACGCCACCCAGCGCCAGTCAAATTCTTGCAGAATCGCAGTAATTGCCTCAATGACATCTTTATTGGGATGCACTGTTCGTAAAAAATCTGGAAAATTTTGTTTCCTTGAGAAGACAGAACTGGAAGCTCCATAACTGATCTGTGAGGGAAAAAATGATACGGCTTTATTTGGTTTTACATTTTCAATAAACAGATTAATTTTGTAGAGATGCAAAGACAGTGAAAAACTTACCATAGGGATGTGATCCATCATGAAGAGCGGAGCAACACTCAGTGTGGCTGTGCTTGTGTAAGATCCAACCACTGCTATCATTTTAGACAAACTCTGCAGTGATTCACCCCAAGGTTGGATGGAACCATTACCAGAGATGAGTTTGAAAATACCAGGAAAATTCTGCGTATCTGAACATAGGTCGAGTATTTTATAGCCAAGAGTGACATTTGGCAGCAGGCTGGTGGAGTTATTGATTTCCTCCACAGAGAATCTCATCAGCTGAAACCTTCTATAGCTTGATAAAATGAAATCTTTGCTGTGGGCAAAACAAAATTTGACGTAAATTAGTTTCAGTACAGTTTGTTCAAACTTGATTGAATTGAAATTTTCGAAGTTATGAAAACAGCTCATTTAGTTAAAGTAAATTTGCCTAAAACTTAAGCTCTGTGAGGCAAATCTACTCAATAAATAATGCACAAGTTATTTGTCATTATTTATTTTTACCTTGAAAAGACATGAACCATTAATACAAAACTAACCTTGAGCAGATGATGGTTTCTGGTCGGTCACGATACAACTTTTCACTGACATGATGAATATCAAAAAGTCCACCAAGCAAAAAATCCCCATCCAACACAAACTCTGACGTTTCAGTTCTCATCAGAAGTAAAAAACATCCCAGTAGACACGGGTAAACAAAAGTCTGTTTCATGGTATAGCTGCTGATTGTCATTTTTGATGAATCTCACTGCAATAGTTACTCAAAACTTGTTTTATCCTTTCCCAAAAATGCTGTAGTGAAACATAGTTGAGCTTCTGTTATGATTCCCAGGAACTTGGTTATAAGAGAGTTGTCATAAATACATGGGACAACTTTCAAATTAGCATGCAAAATTGATCTTATCTGCTGCTGATTTTCATGACATAAACAATAGTGTGAGAGAGAAAGTTTATTGCAACCATCATGAATTCATCACCTAGCCTAAGTTTTTAATTAACATTTCATAACATGAGTTTTTTGGATTGAATAGAACCTGATAAACAGAATAAATTTGATCAGATTAAATTAGTTCAGTTTTTCTCCATAAAGCGCTACAAAACAAAGTCAAGACATTTGTATACTGTTCCAAATGGACACAGCCTCTTTAATAGCATTGGAGTGGAAAAAAAATTACACTCAACTTTTTAAAATCAACTTTTTTTTGTTTTTAAACTGTAGCACAGGAAAATTACATGCAATCCATGAAAAACATGAAACTTATTAACTCAAGCCCAATTAATCAGTTTGGCTTTCATCAATTTTAACCAAAATGGATTTTAACACTTGTAAATAGCAAAGTGGTTGGATGGAAAAAAAAAAAATCTCAAAGCAAAATTATATTTTAAAATATATATATATACTATATATACACAAATCCAGACAACCCATTAAAACACAAACTTTTTACAGAATAATGTTTTGTTTCCTTACTACAGTGCTGATCAATTTTTAGTCATGACATTTTCCCAGCATTGGGAGGAAAAGAAGAATCAAAAAAAGTTCATAGAAAAAAAAAAAAAAAAAAGTGTGATCGCCACCCACGTCATCCATTTATTTTAGTAAAAGCTCTGCCTGTTTTCCTATGTTTCCTCTGAAAAAGAAAGAGAACAACAGTTTGCTTGGAATGACTATATTTACCTTTTTTTTTCAAAGTAAACACAGAATATAAAGAACAACAACAGCTGGTCAACAAAAACAAAGTGAATCTCCATCTTTGGAACATCGACGGGTAAATGTTCCAAAGATAAATGTTGCAAGGGTGGAAAAAAAAAACTTCAGTTTTACCACAGACTGTGTTTTGAATTTATACTTCAATACTGATTGTGAACTTCAGAGGCAAAATATTTTTCAGAATAAGTTCACACACAATGCTATAAAACTCTGAGGTACAGTAAATGTATAACCTTCCCATTTTAGGCTAAATTTTCCCATCCACTCACAAACAGACACCAAATTATTATTATTATTATTATTTTTAATTTAGTTTAAAGAGGTTTCAGCAGCACAGTATTGCCAATATGTTAAACTCTAGAGTAGCAGAAAAAGTAGAAAGAATAGATTTAAAGTAAACAGACAGGTTTGGGATTTGAGACACCCTCCTGGAATTATAGATACAATGTTGTGCGTGTGTAGGGGGACACTACAAATGTAGTTATTGAATATTCCACTTTATATGTTTACATGAAAAGTTACAAAAAGACCAATGAAAAACAAGCACATTTTTCGAGCTGAATGCACTTAATTCAAGTGAAAATTTTTGATGTTTTTATATTTTTCTTCCCATCATAAATGCATATAAAGATATGTTGCGAATAACTTCTAAGTGTCTTCATTTAGTACATACAGCAACTGCCTAAAACACTCAAATCAGAGCAGCACACTCCAAATTACAAAAACTCCACAAATTAGATTAGTATTGAGGTGTTTCAGCAGATTTTGCATCTAATCACATTATTTTGCAACAAAACCTTTCTGATCGTCAAAAAATTGTTCAGCTTGTTACAAAAACAAAACAATAGTTAATCAAACGTTGGCATACTGGGATGGAGGGATAACAAAATAACTGTTGATGAAAGAACCACAAATTAAAACAAAATTACTGCAATGTTATTTTATGTTGGTTCTTTCTTTATGACTAATGGCGTAGAAAAAGCAAAGGCAGCACTGAGTCCCACGTACTAATAAACAAAAGCTGACAAATTAATAAAATAAAAAAAGTTGAATAAGAAAGCAAGTCATTGCTTTGATCCGTGCTGCTCATATCCCCGCCCAAACACCGAACTATGGATCAAAATTTGGATTTTTCATGTTATGCTTCCATGCTATCATTTAACTTACCAAAAATAAAAAAAAATAAAAAATAAAAAAAATCCCTAATTTTCAATCTTCCCCACTAGCTGTGACCAAAAAAAATTTAACGAGACAAAGACAAAGAGTAAATTGGAGTTTTTAACTAGCAAAAGTTTTCCCTGTGTCTTCCTTGCCTTTATATGTCCTCTTGCCGTGTGTGAAGGGTAGGTATCTGTACTTGACCATATGCTGCAAAAAATGAAAAAAAAAAAATCATTAGACACAGGGAACTTTTAACAAATCATTTTCAATACTTAAAATGTGAAGTGCACTAACATTGTCAACAAGATAAAGGCTCATTGTAAATATTTAGATAATCAACTGAGAAATTATTATAGCATCGCACTGTTACTGTAGAGTCAGTGTGTACAGTGTTTTACCTTAATCTGCCTCTTCATGGTGATGCAAAAGAGCATGATGAAGTACATTACAAGGATTGGCCAGAACACCGGCACGTTGAAGGCATCGAAAAATGTGCAAACCATGGCGATGACAATGCCTTTTGTCGCCGAGTGCCTGGTAGGAAAAATAACATCACTTATATTAAAATGATACAACCGGATTTGTAACATTGATAAAGCAGAAATCAAACATTCTCCATATTTTTTTTTTAAACATAAAAAATTATTTACAGCAAAAAAAGAAAACATACAGCTAATAGTTTAGAATTACCTTAAAAACATTTACCAGAACAAGAAGGTTCAGGTGTGGCCACAAGATAATCATAAAAAATATATATAATTTAACTAGTTAGAATTGCAAATGAAGTCCAACAAACCAAATTACTTCAGTGAGTAACATAAAGCTACTTTCACTTTCTTCCTGTTTTAGTAAACAACAGAAAATAAATTGCATAACACCAACAGACCAGACATTGAATAAACTAAAAATACTCAAATGCAGAACTGCGATCCTTTAGACAAAGTGTTGCACTTTTAGAAAACGGGATAAATGATAAATTATTTTTAAAATCTACCACACTGTGCTTAAATTGTTTTTCTTCTACACTTAAAATATCTTTAAAATGTGTCTTATAGACATGCTGTAACAGCTAAGAGGTAAATAAATTGTTGAGATAATTATTTAAAATTCTTTGCAAATTCTGATGTTAAATGAATATTTTAACTATGCTTGTTTCTGCTAAAAGGCTACCTCTTCAACCAAATGAGTTTTGATTGACTCTGTCTTTGGTCACACAAGTAATTCTAAAGAAAAGAATTTGCACTCAGTTTGTGGATGATCGTGACAAACAGCCAAACCCTTACCAGAATTTGAATTCAGGCAACCTCCTAATGAAAGGGCGGAACTCCTCATTCTGTTTGGTAGGAAGGGATGGGCCCTCATCTACAGGAGAGATGGGTTATAGTATGACAGTGTGAACTCTTCAGTCTTTTAAACAATAACAATAACTTCTCAATAATTTAACTGATATGAAAACTTCAAAATCCTAAATATGCATCATAAGAGAAACCTGACTGTTAGGTCAACACCACTGATGAATAATAATAAAAAGGGAAGTCTGACGCAGTTGCATCAACTTGCCTTCATCAAGTAGTGAGGGATCCACTTTTGGCGATAGAAATGCAATGAACAGGTTCAGATGGTAGATTCCCAAAGCATATGTTACTATATACCACCCCTGAAAAGCAGCACAACAAAATCATCACATTTTCCTTTGTGATTAATATGCTGAAAGGAAACAAAAAACAACTTAGGTTGCAAAGTCAAGAAAAAAAAACACAATCACCTGTAGTATGTAGACTCTGATCATGTAGACAAGAGTAAGTAGTAGAGTGAGAGCCCATCGCACTGCAGAGAACGGTGTTGACTTGTCAAGCCATGACTGATAGACCTGTTATAAAATAGAATAGTAACCATGATATCAGAAATTATTTTATTGAAAACACAAGGTTTGCAACACTGTTCTACATGACAAACACAATTCAAAAATCCTAATGACTTGTTTCATCTGAGAGATAATCACATCACCTGTCCAATCCTGGAGAAAAAGGCAGCAACTACAGATGGTTTCCCATGGATTGACTCCCCAACGCTGTCCCCTTCTGACATCCTGCCAGAAAAATGAAATACATTTTAAACAATGTTGGCAACAATATGCTACATGCATCTTTTGAAGAAATTTTACTTTTTAGAATTTAACCAATGTGTGTGTGTGTTTATATATATATATATTTATTTATATTTATATATAAACATTTATTGTGAAGACAATGAACAAAACTTACCATGTAAGACAAATTAAGTGATAAAAGTGATTACTAGTGTACTAGTAGTGAGTTACTTAATTAAATCCAGTCATTCAGAACCTACTAAAAGCAGACTTTGGGTTCAGTCTGTTATGTACTTTCTGAATGATGATATGAGACCAGATAATCTGCTATCATGAATAACTAGTGCTTTGTTTATGACTGATTGATATATCAATTATATCAGTGTAGTAAGATAACTAAGTGAAATGGTTTATCTTACAAAATGTTAAGAAAAAAAAAAAAAAAACATCTGTTGCTTACGTTTCATCACCGGCTCATATTTGAAAACGTAAAATAGAAACTAGTACGAAATTTTCTGACAACGTTAAATGTTCATATTTTTAACGATATAGGGGCTAACGTTTAAAGCCATCATGTTTGTATACTAGTAGTATGCGCGACATCTAGTCGCAAAGACTGAATAACTACTTCTTTCTTATAATCATTTGAGTAAAGAGAAAATATATTAAAGACAGAAGAAGACTGCTCCTGGTTGTGGCTAGCTAACATTCTTTGAATTACTTCGCCTGCAAGCTTAGGTTGTTGCTACACTGGCATCTCGTATTTATTAAAAAAAGAAGAACACTGGAAAATCATACGGAAGATTTAAGCAACACAATAGTTTTACTACTACTAACGTTTAACCGGGGTCATATTCTAAATGATTGGCATTAGCTTGAAAATTAGCAACAGAAATGGCTAACTAGCCGTGTTCGTTACCCTTTGGCCCAAATTTCCGCTTGTGGGTTATGTAGTTCATGTACATCCACGATAACCTGCTTGTTGGTCTTTAAACGATGCTAAGTTCCTCCATTTCCCACAATTCCAAAGTAGCAAGAACTAAACTATGCCCAACAAAATTGTAGTTTATTATTGTCACTGGTTCAGTTGTAAGTGTTCATTATCAGGACCTATTGAAACTACAAATGCCAGCAACGACTGCGAAAAATGGACAACTCACTTCCTGTGATACGTTACTACGCTACCAGCGGTTCGGCAACTAGCCTGTTAGCACGTTCAGAAAGACAATAATGTAGCGACTACCATTGGAATCAAAGAATAATGTGTTCAGTTTTACACTTGAGCCACAAATTGTATATCTGTCCGTCTCGCTCGAATGTGTTAGTCATTAAATCTTAAATCAACAATGACAATTGCTTCTTACCTGATACGGATTCTGTGTCACTGCCCGGCTCTACCTAGCTAGTTGCACTAGCTACTTGTCGTGTGAACACGTCAGTATTTCCGCGAGGAGCAACGCATTCAAGAGGCGGCTTAATCGAACTCCGAATACTGCGCAGCATCATCGATCTGCTGAACTTTGTACATTTGGATACAAAAATACAACGCTTAAGTTAATTTAATTATGACTCAATAAGAATCTTAGATCATAAGTCACAACTGTTTGAACAAGAAAAACGTTATTGATGGCAAAAAGATTTTATTCACGATTTAAGGGAAACACTATATTTAACAACCTTAGGGATTAACAACACTTCCTACACACATCCTATATCTCTTTACAAAACAGATGATACAAAAACAATTTACACAGTATATTAAAACAAAACATTTTTATTTACAGCATTAAAATGCATGTCCCAATACTGATCACTCTGATTTAGTTTACCTTTGAAGCATTAAAGTGCTGGCTTTCTAAACAGTTATTGGTATGAAGGTTATATTTATAGTCTTTATTTATTGTAAGGAAAAAATTTAGAAAATGCTTTATATCAGATGTTTTTTCCATAACATGCTGAAACGTTTGTATTCTAGAAATAAAACTGGAATGCTGTCATTAAATATCTCTAAACAAGTACCACAAAGATAAAATACACAGATAAATTACTGTGAAAAAGGTCATTCAAACAAACAAAATCCTAAACTTCAATGATAAAACCAGTGTTGTGCCTATTTATTACTGAGAACTTGAAAAATAGTATTAGGCATAGCCCACAACCTTATTCACAGTCGACTTACTTGAAGCTATAAAAGAAAATAATAACAATAGACTGGTTTAAAATGCTTGTTTTGCACCATGAAGGGTGGTCTTTAGTGGTGAAGCTGAAAACATTGCATATGTTAATCTGTCCCTTTGACTATGAGAAGAATTAACAAATAATAAATTAAAAGGAAGTGTTGGGCCTAAAATACTACCGGCATTATCAAACTTGCACCATTTTAGAAGTCACTATAATTCAAAATCCCTTATCTCCTGTTAAATTGTATTATTTCTACCAAAATAAAAATAATAATAATAAGTTGGCAAACACAAGAAAGTGTGGACTTTTGAAACTGACTGCTTATAACAAACTACTTAAAATACAATTCAAAGTGGGTTGTAGCAAAGTCATTGTTACACATAGACAAAACATTGGTTTGTAAGTATAGATTCTTTTTAGTTTGAGGGATTCATATTTTAGCATAAAATGAATAACAATTAAAAAACAGTCCTTGAGTCAACAGGTACAATGAACAAACTGAAAATGAGTAAAAAAAAACAACAAAAAATGAGAATAAGAAAATCAGCCAGTATTCAAAACATTAAAAATTTAAATGGAATTAGAAGTTTCAGAAAGCTTAGAAAACTGCTACTGAAGGCCACTTTTACATCACAAAGAATTTTTACTCTTTGGAAGCAAACACAAAGAAATTATAGATGACTTAAAACTTTTGCACACTACTGCAGCTCTAATCAACACATGAGGACCTTGCCCTGCAAGGGCTTCAAATTTTCAGAAAATGTTTCTTGACAAACATAAATGTCAATCTTAAATTATTGTTGACCTAATAAAAAAAATCCTTGCTATTACATTTTAATACTGTTTAATCTTTTGTGTTACTGTACAAAAAACAATACCATACTTTCTAAAACTTATAAAAAGTAGAAGTAATACCAAATTCCTGATAACACATATGTACTAATAATGCTGAAGCACATAAAACTAAATTTAACCATATAATGATAAAAACATGCCGAACTTTATCAATAAAAACATGTTTCAAACAGATTTGCATTAAGAACAAAATCTAAATACTTATTTCCAAACACATCTACTCCAAAACATTTACAAGATACAATATTTACATTTGTACAATACAGAAAAATGGATAAATAAATAAGTTAGCTGAGAACGTCTTTTTTTATCCAAACATTAAACCCAAACTAGCAAGCTGGTGTTCACGTGTCTATGAGGACATTTGTATAAGTTGTGAACATTATCATGAAAATATTACTATTTCACATACTGTTTCATTCTACTTCACAGAGTATCCTGTCAGCATTTTTCCACACTTATCAGTTTTTCCAAAAGTTTTGCTCAAATGGCATAAATTATTATCAGAGACGTTTCTGCCTAATTGTTTCAAGGTGTAATTTACAACTGTCAAAGAAAAACAAAGTATTTCAAAGTGGAAGCTGATTCTCTGGAAAAATCACTGGGCTAAAAATATGATCAACAAACGAGTGCTAAGATGATGCTGACATTTAAAAAAAAAAGCAGTCAGACAAAAGTTTTTTCTTTCAGTGAAGATCGCTCTCCATGAACTCCTCCTTGATGGAATGCTTGCTATGTGGCACTTTGCAGTCAGGCATGTCAAAACCAAAGTCAGCCCACTCGTCAGCAGCTGCTGCCATCCCAGACGTCCCAACAACACCAGGCCTGTTGGGGATGGTGATGGTGTGGCGGACACGGAAGTGCACGGCCTCCATGACCCGCTGACGTTGCAGTTCCCCGCCCGCGGCCCCGATGGCCGCCATGGCGGAGGCGGCCATGTTGCTGCCAGAGCGGAGCATCTGTTGACCGTGATACTCGTGGTGGTGAGAGGAGTTGGGAAGCTGGAGGGGGGCGCCTTGTTTCATGTCTTGCAGACCTCGCCAGATGGCAATGCGAGTCTGCTCCGGTATCTTCAGTGCACCTAAATCCTGGTAACGGCACAGAGTTAGAGGTGTGAGGACAATGACAAGTCAAACACGCAGTTTGAGTGTAGGAGCTCCCTCTTGTGTTTGAGGACACTCCTCTATGTGGTCAAAGACTTGAGATGTTAAATTTGAAAAAAACAACACTTTTCTGATTTTAGATTGTTTAATGTGAGGCCTAAATGTGAGAATACGTTTTGCGTGCATGCGCATGTATGATTGTAAATGCATTGCCAACAGGGTTACCTCCATGGAGAGAGTTTGGAGATGGTAGACAGACTGGAGGCCTTGTGAGGTGAAGTACTCAATGAAGTTCTGACAGCCCAGGCTGGTGAGAAAACTGTATGGGGAGAAAAGCAGGGCTGCTTAGACCAGAGCTAGAGCTAAAAAGATGACTAAAAAATGAACATCACACTCATACACTATCCCAGTTAACATTTCATTTCCTATTCAGCTAAATAAATTCAAATGTGATCTCATTACTTGATTCAACAGACCTACAACAGTACATTATTTTATGCAAAATGTAATTATACAACTTTATTTAGAAAAGCAATTTTTTTCTAAAATCATGCCATATTCAGGACATAATTCTAATATCAAATGCTATCTTAAAACTAAAACCCAAGTGGTAAACTGTACATCCTCATAGATGCAGTGGAAGCAAACATGCATTTATATTAATGATTCATAGGGACACTCTTGCTTTGGTCAAGAACCTTTATTATAAACACATGAAATGTGAAAGTCTTGGTAACATACAAAGCAAAAAGAGTGTAACTGTACAATTACCAGAACAGTCTAGAAAAGAAGAGGAAGAAAACAAAAAGGAAACTGCTGTATCAAAAATGCCATGTTCATGTTAGCCACTTGAGTGACTGTGTTAATACATTATTTAAGAAAATATATATACATAAAAAATAAAACAGCTTTAAATTAAATATGACTTAGACATTTTTTATTTTGAAAAAAAAAATGCTGTAGTGCATTGCAAAAATAGTGGCTGTATACAAAATGAAAGCTCTTGCAGACATAGTGAAGGTCAACACCTGTATAACCAGCGTGAAACATCATTCTGATGGTTCATTTAAACAATTTCTGAGCAACTATAGATAAGTTCAATCAGATGTTGCTCTTCGTTTTTGGCCAAATCGGATTCTCGTTTTTTAACACTTTAAGGTGGAACCTTCACTATGGCAATAGCTCAGTTTGCAAAGAGATTTTTAAGTAATTGCAAGCCCTTTGAAAGCAGCCATAATCTCATCAAACTGTCTGTAAAACACAGCATCACTTCGACAGATTTAGTGGCAAAAAAGATCACCTGATTATGGCCAAACAAAGTAGCTGTTTTGGTACCAACGTGCCACCAGTTATTAATTTTAAAACTCAACAAGAGCATCAGATTGTCGGCTGGTCTTTTTACAGTTGGTTAAAGAGGGAGTGTCACTGCAGGGTGAAGTACCTGACAAGGCTGGGGTCAGGGTTATAAGGTGGCGAGCTGCAGTGGGAAGCAGACACTAAATTCTGACTGCTGTGGCCACTGTTCATGTCACCGTTACCCTGCATGTGGTTGCTGTTGAGCATGTTTGAACCTGCAAAAAAGAAATGATCAAATGATGAGCATGGAAATAGAACTGAAGTGCACTGGATCATAAGAAATGTGAGCTTGATGATTGGATTTTTATACCACACATTCCACACACTGTGGTAAACACGTACCCATATGAGCAAGGGAGGGGTTGGCGTTGGGATGTTGCTGGGGCTGCTGCCCCACCATCTGGTTGACTGACTGTGGCTTGCCGAGGCTGGTGTGTGAGTGCGAATGCATCTTGTTCATGTTGGACAGGGGGGAATAGGAGGAAGGAGATGATATATGACTCCTATTGGAAAGAGTAGAAAAAGATATGGCGTGTTATTTTTATAACAGCTACAACTCCATCATTTCCCATAAGATATTATTGGTGTAAAAGTACGACATGAAAGGCAGTGGGGAATATGCATATTTTCAGTAATGTTTGAGTGATTTCCTTTCCGATTGTGATACTGGGTAAAACTCAGGCTGGTATCGGTGATACTAATCCAATACAAAATATGAATAAAATATTGTCTAATTATCAAGAATGACTGTAAAAATGAAAACGTGCTTCTTAATTTATACTATGTGAACATATTAACATGAAAATCTGGACATGTAACAACCGCTGCACTTATGCATTACACAGGCGGAACAAAAGTAGTCCCCTCCAACATCGTATGATTTAAACAAGATTTCAATATTTTATTTACTTTCCACTGCATTCCTGTTAATTATATATATTACCTGAAATGACTGAAGTGTCAAAGTATCAATATTTTGATTTTAGTATCGATTCTAGCGCATAAAGTTCTGGTTATCGGTGGTATCGATATTTCAGTATCTATCTGCACATCACTAATTTTCAGGGAATGCTAAGAATTAAGCTTCAACTTATTTACATTTTAAAACAGACTGAGCATTTGTGTGTCTTTTATAGTTTTACTCACGGTCTCTGCAGCAGCTGTTGCTGTGTTTGTTGTCTGTAAGAGTCCACCAGAGGCTGAGGCACCAGTTCCACTAACTCCAAGCTGTCTTTAATCTTCATCAGCAGCTCAAAGTTTTCCCGACCACGGACCTGCACACACACACAACACACACAGTAAGTAAAACTAGACAGGTTATGATGTCTCCTAATATTTTGAAAGACATCAACGAGATCATTAAATTCTACTGAGTTACATTACAGGATGATAATCCATGTTCCATTGTCAAAAAACACAAATGTATAAAGATACAAAATACATTTACTTTAAAAATAACAATTCATTCATGATGTGTTGCATGAAAAAATCTTAATTCTTACAGGAATATAATAAATCTCTTCTTCTCCATGCCGTCTCTTCCTTATGTTAATATTTGGAGTGGGAATACTTGGTGGACTCTGTTTGAAGTCTGCAGACATTAGAAACAAAATAATTATGAGGCCCATTTTAAACACACACAACCCACTTCTTTTTTTTTTTTAAACTATCAAAACCACCAGATTAAAATTTGTACCACTGTCTCTTATCATACAAACGTGGAGTGTGTTTGCGTCGAAGAGTCTCTTTCAACTCACTGCGTTTGTTGGCACTGCCGTTTTTGGACACGCTTTCGTTCAGAGCCTGCTGTTCCCTGAAATGATCCTCGTCAGCTTTGCGGTCTCGACCAGGACACGCACATATCCGACCCTCAAATGACCGTCTGCCCAACACTTGGCCACTGTGGAGATGAATCAGGACATACATGTATCATCCATGGGGTTGTGACAAAACTCCACAAAATACATGATTAGATACTAATAGAATAAGAAATTAATTGAAACAAACTAACATCTTTACTTTGCTATATAAAACTACACCACCGTGATTTTAGCTTAAATGAACTGAATTGCCTTTACAGATTTTAAGTCATAAAATCAGTTGTATATTAACCTACGTTTCACATTGAATGTGTTTGATCATCGCTGTAGGCAATGTGTTTGTTCATAAATATTGCAAGGTAAGTAAAATCTAAATATAAAAGAGGTGAAACTTGTTACTGAATGAAAAGAGGCAACATGTTTAAACTGATCGTACTGACTCACTCTCTGGTTTCCAGAGTAATGATGATGAGGATGGGTCTCCTGTTCATGCCTCCCACACAGCTGCTGTTGCACATAAAATTATAAAGGATGGTGGTGAACTCAGTTCCAACCTGAAATAAAAAGCAACAAGATCAAGACAAAGGGTCTGAACGCACCTCTGGGTCCTTGCACTATAATCTCACATTGGATGCATTTATTTAGTTCAGATTAAAATTGACAAACATGTTGCAACCAAACTGAGTCACCATCTTGAACGTTGTTTGCTGCAATGATATGTTTTTTTATTATTATTATTATTTACACAATTAGACAAAAAATCTGGATTGCTTAGATTTTGCCGTTGCTTCCAGAATACCGGTTCACCACCAGAGGGAGCTGTTGCAGTGCACTTCGATGTGCGAGAAAACAATCGTGCCTTTTATTGCCCTCTTCAGGTGCAACCACAGACATGATGATCCTTCTGCAAGTTCCGACATGCCCCCCAATCTTTATTTTTAGATGTACTTTCTTTGAGGCAAATTTACTGAAACTTACTTGGGAAGATAGTTGGACTATACTTGTAAGACGAGCGTTGTTACCTCTTCTCCAATTTCAAGACATTTCAACATAAGCTATCAAAGTGGTAAAACATTTATATCTCCCAGTGGTAAAAACATTTGTCGAAGTAGTTTATTCTCTATTTCTGTTTACATAACCCAGTAGGTTTTTTTGTTTGTTTGTTTTACAGAATCAGACTGAGTTTAGGAATTGTAAGTACTGGCTGCATAATTGGTACATACAGGGTGCACACGGTAATTGATGGTTTGTATTATGCATTTCTACTACTTTAATATAGCTCATGTTCTAGATGTTTTGACTTCCTCAGATTTAAACATTGCATTGAGCAAGTCTCAGTTTTATGATAAACTACCAACCTGTGGAGCCTCATAGGGCACGATGACACTCTGCCTGCCAGTGACAGGATCGTCCACATACTGACTCAGGTTGTTCCCCTCAACTCTGATCAGGTGGCTGGCTGGAGCTGTTTGACCTGAGGAGAGAAAATGATGAGCATTTTGTCTGTACAGTGCATCACCGATCTGTGCTTAAATTTTCAATAAAAGTACAAGACAGTCAGTAAGAATTTAATGAATTTATTTATTATTTATTTATTGAATATACCATCATTAAAGTCCCGCCCAAGCTCATGATTGGGGCACCGTTTGACCACCTCTGTGACGTGCTCTGCCTTTTTGTAAATCGGCATGGCTCTGATGATGCCGCCATGAGGTGGGGAGGAGGACAGCTTGATCTGGATCGGGCAGGTTTTGGCAATCTGACAGTAAAGCTTCTTCAGCAAAGGAGAATACTGAGGAAACAAAAAAGATCACAGAGAAGGTGCTTTTAGGTTATCTGAACGTACGCTTTAAAAGTTGTAAGTAAAAACAAAAATGGTCAGAAGTGAAAGAACAAACACTGACACATGGAACCTGATAGCATTTTCTCTTTCTCTTTAAATGACAACTTTCTATTTGTAGTTAATGTAGCTCAAATTTTAGTAAAATGTTATTACAATTTCTTTTTGATGTGCATTGTGAGTGTAACAGAGTGGTTACCTGAATAGAAAGAGCTTAAAAACTGCAGATAAATTGGAAAACTTGTGAAATGACTTTTTTGATGCAGATATAACATTTGAACAATGTTCTTGCTAGAGTTGTTTTTTAAGTTCTCAAACAGTAACATCATACTCAGGAGGAGTTAAATGGTAAATGGAACAGAATATTTTTAATAGCTCTTAATGTTTTGAGTTTTAATGAAACCACGAGAGGTACTGCTGAGGCCTCCCCTGTAGATTTAGGTTCCTTGACACGGCACAATAAATTGTTAGTAAGGAATCTGGGAAATGAATCAAAATTTGAATTTAAACTAAACAGCCAGATGCAGCTAGCTAAAATAACAAAACAAAACATTTTGAGAGTAATCCATGTCATCCAGCTGGATTACAGTTATGTACCTTATGGGTCCTCCATCATGATTGCAGAGGGTCCAACATGCTGCAGCGAACTTTTAACTTGCATGTGTAAATTTGAGCATCTCTACCATTTTATCTTCACTCCACTGGCAGCTTGTGCCTTTAAGATCCATTTTAAAAGACTTTTGTTTGTTTTTAAATCTTTGATTGGACTTGTTCCATCATATCTCTTTCAGTTGCTGCATCTTTACAATCCCTTTCGCTTCCTCAGATCAGGTGCTCCCGAGGGTTCCTAAAACCACACTCAAACTCGGGGGGATCGATCCTTTGCTGCAGCAGCTCTTAGACTTTGGGAAACGCTACCCTTCCATCTCAGACAGACTCCACACTAGCTGTCTTTAAAACTTGTGTTTACACCCACTTGTTTTCTTTGGCTTTTGACACTGTGTAAGGGGTTGTGTTGTTCATTTTTACCTTATTTTATTTTTTGTAAACATTTTTCTGATTTTATAGTATATTTCAATTTTATTGTTTAATTAGATTTTAGTCAATTTACTGTTTTTAGTACCTGGTTTAATCTCATCTGTGTTTTTTGAATGAATTTATATTGCATGAGCTGTGTGTAATGTTGATTCTGTACAGCACTTTGGTCTGCTGTGGTGCATAAAGTGCTTTATAATACAGTTGGATTGGAAAGTTGGTTTGAACAGTTTTAGGTTTAAAAAAAAACTTGTTTGGGATGTTTAAATTGTTCTAGAGCACCAGGATGGTGAAAAACTTAACGTTAAAGTGAAGAAAATCTGGTCTTAAAGGAATTTTAGACACGTTTTTCAAAATCACTTTACATCCTTTTCCACTTGAAGACTTTTACTCATTTTGCATACAAAGAAATATGTCTTAATGAACTTTACACAAGATAAAAAACTGATGATCTGGGTAATGGTGTAATGGTAAAAAAACAAACAAAAAACTGGAAAACTGGGTAAGTGTATGAACTCTGAGAAAACATGAAGGAAAAGGAAAATTAATGTCAGTGTAAAATAGACAACAGAACATTTAAGTTTAAAAGCTAAAAATATTAATTATTTAAATAAATCTATCTTGCAGATTTATCCTTATGATCCTGATGGCAGCAATTTCAAATCTTACAACAGTAGATAACAAATAATTTAACACAATTAGATAAAATAAACATGTTCTGAACGGAATCCAGCATGCCAGTTTTTAGTAACATTTGGGTTCAATGGAAATATGCTGAGCTGTGCTAAAGCCAAACCTTCTGTAATTTCTCAGTTTACAAGCAGAAGCACATGCACATGCATGCATTTGAGTGTTAATGCGTGGAAGTGCCAGAAACAGATGCATCAAAAGACATCACATGGAATAAAACGGCCTTACATGCCCCAGCACAATCTATGACCTTCCAGGAAAAAGCCTGCTTTGTCCTGTTTGGACATGCTCTGATTTGCTTGAACAACAGCGAACCCTATAGCAGAAATATAAAGTTTTGCAAAACATGAAATTCAGTGTATTGAACAGAGTGCGTGATGGAACTTCACAATGAATTTAACAAAGACCCCACAGTTAAAGAACATTTTAAACCTGCCTATTTAATGTTTCATTTTTATTTTGAAGGATTATTTTTTTTGTCAAATCCTGTATTGCAAGGATTATTACACAATACAAAATAATACATTTATTTTGAATAAAGTTTCAGATCTTACAAAAACAACTGAAACTTCTTTTTAAATAACTACAGAAGAAATAAATAAGCATCATATCACTGAAAACCAAAACTTACTGCACTTCAAATTTAAATTTGGAACCCTGTGAATTAGCCTGAAAACATTATGGCTGAGATAAACATTATTTAGGTAATTGTGTTTTATGTCTTCCAAGTAATTATTCACTTGTCTTACACAGTTTTAAATCTGTTGTTTTTTCTTCCTACTGATACACTAGAAATTAATTTGCTTCTGGCTCAATAATCTCTGGGAAAGAGTCAGTTCTTAAACCACAGCCCTTCCAACAAAGCTCTTCTGAGCTTCCCCCCCCCAACACACACACACACACACACACACATCACACAACACACATGCCCTCAGCCATGAGCAATAAGAGCGATGGAAATACCTCTGCACAACATCGCCTGTTCCACTTAACTTTCCCTAACAAGTCCCGACAGCTCATCCATATCATGAATAAATAATTTTCTGACAGCAGCCAGACAAACATCTTATTTACCAAGCCGGGGACTTTTCATGTTGCAGCAATCACACAATGAGAACTAATCTATTGAAACACTTCTTTTTTTCCCCAAGGATTAGAGGAAATACAGTTTGAACATATTTTTGCTCTTATTGTAATTATTTGAACTTATAATCTGAGTTAATATTTAGAGCCATTATGGAGCAAAACTACTCTGCTTTTCTCGATTACACACAGTATATGGATATTCCTTTCCTAGATCCACTGGTTTATGAATACAAGCAGCACATGTAAAAAGAAAAACTTTTTTCATTTTAAAGTATTGAAGGTTTTCTAATCCATTCACATATTGTGCAGTCTGAGCACACACACACAATCCAGAGGTGTTGTGGTCATAGGTTGGGTAATAAAACACGATCTGAAGTATCTGATGTCTATCTTCTTGTACAGACAAGAGATTATATGTGGTGAATAAGGGGGGCTTTGTCTCAGAAGGGTTAGGGTCAGAAGAGGTGGAGTGAAATAAAAAATCAGATTGAAGTAAACTCCAGTAAACGGTCCTGATCAGGCAATAATCTGCAAAAAACTATCTACAGATTTAAGTGAAATCAGACAAAAAACAATCTTTCAGAAAACTTCCTCTGAAATCTGTTTTTTTTTCAGCTGTGTATCAGTGATTAGAAAAGTTGTCCTCCAACAATAAAGTCGGGGCGCTACAGCCCATTTACCATCTTCTCTACTGAGCTTCATGAATCTGATGTGATGTTTGTAATGTACAAGGTGGACCTCTTTTTGATAATATGACAATATGAGGGAATTTAGTTTCAACAAAAAAAAAACTATAATGCAAATTAAGCTATGATGACTATCAGCATTCCAAATAAAATGTGTTTTACCTGGATTTTAAACATTCATAAATGTACCCAAAATATTATATTGTATGGGTTTCAGTTTACAGAAACACCCCATAACGCTCCAACTAAACAGTCGGACAGTTTTCGAAGCAGCACCCCTGATTGAAGTATCCATCCTTTAGATGAAGGACCAGCAGAGGCAGGTTGGAACAAGCTCCTGCACACAAGGTGATAATTGCCAGACCATCATCCATACACACAAGCTGCAACTTGCCCACTGCAAATTCATCTAACAAAATATCAAAAAACGTTCATCTGCACGATGCACACAGAATTGAAGTACAATTTACATGTCCACACAGTTTGAGCCTGATATGTAATTAGACCAAAAACTGAAGAATCTCTCACAGCAGCAACATATCTAATTTATAAATAATGTCAAAATCCCACGATTGTGTTTGTTTGAACCTTCATTAGCTTCTCAGAAGTCAGTTGAAAACAGTTATTTGAAGCTGATACTAACCCTTTAGAACCCAGACTCATTTCTACTTTCATGAAAATTATGGAAGTTGTAAATAAAACAAATGGATTAAATTTAACATGTTTCTGATTGGTTTTTTAACATCTTTACCCAGTGGAACTGTCATATATGTCACATTGGGCATACATAGTAAATTTATAATGTATTTAATTTTAATAATTTCATTAATTTTCATGCTTACATTTCTTTAAATATTATTTAAAATGAACAGAAAATATATCTAAAATAAGTGAAGGAACTAAATTAACTAAACAGATGATCAGTATTTGTCTCATTGTGACAAATATGTCACATGGAATTTTTCTGTACAACTAAGAGTTTATTGCCTGATGTGACATTTATGTCCTAAACTTTTATCAAATTGTTTTATAAATGCTGTTAAACCAGGTTATAAGTGAAATATGACATGTTAACTAAGGATTAGAACTGCTGTATGAGTGAAACTTTACTAAGAGAAAACAAAGTTTCTAAAATTAGTTTAGTGGTCACATAGCTGTCCAGGTGCACAGAGGCTTTGGATATGAAAACTTCAGTACCTGGTGTCCCTCCTAGTTACATGACTGAATCAGGATGTTAAATAGATGTCACTAAGGGACTTTATCAGTTAAACGTCAATGTTAATGTTAAAAGAGGCAGTGACAGGATTCTTTAGAGTTAAGAATGTCGTCAGCACTTTCAAATATATTTAGAGTTTTTAAATCAGTCTGCTTAATTACATTTAGTGTTTTGAGTATAGTAAAATTTTATTTTACAGCAAAACTGAATGGAACTCATGATAAGTGAACCTTGATGAGGATCCTGGCAATCACTGATGAATTGTTCAGAATATTTCTTTGAATTTTTGGCTGAAACACAACATTTTTGCAGCGAGATGATCTTCTCATATAACACTTTGTCTCCTAGTTGAAAGTGAATTTCCTGACACATTTGTGATACAGGAATATATAAAATGATGCACTATATCATACTAAACTCAACAATGAAGAATACATTTGTAGATTTCTTTTGTCATAATAGCATAAAATGTCCAACGCATCCTACAAGCCCAAATTGTGTGAAAAATCTCTCCTCAAATGAGTTTTCCCAGATTGGCACAGCGAGCTGTGGTGATGTGGCCGTGGATGATGTGTTGGTTAAAAAAAGGAAGCATGATTTGTGGAAGACTTGTTGAAACCTGTATTCTAACCGAAAGACCCTAATAGCTGGGAAGAACAGCTCCTCACAAGCTGCTGTGCAGTACATGCTGGAGCCTGCATCTCTAGCGCATCACACACCCCTTCACTCCTGACACATTCGCTGGTCGTTCACACACACACACACCCACACACACACACACACACACACACACTGAGTATGGGTTTATGGAAAGAGCTCTTATAATTTAACAATGCTGAGGTGTTAGATCTCATTTCCAGTCATGGTGACGCTTGTCTGCATCCAAGCCGAGGCATCATCTTTAAGAGGAGAGCGATGCAGTTTCAGAGCTATTATTTCTAATGTGTTGTGTCTTGACTAGACACGGGCGGATTACCAGTCCAGCTTAGCATGGGCTTGGATGGGCTTACTGTATGTGGAAACATTATGAAAGGCATGGGGAACAAAAGGATCGGTTCTTCTGTTCACTGCTCAATACTACTCGAATGATGAATCACATGTGGACTGTCCACAGTCCACATGTGACCCCATGTCAGTCCCTTCATAAAAGGGGTTCCCATTTTATGAAGCCACAAATCGAAGCTGTCGTCAGCTCTGCAGTGTAGAAATTAAAATGTAGGATTTAATGGTAATAGTTGGATGCAATAGGGAAAACAAAGCATGCCACCCACTCATATTAGAAGGGAAAAGGGTGGGAAATAGAGTCTGTAAGCTGATGATTATCATCAAAATGCCCCTATTGGCAATCCTCACTGCCTGAGGCTACAAGGAATGAGCATAAAACTACAAGACAAGAGACAACAGTCAAACAAGGTGACCCATCATCTGCAAAAAGCACTTATTTTAACTAAGATATGCTTAAAACTATTTTTTTGAACAAATTTGAAAGTCTTATTGTGTATAAATATTTAGTCACACACACACACACACATGCCTGCACACACATGCACACAAATTCTTGAGCAAAGTGTTAATCCTGGGGAATTCCCTTCTATTAGTAGAAACATTTATTCTTAACCGTAATCATTTTTCTTTACAGCTCTCCAATTACAAAAAAAGATGTAAGATTTGTAATTTTTTTTGCCTATATCAAATATATGCAGCCATTTTTTATTTTTCATAAAAATTAAAACAGAAATGCTTTAAAACGGTCAATATTGATTACTCTACATAAATGAGTTACTTTAATTCATTTTTCTTTTACTAATGATAAACATAACTTTTCCAACTATATAATAGGTCAATGCATCGTTTTATTCAAACTAACCAATTGCATTTAGGTCATTTAGATGAAACAAGGTTTTATTTTGTCTTAGCTCTCCTTGGCAGCTGAAGCAGATTTCTTCATTTATTTCTCTGCTGTATTTCCATCAAAACCTGAAGCCATTTGGCAAACACACCTTTGTTTTCTCCCTGGAGTTGGAAACTAAACCAGCCAACAAAAATAAACATACAAACAGTTTTGACTTTAATTGGTTAGACAGGTAAAGGTTGTTTTTCTTCTTTTCATGAAACTGAATTGCTAAACAAAGTCAACATGGATGATCTGTTGGAGGGTTCCCTAAAATAGAATAGAAATAAAGACTTTCCAAACGACACACGAGTTGGGTATCAGGAAACATAAATATAAGCAAAGCAATGGCAGAAACTAAAGAAGCCCGTTTTACAAGAAAACAAATGGGTTCAAATACATTTTGTCATTCAAAACTTCAGGTAAATTGATCAAATGTGAACAAAGAACTCATTACTCACATGCTTATTACAACAAGGGTATGAAAAACAAAACAGACAGGATTTGTAAATAAGAATATTTTAAAACGCCTAAATAGTAAATCTTTTTAAAAAAGCTTGCTCACTCCTGAACAGAGCAAATAATTAAAACGTTTATTCAGCTACCTCAAAGGTGACGTCAGCCTTTTTTTTTTTAACTATATAAGCAGTGTATTGTTGTTTTTCTAAATGTTTTTCCTGCTTTAATTATAGTCGTCTGTGGCTTTCATTACAAGGCTCCAGGAAAATGAATACCTTCAGTTATTTTCTCACCTGTGTTTCTCTACTGCAAATTTCTGTTCAATGTTAGTCAAAACTAAATTTTTAATGAACTCTATAACCGATATAAAGAAATTACTTTTAAATAATTTCTGAGTGTATTTTTGTCTTTTTACCTGTCACCAACATAATGCAAGGAATATAAACTTGTTTTATTGTAGTAATTATTGTTTTTTTGATGATTTTGGTGTGTTGTGTTTTAAATGATGTGACTGTACATGTGCTTGGTGAAAGATCCATGGTCAGGAGGTTTAAGGGAAACAAAGGAGATTATCCACATATTTTAGGGGAGGATGAGGAGAAACTAAAGACGCCAGAGGTGACAGCCATGAGTGTGTGCTAAGACTGGGGAAAAGAAAAAGACAGAGAAAGAAAAGCAGCAGGTCAAAGACCACTGCTCTAATGTCCAGAGGGGGATCTTCTTACATCACTGAGGACTGAGTAAAGCAGCTCATCACGCATGGTTACTTCAACAAACACAGCCCCTGAGGACTTCAGTCCTACACACACACACACACACACGCACAGTCTAGTACAGCTATCTTTATGGGGACCTTGCATTGACTTCCATTATTTTTTACAGCCTAACCCTGACCACCA
>JARVJO010000024.1:18323246-18337611 GCA_031762555.1 Cynodonichthys magdalenae | reverse complement strand
TCTACCAGATCTGGGAGTTTGAGGAGGCAGGACTCTTTAAATAATACATTAGTATGGTCATGGAATCCTGCCTTATACATATAAGACATATAGTAAAATCATAGTTTCTAGGAAAGTAAATTTGCAACATTTTTTCTGTTGACTGAGCTCATCCAACTTTTTACCTAAGTTTCTCACTCTTTTTCAGAAAATGTGTTAAAGATTCAAGATATCTCCAAAACTCATTAAAGACAGCAGCTGCAGTTAAAACAACTTAAAGTTCAGTTGTGTTAAAAAAGTCTGTCTTTACTGCCCCACCCCCACCCCATTTAGCTCAGATTTTTAGACTACTTCCACCTCTCACACTCATTTAAAATCAATAATCCAGTGATGTCACACATGGGTTCTATTCGTTTAGACTGAACAAATGTTAATTTAGCTTATTTTTAGGTGTCAGACATATCAGAAAAGAGTTCTTCGTGTTAGGACAGTATGCATGGTTATTTTCCTTTTAAAATTTTAAAGTTTGAACACTTTTTTGCTATAGTGGTCTTTTTAGATAATAAGTTGGTAAAGTATAGACAACAAAACATTGACAGAAAATATCCAAGATATCTGTTTATTTAAACTTGAAATTGAAGATGACGGGATGAACCGAGGGAGAAAAAAAATGCAGAACTTTTTTTTTTCAGCAGATGAATGCAAACAATCCAGGTTCAATAAAAATACACAAGATCCATACATTGACAAACTCTGGTATGTACAGTATGGCACGTCAACTCTTCAGGTTCAGAGAAGTTAATACTTTACAGCTGATCAATTGTTCAGGTTTTTGGCAAGAATATAACAGACACTGAGATAAAAACATGTTTAATCTACCCCCTCTGCATGTGCTGATCTTCATGTTTATGAAAACTATACAAAATAGTGAAGTCCCTCCATTATCTTTTTGTTTACTACCCTGGAAATCTTCTTCTGACTCCATTATCAGAGAGGCTTTTTAAGCACAAAAGAGTCCCAGGTGTATGTATCAACAACAGAAAACATTTCACACACACACACACACACACCGGTGCACACAGGCACTCACAGGTGTGCTTGGTCTTAATACCTAAACTGAATCCACAACAAGTCAAAACAGAGCTAAAGCCTCCTCTGCCACTGTGTGAGCGTCTTTCTGTGTATGTACGTGTTCCCCATCCCAGCGTCATGTGATGTCCCCTATGGGCAGTCATCCTGGTAGCTGCCACTCAAAAGCCAGGCTTAAAGGCTCACAACACTGAGAGGGGCCAATAAGCCTGCACAGAAACCTTCACTTGAGCTGAATAACAAATAAAAGGCTGAGGATAAAAGAGGCATCGCTTGTTTTTACAGCCACTTATTACTTCAGACTCTGTAATCATATCGAGCAGCATGGCCACTTTTAACACAATTAGCAGCATAAAGTCCCATTTTGTCATGTAGCTCTGTTAGCTTGAGAAAATATAAATAAAGATGAGCTGCATACATAAATGAACTGTCTATAAGATTAGATGTCTAAATTGTTTATTAAACGGAGGTGGTTATGAGCAGGGGAGGGCAAATGGTGAGTTATGTGCAACAAGGTTGCCCCCTGTTGGAAATTTTTAAAAAAGTTCAAGAAGAGGACAAACCATCAACTCCAAGGATCTTCATTCTATACTTGATTTATGAATTATTCGTACAAACCCAGTTCTGAATAAGTTGTGATATTATGTAAAATATAAATAAAAAACAAAATGCAACAATAATAATAATTTGCATTTCAGTCAAAGAAATCAGAAATGAGGAAAAGTAGGTCTAAAAAGCACATCATGAAAGTGAGCTCCCTTCTGCATCACCATATGTCTACAATGAAACTACTTGTTATTGTAAAAATAGCAATTCGATCCATCAAACACATTATTGCACCTATACATCAGAGTCCTGAGTCAAACACAAATTATTTTCTTCAGCCTTTTGAGAAACAAAACCTTTTTTCCAGAACTCTGCAACCAAAAAAGAATCACACATAGCAGTGCCACAAATATTGCAAGAATCTTAATCTGTGCCCACTTACCACATCACACAGCATCTCAGGGCTCCTGAAAAATAAACTGATTCTACAATGCGCTGCGCTTCGGCTCACTCAGGACTCGGAGGTCAAAGTGTGACAGTAACAGTGGAGTTGTGCACAGCCAGGTGATCTCTCTGTAGAGCGGGACATGATGGAGGATGATGAGAGAGATGCCCAGCCTCTCTTCTCCTCCACTTGTTTCCCTTGCCTGACTTGGCCTTCTTCACTTGCATCTAACAACAAATGCTGGCGCCACCTCCTTCTTTTTCTTTCATGACTATTCATTAACAGCCCCGGCAGGCCCGGACTTGCCCATTTAAAGATGACATCGGACCAATATTCAAGATTGGTAGGGCGAAAAACTGAGGTGTGGTAGGATTTGTAATATTTCAGAGACATAGCATGGGTAAGTTCCAAGATGAGCCTCGTTGAAGAATGCACCGTGTGTCACACACACAAAAAGTTTGTCTGATTTGTCCTGTGAATCTGAAGTGCATTCAACTGCAGACTTATGTTTAATAAAGCAAACACAACCCCCCACCTCCCCCCAAACACACACACACACACAGAGCACACACGCATACACAACAGATGGGCTCTACATTGGAACAGCAAGAGATCGCCTTGGGACTTCATGAACCCTCCCCCAATAAACACACACACACACCATCCCACAGTCCCAACAGGTCTCCCAGCAAAAAAAAACAGAGAGAGGGAAAAAACTGCAGAGAAGAGGGAAACTAAAGGAGGGAATCTTTTCAGTACTGGAGGGAAAAAAAAACAAATAATTAAAGAAAAAATAAATGCTTGGATGTGTCAGTTTATGTGTATGTGTTCATTGTGAATTAAAAAAGATTGGAAACTGAGAACTAGGCTACTATACCCCTAATACATTTCTGCTTCCCAAAAGCAAAGACAGATTTTTTCTTTTACTAACGAAAGACAAACTCGTGTTCCTACCATCACGTTGTCGTTCATGTCTCTCATTTGAAAGACGTCCATGTAGACCTCAGCACAGTTGCGGTGATTCCCCGGGGTGCTCGTCGAGGGCACAGGATGATCGCCGCGCTGGCTGTTTGAAGGGAGCTCGAAATAGGTGCTGTCTGGTTCCCTGTCATAAGGAAACAATATTATCCAACTTTCAGGAAACAGTGTGTGATTGTAGCAGAATAAGACTTCTGTTGCACAAAAATCAAAAACAAAATAGACAATGCAAAAAAATCAGACTATTAAAGGAGTTTAATTTTTTAGGCCAATTAGATTTATGTGGGAAACAGAACTTAATTTTAATAATAAAAGGGAAAAAAAACACTTTACACATTACTAAAATAAGATTGAAAACAATTTTTTTTTACTTAAAGCAAATTATGCCACATGCTTCTATAAAAAGGATCGGATGAAAAAGTAAACAGTATTTGAAAAGTTTAATCAAAGTTATGTAAGTAATTATTGCCCCTGCTGCAGAAGAACAAAAGCCGACAATAATGTGTTTTTTTTTGCCAAAATACACTCTAAAAATGTTGGATTTACTTAACCATGTTATGTCAACTGGTTCCACTTACCTGAGTTGAGTAAATTCAAAGCAACATACTCGTGTTCCTTGGTTAAAAAACTGGTTTATTGCTTTGAATTTACTCAGCTCAGTTAAGTGGAACCAGTTGACATAACATGGTTAAGTAAATCCAACATATCATTTTTTAGAGTGTATCTCATGAACCACAGGATAGAATTTAAAGAACTTGCACAGTTATCATTAGATGCACATGCAGTCTGTCTAATTCATGAAGGTTGCCACAGCGAAGTGACATTAGCAAACATATATTGCAAAAGATTGTGCATGACAATTTTTTAAACTAATTTCATAATTTCTCAACACAAGATGACTAAAAACCTGGCGGGAAAGGCCAGTGAAGGCTTATTTTGCTCATTAAAAATCTTTTAACAGAAGTAAAACACTATAGTTGCTGCATAGTTTATTTTATGCACATTTGAATCAAAGCACAAGAGTGAATGATTTGACTGAAGCAATCTTCTGCAGGTGTTGCTGCCACTCACAGGGAGCTCCACAGATGCTCTAAAGTGCCTCCTTCTTCTGCAACGGTTGACTGGGACATCTTAAAGGATGGGCAGTCTGGTGAGGGGCAGGTCACTCTGTAAAGAATGCAAAGATTTTTAATTGTGTCTTCTATTTATAAAGCTTAGAATGAACATTAAAGTTATTAAAGTTGTTAACTGAAATGAAACAACAGAACAAAGATTTGCTTAAGTGGTCAAACAAACTTCTGTTCAGTTTAAAAATACACACACACACACACACACACACACACCATCCAGGTGTGATCACACTAATGCCGCCCCAGCGAGGTGGCACAAGGTACCAGGAGACCTGAGCGTGCCCAGACCTGCCCTACTCATCATCATCATCTCATTCCGAGGGGAAGCATCTCCTCCTGCAGTCTGAGCCTCCCCTCCATCCTCCTGTCTTCTTTCTAAACAAAGCCTCCTTCTCTGTGAGATACTCACAGCTCAAACACTGCAGCTTTATCAATACTAAAAAAAGAGATCTAAACTCACAGCAGGCCAACTGAATCAGGTGGAGAGAAGTCCTAGTCTCCACTTTTATTTTTCAGTATCCTGCGGTTGATCACATTCCGCAGGCTAAAACATCCTTGAGTTTTTTTTTTCTTTTCAATTCTCAGGCCACACAGTTACTCAGCAGCGTCACATCTTAGTAACCCCTCTTTAGGAGTGAGGGAGAGAAAGTGTGGCAAAGGTGCAGGACCTGAGAGAAGTACGATGCAGCCAATAATCAAGTGCATAACATTAATGATTTTACAAAATCTATACAAAAGTCTGAAAAGTAACAGTTTGTCTCATCTGTGGCTCATGGGCTGAAGCGGGACCCAAAGCACTGAGGGGTCTATCATTTTGAGGTCACTTGATGAGCTGAATTGTTTATTTTTTATTTATTAATTTTACATTGCAGGTTAATCTCTTTCAATGTTTGTGGTCGTTGCTCGATCCAGATTAAAAGAGACTCACATGGGCTGAATGTTCACCAATCAGAATATGTATTGCTAATTTTGGGGCGTGTCCCTCCATGACTGAGTGACAGTTGTCAACATGTAGGGGAAAAAGGTTCATTAGAGATGCTGCAGAGCAAAAACGAAATACTGGAGAGCACACCAAAACAAGAGAATTTTTTTTAATCAGGTGCCGTGAAGATGAACCCACAAGCTGCTCTCTGATTCATCCACCTGAGGGAGACCAGGGTGCCACCGAGGAGGTGGTGGTGATGTGTGTGTGTTGGGGTGTGTGTGTGTGTTGTACTATTAATGGTAAAAAAAATAAAAATAAAAAAAAAGCATCTACCAGAAGACAATTCCCCAATTTTTATATTGCTGTTGTCAAATAACCTACATAACAAATCTCCTATAAACTGGTCGTGGGGTGTAAAGGTTGGGGGAGGACCTACGAGACCTTTTAGCCCCCAGGGTCTAGCAGCAGGTTAAGGTGGCCCAGCTCACGTGTGCTGTATAAGATTATATGTACAGAAAAGTTCCCTTTGCTCTGTTCTCAATCAATCAAAGATATGGATTGTAAAAAGTAAAAAGATAAAATGACGTCATGACTGCTAGAAGAGTCCTGATTTTCTTCTGTTCTTTATGCTGGTTTTATGAGCGTTTAAGTTAAACGTTTCATTCATGTAATTCTGTTAGACTGGCTGCAGAATTCCCGCTGTTCTCAGCATATCTGCCGCCGCAAAAACCAGAGTAGATCAGAGGAGAGAGCAAAATTTCGCTGTTTAATAGAAAATTTAAAAATACAAATTTAGCACTTCTTTGTTGTTACAACATAGACTTTTAACTTTTTTGCAGCTGAAAATAAATAATAAAATTATCGATTTATAAAAGGTTACACGCTTTACAATGTATCGAATTGTTTCAAATTTAAATGCAAAATGGGAGACAGTGAAGAAGAATTTGTTAAATGCATCGACATTATGCTCATAATGACGCTTTAATAACTTTAATTTGATGTAACATGTCTTTGTCGTTTCTGCTGGCTCTTCACCTCTTGCAAAAATGTCACAAATATTTTATTTTGCCTATTGACTAATTTTCAAAAAGGACTCGCGCTTTTCCAAAAAGAAAATCCACCCGTTACTATTTTGCGTCTTACTCCAGGGTTACAGCACCCATGGCAACACGCACCCAGCACATCCCCGGGGCCTCTCCGCGAAGGAAAATCAGTCTCAAATGAGAAGAAATTAATTTTTCAAATTGTTTTAGACTTCATCCTTTTTGGGCCCAGGTGAATTATCTCACAGAGGAGGACAGGAGATGTTGTCAGTGTTAAGAAAAATGTAAAACATTTTTGGTGCATTTTCAAATCCGCACTTCAAATTTCCAAATTAAATCCCGTAAAGGCTACAAAATCGACTATTATAGATTTACATAATCATATTATTTTATGATGTTTTGAAATTTTGTGAGGCTTTTTTACTTTTTAATTAAATAAAATGCCAAACGAAAATTGAAAGTAATAAAAATAAATCGATCCATATACATGCAATTTATGAACTTTTTTTTATGATAGGCTTATTTTTGTCTGTTTTGACAAGAAATAAATTTGACAAATTTGATTAACAGTTTTATAAAGCCATTTTCCAAAACATCATTTTGTGCAACAATACATTGATTTTTTATCATTTTTTACATGGGACATTTATACATTTAGCACAATTTAAATTCGTAAATAACTAATTCCGTGTTTTATGTTTTATTTTTAATTTTTCTGATAAGACAGCTAAAAATAATTTAAGCCTGAATGAATATAGACGCCTCTTATAATAAATAATAAATTGGCCTACCTGAAGGTTATTCTTATTCCAGTCCAAACACACAGGAATGATGTCGCGCCGAACACCTGTCTGTTTATCAAACATGCCAAGAGAGTGACCCTCCATAAAAATAGCAACATGAAAAAAAAAAACACTCAAAGCATATATCGACCAAATATATGTGATAAGAGTGGCGGAAGTTGATAGACTTTTCAAAGAAACAATAATAACCGGAAACGAGAGAAAAACTGATTTGCATGCTCTTCAGAGAAGTAATGGTTCTGCTGAAGGAGATCGAGGAGGAGGTGAAGGTGTTTTTTTTTTTTTTTTTTTCCGCTCAGGAAAGCAGAGAGGCGGTAGCGCGGTTTGGCCGCGCACAAGCGGGAAACCTTTTTCTGCTTAAAAGGATTAAACATTTGATGAATTTGATCTAAAATTAAACTGCTTCTTATTTAGACTTAAAGGAAGGTTTGAGTGGTCTAGGCTAGGCCTAATATTAAAAGATTTCTGTTTGTAGCCTATATAATAAACAAACAAACAAAATATAAAAAACACACAATATAATTGTCCTTAAAACTATAATAGTATGACAAAAGTGTTCTATTTTGTTCCTAAATTAAAAACTAATTGACCTATCAGTAAAAAAATAAAAAAAAACATAATGTTGCCCATAGGTGTGTTTTATAACACCGATGTGTAGAAAAGAAAACAAAAAACTTCATTACCCATAATGCCGTGTACTTTAGAACGCAGCTGATTGGACAGCTATGAACGTCGGTTTACGTTCATGCAGACATCCTAACAATAGTTGGATTAACGTTGTCTTCATTCTCCCGTCATGTGGAGATTAACTTTTCTGAATGGCATTTAGAGCTTCTTGCATCTCTTTTTTAGTAAGAAGAAGTCACGACTTTGATGTCAGAAGTAAGTGTTGCTCAAATTTTATATAGTTTTGACGGTTTGCTTACACGATAGCCGTACATGCTAGCCGAACGACCCATATGATTGCATGTACTAGTTAAAAAGTTTACTTTGGGCTTCTGTACGTTTCTGACCTCTCATTACAGTTTAATTATGCCTGAAATAAAAAAACAGCAACAATAAATAAGTAAAACAGGTCAATGAGATTTCGTTTCTGTGTGTTGTCTCCTTTGCCAAGCCAAAGGCAGCTATTAGAATATCAGTTTTGCTAACTTGTTGGAAACGGGTCTGTTAGATTTATGCATTATAGTTTAGTCTTTGATTATTCCGCCTTTCATTAAGGAGAACTTTTTCTCTTTTCTGTGTTATGTAGAAGCGTATTTCTTTGTTAGACAAATGTCGCCATCACGTGGTAATACGTTGGAACTACAGCAACATGTTTGTTTATTAGATTGTAAAGGTGCAGTTTTGCGTTCATTTTAATGTGTAGTGATAACTGGTCACTTTCTCTGTGCAGGAACACTTGTTAATGAAAGATGAACTTCTCTGAAGTCTTGAAGCAATCCAACCAGCTCTGTAAAGTTTCCCCAAACGGAAAGTATTTGGCAAGTATTTGAGTTTTTGTTGTAATTAGTGGAATGCAGCAGAAATCTCTCATTTGTATATGCAGGTTAGTGGCTTCACTTTTTCTGACTTTTTGTCTTTTAATGTTCTTCTTAGGCAACCTGCGTACAGTACCGGCTAGTGGTGCGAGATGTTAGCACCCTGCAAATCCTGCAGCTGTACACCTGTTTGGATCAGATATCCCACATGGAGTGGTCCTCTGACTCTCTCTTTGTACTCTGTGCAATGTACAAGAGAGGCCTGGTACAGGTAGTTTACAAGAAAAACTATTTATTAGAGTTATCATATGATGTGATAACAAACTACTAGTTTAATCCTTTTATTTGATTCAATATTTTATTCCTATAAAACTGGGATAGGAATTGTTTATTTGAACACATGAACTGCACATATGATCACAAAACAAACAAAACAAAACAATCGTGATAAAATGGGACCAACCTTGCTTTAAATAAAATATTACATCTACCACATAATGAGATGAGTAAATTATATTTTATAACAATAAAAGTACATTTCATTCAGATTATACAATTATTTTTTTTTTTTGGAATATGTGTGACATTTACTTCTGACTTTTATATGCTAATGTTCTTCAAGTACTTTTAAACACTTATCACTCTTTGCCTATTTTAAATGACTTAAAAGTATTAAAGTGTTTATCAAATAAAAACAAAATAGTATGTGATTTTTTTAAAACCAACATTTTAAGTCCCAGACAGAACTCAGAATAGTCTTTGTTATTCCCAAAGTATTCAGTTTTCTGTTCTTTTCAACATTAGTGTCATGCTCATCATAGTGCAAGTGTCTTACCTTTGAGTGGGTATGTAATGCCAGTCTTTCATGTTGACTGATTCCTAAATGTCTCCTAACATGTAAAAGAAAGTTTTGAAAATTGCAATTTGTGCATGAGAGAAGTCATCAGCAATTGCTGATCATTCTGTCATTCTCTGTCCTCTCTTCGTCTTTTTTCTTCTCCAGGTGTGGTCACTCGAACAGCCGGACTGGCACTGCAAGATTGACGAGGGCTCGGTTGGGCTAGTCGCCTCACGCTGGAGTCCAGACGGACGTCACATTCTCAACACCTCGGAGTTCCACGTAAGTGTGAAGGTGGTCTGTGCACATATGCATGCATTCATGCTCATGGAAGTGTTTTTATGCGGATGCTTGTCTGGTTTCAACTGTTGCTGGCCCGTAAGGAAGGGAGACCTGAAAATAGCCAGACACCAGAGCCTTTCTTGACCGCATGTACATCCCCCTCCTGCTGCATGTATTCAGTCTGATTTCATTCCTCCCCTCCTGTTAGGGTCCTGTCATACATGTGTCTCAAGTACCTCTTAGACATGAGTGCAATGTGTATGGGTCTAGTTATTTTCCTTGGTACAAAATGCTTTCAATGATGTTACATAGCTAATAAACTCAACAAAACTGATTTAATCAACAAGCAGTAGAAGCAAAGATATACATGGCTGGTTATAATAGCAGTTACCTAAATAACTCCAAACAAGAACTGTTTTCATCAGCTTGACTGAACTGCTTGCAGAGAGCCATAAATCTCCTGTCACTAAGTGGTCTTGTTTATCATGATGCTTTTCTTATGTGAAGCCTTGATTTGACTTTGTGCAGAGATAAAAACACATTGATCAAAGGAGAGAAATTTTGAACTTTTGTAGATTCTGGTCTTCTTTTATAAATTATAGTCAGTTATTTTCTCTAAGTTGAGTGGAACTTACATTTGGTAATTTTTTAATGGGATAAATGGCATCATGTCAAAATATGTTTAAACATAATTTGACGCAACACATATTTGACATACTAATTCTCATAGCTATTTCTACAAGTACTGGCATAGATAAAAGTGAAAAAAGTGAAGTGGGTGAAGTGATATCGTACACAGAGATCAGGGAAGACCCTGAATCAAATCTCAGCAAATGTAAAATCAAATAAATTCCAGTAGTGTAAATGTTACACTTAAAATTTATTTTCTGGAAAGGAAAAGTTGGGAGTGTCATTTTGAAAATTTTTTACGTACAGTTCTTTTTACATGACAAACATATTTACATATTTGTAACCAGATATCTTCAATTCCAGTTCCCTAAATACCTGGAATTGGAGCTATATATGTTTATCTCTGCCTGGTATATTATGCGATTGATTGAATGATTTATTTAATTAAACTTTTCTCAGAGATGGAGACTAGCCCAAAACTATAAGTAATGAACTTTTGATGTGGATTTGTATCTGCTTTTCTATTTTTCCTGTTTGTAATCAGGAATACAGTCTCGTGCTGCTCTTCTTTGTAGTTCAACTACTCAGCTCAGTAAAGTCCAGAGGTGTTGAGTTCAGTTTATGGACGTCTGCAAATCTCCACTCAGACTAATAAAGACGTGTTTAGTTCTTTTCTGTGCCTCCTGATTCCTGTTTTATATCGACTTCCTCGCAAGCATGTGTTGTAATGGGTGAGAGGCACAGCAGCTTCAGGCTGTGTGGAATAAGACGGGGCACCAAGCGAGGCCACGTCTGTCGTGCTAAACCTGACTCCAGGACTCATTTGACAGGTGCTGTGGAGCAACAACCAAGTGTGTCTGGTCTGGAAAAGGGTGCAGGGAGTACAAGTGTCTATGTCATGATTTCTTTGTGTCTGTTTGCATCTTCCAAGAAAAACAAAAAGGAATGAAATGGAAGAATGCCATTCCTTGCAAAGATATTTTGTCCACCTAGAACAACAAAGCTGAGGTCTTATACAGTGATTGTGGATTTGCTTCCAGGCATTGTATAACTGAGCATGTGTGTGATTTGTGATCATAACTATCATGTCATTCCATGACTTCTTTGAGCAGCTTACTTTTATTAGTGTAGTGCTGTGACAGGTCAGTCAACAGATAATTTTCTTATCTATTAAACTGTCACTTGTTGTTGAAGCAGTGCCTTCAACAATATCTTCCTTTCAGCTTCTCATTTCCAATGAATTATGGCATAAAAAATTTAAGTTAATGCACTTTGGTCAAAATATTATTTTCTGTTTTGTCCAACAACACATATAGTTTATCAATGTGAATTTTAAACATGGATTTTTTTTTAATCCAAATTTTGTATGATGTAAAATTATAAACAAAATTTAATTATGGTTGTTGATTGTAATTGATAGATGTTTTATGCAGAGCTTTTTGTTACATCTGATGTAAAGGTCTTTAAATTGTTATTTTGTTTATCAAAAGCCACACAAAAAAGTATTTTAGAAAAAAATGATTCTTTTAGAGGCATCAATCATGTGTCTCTAAATAGTTGACCAACACATGCTAACTTCATGCTTCCTGATTATGTTTGTAGTAAAAATTGCAGTAATAAAAAACATATATATGTGAACATTGCCAAGAAGCAGACTGAACTTTTTTTCACCCCAACCCAAGATTTCATTAACACTGGTGTTTGTGTCGAGCTTAAATTTCAGCCCCTGTCATAAACAGCCTGCTATATGAACTTGTTTAGTGACAGCTGCCTGTGGTCTGCATCATGCCTTTGTGTAAGTGTTTGTCTGTCTATGTGCTGCTAAATCTGCTTAGTTGGCAGTGAGTCTGTTTTTTTTTCTTTGTAATTGAATACGGAATATCTTAAAATTTTTCCAATTTTTTGACGCATCTGACACGACGGTAGTAAAGTAGCATATCTTTTTTTTAAAGGACATATATGATTGAGCTCTGTTACTTTTTAACAGTTCAAAAGTTTATCATCATGTGTAAAAGCACAGTGTACTGATTTTATTGAAAATCTTATTTAAACGCCTCCTTCAATGACTGAACTAATAACAGCAAAAGAAAAAAAAAACAATAGAAGATACAACAAGATAATAGATTGTTCTTCGATAAAGCACTGTATAAGTTGTATAAGACTTTATAATACTGTATAAGTTCAGGCAATTTACCGTTTAAGCCTGCTTGAAATAATGTGACAGGATTGATTTTAGCTACTTCGTTTTTGTAGAAGTTATAAAACCACTATTTCAGGATGGCGCCACTTCAAAAATTTACTAGAAAGTCACAATGCTCAAACTCAGAATTCCAGTCATTTATATGAGGACCCCATGAAATGCCATTAACACGCTCATGTTATCCATGTTACCAAATAAGGGGGGGTGATAAAATGAGCAGAAAAACTTCAGTTAAGGCCATTGCTGAGGTTGATTCTTTAATGTGTTTATTTATTTATTTATTTTTACGTTGTTTGCATCAAATTAGCTGTAGCAGTTTTGGCTGGGACAGCTGAAGCTTTGTTTACGTCTTGCATTGTCAGCAATACTGCTACCGTAAACTGTGAATAGCGGCAGCTAATGCAAAGCCAACATGAGACAATAGCGCGTTCATTTTCTTTGTATGCTATGAGAGGTTCAAGTTCTTTGGTAAACTTATGTGGCTATAAAGAGAAATGGGTCTGAGATGAAGTGGAACAGGAAAAGCTGATTACTTAACATTTTCTTTTGAATATTATTCGGTTAGACATTTAAATTTTCTTGCCCTTCAAACCCAATACCCTCAGTTACAAGTTGTTGCTCAAACATGTTTCATTGAATCGGCAGCTTCACCAACCAAGGATCTAATTGCATACCACCCCCACACAGAAGAAACATCTCCAACATATTTCCCTTACATCCCTTTTATTTCAGACAGTTTAATGTTACACTCCCTTCTGGTCATGATGATTAGTCTGCGTCCCCTATGTGATGGATTCAAAGCCTCTAAGTGTAAGTGTGTGGGTGTTTGAGCAGTGTTGACCCTGGTTGTCATGGCAGATTGTCAGAGGGGAAGTCCAGAAAGTGTGCAGTGAGGTGTTATTAGAGGACCTACACAGCTGGGTGTCTTGACTGAACAGAAGGGTCAACGCTTCGGGCCAGTTAGGTGACAGACTTGGAACTGTTCGAATATCTGTGTGGACACGGTGATGAAAAGCTACTCACGTTGCTAGTTCTGGCTCTGCACATTCTCAAAAAAACAAAAAGCAAGTCAATTTTTTTTCCGGGCTAATTTCTTCTGAAATCCTTTTTTGTACATTGAGTATCTGGTATAGTGAGTGCCATCTTGTTAATGATGAAGACATAATTGAGCAGCAACTATGTGTAGTAGAAAATGGTGCCTCGCTTTTTTTTTTTTTATATAACTGGAACAAACTGCTCTATAATGAATCATTGCCTAAACTGTAGCTGCTAGTTTTTTTTATCATGAAGCTTTCTGAGTGCTGTCAAATCTGGACATTAACACACGTGGTTTCTTTGTTATGCAGACATGTGGTCAGATAGTTATTTTGTGCCGCTGCTGTGTTGTTTTGTCAGTCTGCACACCACTTGCTGGCTAGTGCACAACTTGCTGTTAATTGGTCACACTTGTAGCAAACATGTCTTATATTACATTTTGGCTACACAACAGACTGAACTAAATCTTCTGCTGTGTGTTCAGATATTGTTTTAGATTTGTTAATTTAACGGGTTCTCAACCTTTACCTTACAGTAATAAACTACTTGGTGCTCCTGGGATCCTTGTGGAAGTTTAGATAACTCTCCACACATTTGACCATACCTTTATTAAGTGTGTGTCCCCTGTAGGCAATAATTTATTTGAAACTTCACCGTTTTTCTATAACCCTTTGGATGCATGATGGTTCATATAAAGCTCAACTTTTATCTGAATCTCTATTGCTGCCTTCATTAGCTTGGTGTTTGAGTTTAAAATTTAGTGTTGAATTCCTCTAGCCATATTTAGCACTCATTTAAAACACAAAATTTCTTAAAAGATGAGTAGTAACATAAAGGGGTGTAAATCCCTAGCTTTATCACGATACAGTTAGGGGTGCAACGAAACAGAAAATTCACGATTCGGTTCGGTTCGATACTTTAGTCTCACGGTTCGATATTTTTTCGATACAAAAAAAGAGCT
>JARVJO010000024.1:18312089-18322956 GCA_031762555.1 Cynodonichthys magdalenae | reverse complement strand
AGATCCACTGATCCTTCAACACAGAGCATCTTCAGAAGACAAGTTGATAAAATACATTTTAAAAATCTGTATTGTTCCATACAAGGGTGTACTGAACGGTTCGATACGGAGACATGTATTGTTGCACCCCTAGATACAATATATCGATTTGTTTGGATGACGATTTGATATTTCTCCATCACAATTTATGTCGCAATACAATTTCGATTCAGTTCACAAGTCTGCGATATCATATGCCCATATAACACAGTGACTGTTAGATAGGCATATGATATCTATTCACATCGAGCATATGATGACGACAGATCTATAGTTTTATTTTGCCTCGGTATAATTGAATCATTGACCATTTAATTGATAGTTCGATTTGGATCTATGTATTGTTACACCCTTAGTATATAACTCATATACAAAGAAGTCTGATAGCTATAAGAAGGATTGATGTATTTACAGTATCTTTCCTTGTCTTGGATTATGACTTTTGTCACAGTTTTACTAATGGACTTTTTTTTTTTTTTTCCTCTGTTGCTGTGACAGTTGAGAGTTACCGTCTGGTCGTTGTGCACCAAAGCTGTGTCTTACATCAAGTATCCCAAAGCGTGTCAGAAGGGTGAGTATGAGAATGGTATTATAGGTATATACAGAATGTACAGCCAGAGTACCTGAGGACAGGGTCATCTGAGCGCCTTGAAATGCCTCATTAATCACTTGCTGCTCTTTACCTTGTGGCACAGCTCAGGATCTGCAGTCGGACTATGGTCCTCTCTGCTGACAGCTGTGCCCCTCTTCAGTAAATGGGACATGCTTGTCATAACAGAGCTGTCAGCAACAAGTGGAAATATGATTGTCCCCGACTCTCCTCATTTTCCACGTGTAACCCTATGCTCCTGTGCTATGCGTTTATCTTCAGCACTGTCATAAAAATGATTCGGCCATGATAGTTGCATGCCGCAGACTTTATGGTGCCAAAGAATCAGATAATTACTTTGAATGAAATATACAAAACACTACGACGTAATGTAGTTCACTACCGGCAAAGACAGTTGGTGTTTTCCAGTGACTACATGAAAATGTTTTAATCAATTTAATTTTGCAACTGAACCTCCTGTGAAAAATCTACATTTAAGAGCCGAATTAAAATGAAAACTGATTAATAAAATCATTGAGTTTAATCCATGTTTCATTTTAAGAGTAATGGAGTCACTGTAAGCAGTTACAGAACCATAAACCAATACACACATTTAATTTTTCCAATATAGAGGCATTGTCTTTATAAGAGCTTTACTAAACTTGTGATTGCATGCTATGAATCAAAGGGATCAGATTTATTGATTCGATCATCTTGCTGTATCTCATGACACAGTTTTGAACTATAACAAAGTTTTAAAATAATTTTATTACCAGTGTGACAGCTACCCTGGTGTTAATTTCAACTTGTGACCTGTGGATTCCAGGAAAGGGAGTGTGTCTAGCTGTGTGACACAGCAGCTGGAACTGATTGTTACTATTTAAAGTTTTTTTTTAAGTAATGGTGTGTGCAGTACTTAGGAGTTGTAAGTGTCTTCACATTATAGAGCCATGGAAGGTAATCCCAGAACAATAAAAAAAGTAAAATTAGGTTATTACAGTGTGAAACCAGCTTTTCTCAGGAAAAATGTCTGATTCTAGAGAGAAAGACTTGTTAATTAGACAGATAAACCCATGGTGGATACTGAACAATGTAATGAGATCTGTACTTGCTACATACAAATAACAACGCTGCTGTTGTTTGGTTCAAATAAAACAATGTAAAGAAAATTGTCAGAAGTTATACACACGAGTCATGTCACAAAGCAGATTAGCCAATCAGGAAATCAGACCATTTCTGCACAGACCAGATTAATTTGCTAAAATGCTAGAAGTCAAAATCTGAAATGAGAACTGGCCTTATTTTAAACTGTTTCATACACAGGTATAGACTTCAGCAGAGATGGGTGCTATATGGCCTTGGCTGAACGTCGTGACTGTAAAGACTGTATTAGTATATTTGTATGTGATGACTGGCATTTACTCAGGGTAAGTTTTCTTTCTTTTCTTTCTCATTTTGTTTGTATTTAAATTACTTAATATTTAAGACAGATAGACAAATGCAAAAAAAATAATAATAATTAAATTTACAACATATCCTGTTCTGGTTTCTTAAATGGATTAGGATGTGTAGAAAAGGAGTTCTGTGGCGTTAAAACCTGCAAGAATTAATATTAATTTGGACAATCAAAGAAAAGTTGTCATGAAGGAATCAACCTGTCATCCTCAAAAGTTTTAAGCAAATGTTTATTTAAAAACTTTTTATTTACGCAGTCACTATTACATCAGGTGATTTATTTATTTATTTTGGACTTAAATGTAATTCAACTATTTTACAGCATTTTGAGACTGAAACGCAGGACCTGGCAGGACTGGAGTGGTCTCCTAACGGCTGTGTGCTGGCAGTGTGGGACAGCTGTCTAGAGGTTAGCCAACAATAATGATTTAACAACTGAAGGCAGAATCAGTTTCTGTAGAAATAGATGAATAGGAACTTTGGTCTAGTGAGTCACAGTCGAGCCATTCTCTCACACAAACACCAAAAATCTGTTTTTTAGTCATCTGAATGACAGATGAGGTTTCCTTATGATTCTTGTAATTAGAAGTTTCCCAAAATGAAGAGTTCTGTAAGTGGAATGCACCAGAATATAAAGTATAAAACAGCAATTTTTTAAAACAATTTAACTATAATCTAGACCCCAATAGTTTAATTTTAGAGACCCAATTTATTACCATAAAATTGCATATGTATATTAGCAAAAGTACAAGATAAACAATAACTTATTGATCTGCTCTGCTAAAAAGGTCCGAGTTCCAAATTCACAGCTGTTTGATAAGACATAAAATCAATATGCTGGTTAAAGTGTAAAGGGCTCAACTGCGGGATAAAGAAAAAAAAAATTCTTGTCACTCTTTCCAAATTCTGAGAGATTTGTGATATCAGCATTAACCTTTAAAGATACACTCAAAACAAATGTTTTAGCACCAGAGTATTGTTGATAAGCGTGTCTCTTCTCCACAGTACAAGATTTTGCTGTATTCTTTGGATGGTCGCTTATTGTCAACCTACTGTGCCTATGAGTGGTCACTGGGTGTAAAGTCTGTGTCCTGGAGCCCCAGCAGTCAGTTCCTGGCTATTGGCAGCTATGATGAGAAAGTATTAATGATCTTATAAGATTTGTTAGTTTTCTGTCTCGCTATAATTGTTTTGAGCACCAGTTTTCAGAATAATGCAAAACTAAATGACAGATTTTCACATCTTTATATCAGGTGCGTATTCTTAACCATATCACATGGAGGAAAATTGTCCAGTTTGAACATCCTGCAGTCATCGACAACACAAAAGCTGTGAGTTTCATCATGATGAACCTCAATTGTATTGCAACTGTTGAAAGTTTAATAACTGTTTTCTGTGTAGACCATGTATAAGGAAGTTGAAAAGAGGCCGGCTGTACCCAGTGAGGAACTGTCCCTTCACAACATTACAGTGGGCGCTACTCTTTTCAACACCCAGAGCAAATGTAAGCCAGCAGTTTTGGTTTTGAACTCAGTATTTACTTGACGTCTTGTAAGACAAGTAACCCTGAGTTTCTGTTGCTGAACTTCATTATCTAGATGAGATCGGTGCACTGCCTGTTCAAATTCCTGTGGTTAAACCAGAACCAGACAGAGCTAATCCCAAGATAGGTGTGTCTGTTTTAGCATTCAGCTCAGACAGTCACTATCTAGCTACCAAAAATGGTAAGTATTAATATTTTTTCTTTTTTTTTACCTTTGTAGTGGACATTCAAACCCATTAACAAATACATCTTTAGCTGTTGACCTATTTTTGTGGCCATGCTAAGATTTCACAACAGTTTTAAAACTGAGAGTACGGTAGATGTAAAATGTGCATTTCTGTTCCTGTAGACAACATGGCCACTGCTGTGTGGGTGTGGGACATGCAGAAGATGAGCCTGGAGGCTGTGCTGGAGCAGACATCAGCCGTACGCTGCTTTCAGTGGGACCCCCGACGCCCCCGGCTGGCTCTGTGTACTGGCAACAGCAAACTCTACCTCTGGTCCCCAGGAGGATGTGTTTCTGTTCAAGTCCCAGCTGAAGGTGACACACTTGTGTGATAATGTTCTCATAATTAGTTAGTTTTTGTTGCTTCGTGCAGAACAAATGAATCCTGGGCAGATCGAAAGTGCTGCCGCTGGTTGTGCCTGATACCACAGCATTATCTGAACCTATACTGTATAAAGCTGGTTTTAATGCTCATGTCTATAGACTGTATTCACATAGTACTTTCTCTTAATGCCATTTGTTACACATACAGAATAATTGTTTCATCCTCAAAAGTATTTTATATTTGTGTGAATGCAGTGATCAGTTCTCCTTTTCCTCTCACCAGGTGGCTTTCAGGTCCAGTCTCTGATGTGGCACAGCAGTGGAGACTCTCTGATCCTGCTTGGAAAGGAGCAGCTTTGTTTGTGCTACATGGACACTGATCAGGAAGAAACATGAAATATACAACATTTATTCTAAGAGGATTTTGGTTCACGAAGGCTTACATTTGTACTTAGATGAAGAATAATGAAAACACTCCTGAAAATCTGTTATGCTGGAATGTCCTCACCAAGCATCTAAACCCTCCAGAGCAAGTTTACTTGGATGCTTTTTTGTCTCAATATGTAGAAAACTTGACATGACATTCTTAATAGTAAGTATTGATATTTGTTAAATAATATATTGAAGCACTAGTTGTAGACACTGATTAGATTTTCAAAATGTGTAATGTTATTGTAGTTTGACTATAAATATTTTTATGAAATTGTGCACTTATTCTAAATAAAGTTGTTTCATAAAGAATCATTCTTAAACCATTATTTAGTGTTATTTTACTTAAAATCAGCAGCTAGTCTACAAAGACATGAGACTTTACAAATTCAAGTAGGCATTTATTTTTTCTTCCATCGAGGCTGCTGTGCTGTAAAAATTAAAAGCAGAAATTAAGTCTTTAAACATTTCTAAGTATTCCAGACTTGGCAGTTAAATCATTTTTGGATAAGCTTTTGTGCATTCATTTAATCAAAATAAGTGCAGATAAATAATCACTATTTACAACTCAAGAAAAAAAAACAAACATCTGTCATGCAAACTCATGCTAAGAACATGCAAATGTTCAAAGAAAACAAAAAAACTTGTGCTGTGGGACCTTTTTTTTTTTGCTTTGTGTTGCATGGCATCAAGCTTTGTAACTTTTGTTTATACGGTAATGTTCACTGCCTGACACTTATGAAATGTAAAACCATTTAGTTCTGTAGAGTTGCATAAAAGTTTCACAATTTTCTTGTGGCATTTCAGACCATTTATAAAATCAAATCAAACAAAAAGACAATTTTTACAAAGCAACACTAAAAAAAAAACAATCTTTGTCTTGAGCCAGGTCTCATTTCTTCTGCTTACTGTGAGCCATTCTTTCCTCTAAACTCATTAGCATTGGATGTTCAGGCTTTGTTAAAGTCTTGCAAAGTTTTTCTTCAGGTATTTTCCACTTTTTTTTTTTTTTTTTTTTCCTTGATTTCAACTTTATAACACACTGACCCTGTAAATCTTTTAGGTTTTGGCTAGCTTTGTGTCAACACAACTCAGATTACTTAGAAAGTTTTCATGCTTGAGTGTTTCATACGTCAGTGTTGAGAGACTAGACGGAGATGAATCATAAAGCAGCCAATGTGTAGAAAAAGTGAAAATAGAAAAGCTACTTTACACGTCATTCAAAGATCACAAATGTCTGGCTCACTGGAAGCAAAGTATGCAGAAATAATGGGGTGACTCAAGACTTTTGCACAGGACAGTCAGTAGCTAAAGCAGCTCCCTATTACAAGCAAGATTATGAGCAAGGTCAACAAACAATAAGTTGAATATGTAACTTTAGTCCCACTGAAGTTGAACATTGTGTGTCCTCTGTACTCATGATCACGACTGTTATTTCACTGCAAGATTCCAGCTGTGGAAAAATTCAATTTCAAACAATATTAAGCAGGAACTGGGAAGCATAATTTTATATGGCTTTTTTTCTGGCTGAGCTTTTTTTTTCCGCCAAACATCACATAAATTTTGACAATCTAAAGTTAGTTTATCTCCAGCTTATTCTGCAAGAACATTCTTCATATGTTGTAGTGTTTGGCAGATCTGTTTGCAGCTCTCTGACGGAAAGCAACTGAGGCAGAACGAGACAGAAAACACCGTGCTGCCCAACTTTAACCTCCTGCAGGCTGATCACCTGTCAGTGACACCAACTTCAGGAGGTGTGGACATGCCTGGTGTTGACGTACAAACAGACGAGACACACCTTACACTGTAGTTTATCCTTTAAACGGCATAACTGTGTGACATGAGCTTATCCCTAGTGGAAAACATAATTCAGAAGCCGATTTTGCCACGCGTCATGGAGTAGCCCAGCTTTGCTTCATTGTTGATGAAGGACATAATTCCCAGATAGGTCTCGATGAGCAGGGGTCTCTCCAGGATCAGGACACCGTTGGCACGACCAGGGATGGGGTGCTCCTTGTAGGCTTTTTTCACTGCCTGCACCAACTCGGTTCTGAAGTTGTCCAACTTGGGAAAAAGGAGGAAGAAAAAAAACATGGTAAATAATTGTAACGGATAGGTCAAAGATATAGCAGAAAAATGAGGCAAATCCACTTATTGTATGAAATTAACAGGTCTGAAAGGATTTTATCCAAGAATTGCCCGAAGTAGTGTCAAGAACAAAGAAAAGCGCTCTGAGCCAGACTATTTCAGCACAAACTCATAAGTTAAAATTGCATGAATAACTCTTTGTTTCGGAGGATGACATACCATTAAAGCAGCAATCACTCCATTGTTTCCATTTGGCTTGTGGCTGTGTTGCTGCTTATGCATGAAAAGAGCTGCACCAATGGTGCTCGTTGTTTCTTTGCTTACAATTCAAGCTTTTAGTGCTGACATGTTAATCAAAGTCATCAGTTATACAGTTTACTTATTACACGATACGTGCAGCCTCGTTTAGTCAAATAGAGCTCACCTGGCAGAGAGAGGACACCTTCTCATCAGCGTGGGACATGGGATGCTCTGTGAAGGTGGCGTAAGGCATGTCTGTGGACCAGGGATTCCAGCGGTTTAAGAAGGAAGCCCGGGGACGTTTGTCCCACTGGACACGAATCCCATAACCTTCTCTTCTGCAAAACAGTTTAACAGCAGAGTCTTTTCTAAGGAAGTTCATTCGTTTATCTAATCATAATACATGATTTCAGTGGAAGAAACCATACCAGAGGGGCAACACATTGTGATTTACTTTTGTCTTTTAGATGACTGGTAAACATGAAGGTTATATAGAACAGCAGGAGTGAGTCTTGACCACTAAACTGTGTGAACTACTGTAGCAGATGCGGGGCTAACCAGAATGGGCAAAAGTCTGGATTTACCATTACCGTACATGTTAGCAAAAAAATATAAAAACTATTCGTGATTATATTAAGGAAAAATATTATTTATATATTTGAGCATATATACTGTAGGCTATCAAATGTATATAAAAATACCAGAAAGCTAAGTGTGTTATAGATGTAGCAACAAACAAGAAACAGGAAACACAGTGAGCATATTTTATCATATTTAGCTGGATGGTATCTGACCAGAACTTTACCTAATGATGTAATAGTTTAAAATTAGAATTAGCTAATAACATTGATATAATATTTCTTTGCAGAGTAAAGCACTCTGCTGAATCATGCTGCAATTTAGGACAAATTATTAAATATTACAAGCTAGTTCTGTCTCAGATTTATGTAATATTTAAATATTGTAAAATATATCTTTGACCATTTTTAGGTTTAAATTAGACAAACGCGACCTGTTCAGAAGATGGTTAGCTAATATCAGCCGAGATAAGTTTAATCCTAAAGTATCACCAGGTATGCAGTCAACTGGTAAATGTTTGTTATTTATGACAGATAATAAATATACTTTATTAGTTGAAGTCATTTTTCAATCAGCTAAAAAGTCTATAATTATTGACTGACTTCACGTCTGGTTCAGATCATTGTTACTTATATATTTTATACATGATTGTTGAATGAAATTAACTCAGTTAACATTTATATTAATTTATTTTAAGAAAATGACAAACAATTTGCGATACAGATCCAGTTGGGTCTTGCTGTTAATCAAATAGATGCTATGTCAGCTGTGAACCGTCACCCTGTTTGGTTGCCATATTTACTCAATGTTGTCACAAATGCTCACTCTAGCAGTACTATATAAATATTTACTGGTATACTACATTATGACTACTGACAGGTAAAATAAGGAGAAATGCTCATTGTGCAAAATAATAGCAAACGTTATTTTGATGCTGAAATGCCTAAAAACACTTCGACCTACTTGTTTAGGGATTTTGGTGGAAACTCAAACTCGCCCACAGAGATGGTGTCTACAGCGTTTAGGGAGATCCTGATAACTTGTTGACACAGCAGGTTAATGAAGTCATACTTGCACACCAGCAATGACCTGCACACAGAGCCAACATCTGTGTAATCATAACATGCGGAAACATATGGATGCTGTATTTCCTCATTTACTTGAGCTAAACAAGACTAATTTACTCACTTGTCAGTTATAAGTACAAGTCTCTCTCTTTCATTGTTCCAGTGGTCAACTCTGTAGAAAACAAAGAAAGATCAGAAGTTTTTACCAGCTCATCTTAGTGCAGCTGCTAATGTACAGCCACATGATGATGATGATGATGGGAGACTCACTCTGCCAGTAGCCACACACTGTGCACCTCTCCGTCCTCAGATGGAAGAGCCACAGTCCGGATATCAGTCACAGCCTGTTCAACGGTACCTGGCTGAGATCAGCATCACACACAGCTGTCAATCATCAGCATCACTTTACACAAGCTTGTTTATGGAAGAAAATTTAAGTCCACGTGTCGTTTTGCAAATACTTTACCCTGAACACGAAGTAGTCCTTCACTTTAGCTTGCATCGTGGGGTTGTGCACGTGAAAAGGCGTCAGGGTTTGTAGGGGCGGACAGCAGGCCACGGAGGCTGCGTGTCCGAGGCTTCGTCCGGCGGCCTCCGGCGGCGTGAAGGCAACCTCAACCCCCTCTTCGGTCTCCGCGGGGTGGAGAACCGCAGCCCCCGGGCTGTCCGGCTCCACCGTGTCGTTCAGCTGAAGCATGACGGAGAAAACGGGTTCCTGATAATTTACACAATCCGTTAGAATAAAAAATATTTTTCCGACGACGTGGACTCTCCCATAGCGGACGGATGTTTTGGTTGTTGTGGAGGAAGAGGAAGCAGTTCCGCGGTTACTCTTTCTATTTCCTTCCTCTTAAAGAGACAGTCATCCTTTTGATCTAGTTTAATTTTACATTCTTTTTAAATTATTTTAGATTTACATTCGATTAAACTCGTTTTTCTAACTGTATTTTCATGCATGTTTCTTTCTTTAAATTCCACATTTTCCTTTTGCAACTTGTTTTCTGTGTGTAAAAACAGATCAATGTTGGTAAACTGGACCTGTAATATTCTTATATGTTACAAAGTAGGCCTAAACCAGAATCAGAACTATGAGGTCAGTCTGTGAAATGTTCAGTATGGCCACCATTTTAAAAGATGTGTTAAGAAAAAAAAACACCAAATAGGATCATTCTAAGTTAAATATTGTTTCATGCATCTGTTTAACCTCAACTGATATAAAACCTAAGTTAAGCATGATTGTGATTACTATTTTTTTTAAATCACAGGCGATGTGAATATGATGCTGTTGGCCTGGACTGGTTCTTTTTATTTCTGTTTGTGTTTTAATTTCATTTATGCTTAGCTGATCTTTGCATTGTGGAATAGTTCCTATTTATTTGTAGTATTTGGTGTCTCTCTGAATTATGTGATGTCATAGATTTGTGTGTTTTTTCATTTTTATGTACAAGAGGCCAACATACATTGTGAGACAGTGTTAGTTAGCATGCTGAAGCCATTTAACTGGACTTATGACCTCTCTAGGTGTAGCTTGAGAAGTGCACAAATTAAAAAACATCGCTTTGTTCAAAAGACTTCCTGGCTTTAATCAAAGTGGTTATACATGAAAATAAAGCTGGGTGTAAAAGTCACAATGTTGTGACCTACAAGATGTTTTACAGTGTTCTGGTTCTTCAGATGTCACCTGTTTTAAGAATTTTTTAATTATTGATAAAGCACAGAGGAAACAGTTTTTGTTATCACCTGTCTAATCCTTTGTGGACAAATGTATTTTATAATTTCAGAACTAGATAAGAACTTGCTGATTTATAGCTGTTATTGAGGAAACACAGAAGAAAAATAAAATGTTTTTGTCCGTTGCCTTCCTGTAAGTCTTATCAGTCCAAGCCTATAAAACAACCTATTGTTTTTTGTTTTGTGAGGCTTTTACTGCGTAAAAAACTTTTCAAAGTCTTACTCTCCTAAAAATTTGTTTAATCATTTTCATTTATAATATTTATTCTCTTGTATGACAACTTAGCAGCAAAGACACCATTACTTGGCACACAGTTAGAAACTGTCCATAAATCCTAAACTACCAGGTGTTAAAACTGTTTTGAAAACATGGAAATTTAGTGTCCCCATAAATATTGAGATATTCTTCCTACACATGTTTCTATGGGGGAAAAGGGTTCTGGTAATAATTAATTGGTGATAGTAGAAACAATATATAAAGCTTGCTTTAACACAGAAACCATAAATTGTTCTGCAGAGACTCAGAATGAAGATGACAGTGATTTTTCCATCGTTGC
>JARVJO010000024.1:18292127-18303772 GCA_031762555.1 Cynodonichthys magdalenae | reverse complement strand
TGCTGAGAGAGATGAGCTCCTCGTTGGCTGGACTGAAGGTGGAGGTGAGGTACTTACAGAGAGACAATGAAGGTATGATTTCATGTGATCATAAAAGGAGAATAAAAACATATCAATGTGTTGCTTTTAAAACCTCAAACTTTTCCAACCTGCATAAAAATTCCTTGCTGAAACTGCTGATTTCTTAACTTTTGTTTTTGTTGTGTCTATCATAGCCCAAACAAAAAAGGCAAAAGAATTAGAGCAACAGTACTTAGGTATATTTTTAGCACTATAAATTTTATCTTTACTGACTGTTATTTTTAAGAATAAAAAAATAAAATATTGTGCACCTCTATGCTTTTATTCTTATTTTTAGCACAATCAGCCAAGGTGAAAGACTTGGAGTTAAAAAATTCTGAGCTGGAGCAACAGAATCAAGGTAAGCAATGTGACTTTTAGTGACCTTATTTTTTTCTAATAAAAGTTTTAACATCTTGTATAAAAAGTTTATATAAATAGGTTTAATTGCAATAATGTTTAAACAAATAGAATTTGTTTTTAGTTTCTTAAAGGAGCTCTTCATATTTACTATTAAGACAAAAAAACAAAAACCTAAATTTGTAGGGCCAACATGTCCCCTTTTGCTATGAAACTCTGTCTGGACCAGCAGTCAGAATTTTATCAAAGTGAACTGAATCTAAACTCTGTCCTTGAACAGAGGAAGAAGCCTACCCCCACACTGTTGTTTTCACAACCCTGTGTCACCCCAGAGAACATCTAGTTTCAATCAAATTAGTACCTTTATCATCTTGCTTATCAGAATTCTCTTGATTTAGACCCCAGGAGGAAGTTTGTTATTGGTCAGTGAAATCAAAGGACACAGTCTGTACCAGGCTTGGAGCCTCAGACTAGTCCTGTGTGCTAATCTCTGTTGAAGATAAAACAGAATTTACACGTGTGGGATTAACTATGGAATTCCACACCTGCAATAAAATATTTCTGTTACCTGCCTGAATTCAGAACTGGTCATGGATCCTTATCAGACTTTGTAGGCAGAGTCCCAAAAAAGATTGACCCGCCTTAGCTCCAGTTTCTGAGTGATCTGATTGGATCACAGAGTCAGAAACCCCTCCCCTTTGGAGCTGTGAAAGTTTGATGCAGAGCACAAAAACTCAGGTTTTTGGTAATCTGAGGAGAGTTTTTGTTTGTTCGTTTACTTTTTGACTTCTTGCTTCATCTTCCTTGTGACAACGTCATCCGCTGATCCAGTCTTCTTCCTCCTTGTTAAGTAAAGTCTAAAAATAGATGCCTGGTTTATTGTATAATAGTTAAAATGAGTACAGTTTAAGATAACTCCGGCTTCAGTTTAAGATTCTAGAAGACCGTCCCAGCGAGCCACACATGCCGAAACTCGACTACTACAGAACCCGACCAGAGGCGGACGCAGACTCGTCTTCCGTGCCTTTGTCACTGTCAAGAGAACTCAACATTTCTTCTTCAGTCGTCTGTCTGGTATACAGGGGTTGAACCATCATCCTCTGTAGGACAAACACATCTCTATTAAGCTGCTGGTTTTGGAGTCTTCTCCCGGAGTCATCTCAGTTCTCTGGAATCTATCTCCTTCTGTTCTAAACTCAGTCCCTTTAATTCCCTCACCCAGTAGCTTAACTTTGATCTCTGCCTCCACAGTCAGTGACAAGTTTATTTTATGTTAATTTTCTTTTTATTTTCTTTTTATTTTTTAGGTAGTTATAGTGTAATTTCATTATTCATACATGCTCCTTAATCTACTCACCTTTGGTGTTATAATCTGTCATCACTTCATATTCTTCAATAAATGGTACACAACAATGTATCAAAGGTAATTGAACTTGCTATTGTTTTACTGTGAAACGTGATATTTATCTAGAAGTCACACTGCTTCAGATACATTTCATAGACTGATAAGAGTTGACTTAACGTAACGTTAATTTCCCTGTATAGGGTGGTGCCCCGAATAACTAAATTACTGAGACTTATGAATTATTAATAATTCATAATTATCTTACTTTATAAATTTAACATCTATCTATACTCCTACAGGGTGTTTTTATGATATATCAATAAAATCTGTCCCTGTTTTATTCTAGCACAAGCTGCTAAGATGAAAGAGCTGGAGCTGCAAAAGACTGAGTTGAACAAGATGAAGCAAGATTACCAAGGTGAGAAAATATACCATAAAAGATACTATAAGATACAATAAAATAAACTTGTAAGGACATCCATCATATTCTGCTCATTCATAGCAGTAGGTCCAGGAGGAGAACCCAGATAATCCTTTGCCCAGCATAAATTTATACATCCTCCTGTGGAATCCAAAGGCATTCCCAGGCCACAGAGAATATTTAATTCCTACAAGGAGTTCTAGGTCTTTCTCGAAATATTGTCCTAGTGGGTTGTGCCCAGAACAGTTGTTAACAAGATAAAAAAATACATGGACCAATGAGGGCATTGCTTTGGTCTGTCATTGCAAAAAATAAGTTGATCTGAAAGACAAAGTTCTTAATTTACTGATCCATCGACACAGCAACTCTTATCTGCTTTGGTCATAAAATTTATATCAGTACATAACGTATAAAAAGATTAAGTCAGCACCATGAGTGAAAACTATTTGCACTACAGCCACTTATATAGTCATTGGGCCAATGTATGAAATGGCTAAGTGGAAATACTATGTTTCTACATAAGATGACAGATTACAATTTAGTAAATATGGCAACTGCTGGAGGGCCAAATCAAATAGTTTGGTGGGTGAAATTTGGCCCGTGGGCCCCATGGGCTCCTCTGCTCTAGAGATTCTATGGGTGCATCCCACAGAGGACACCCCGAGGACTGCAGATATAGAAATGTTTTCTTACCTTTATTAAAAATAGGTTTTTGAGGCTGTTCGAAGCAACTCTATACAACTTCAGTCAGAGTTATTCACTTTATTTGCATTTGTTTAATTCAAATTACCTTATATATATTTTTCAATTTTATTTCTAGTACATACAAAAGAACTGTTGACAATTAAAACCAGAGCAAACATCACAGAAAATGAGGTGGAGGCTCTGAAGAGAGATGGAGAAGGTTTGTGACTGTTTCAAGATTCCGACAATTGCATCATTGTGAAGTCATCAACAAATTCTATTTACTTTTCTGTTTCTCAGTAAAACAAGTGGCTTTTTCAGCCTCTTTGATGGCCTCTGGTGGGAGAGATATTGGACCTTTTAATGCTTACACAACACTGATATTTAGACATGTTGTTTTAAACACTGGAAGTGCCTACAACCTAAACACAGGTATGTACAGCTCAGTCTGTTAGACAGATTTTTTTTATTATTAAAAAAATTACAAGACAAATTAAAATAAATGTTCCCACAGGGTTTTTTACTGCACCTGTAAAAGGAGTCTACCATTTTGCATTCCACCTTTATGGACATGGACATGATGCACATGGTACAGGCGCTGTGTTGGTCAAGAATGGAGAGCATATTTACAACGCGTATGAACATCAGAATTCCCACGGTGCTAACTCTGCTAACAGTGTCACGCTGCTGCTAGATGTTGGAGATGTTGTGTTTTTGCTTCAGAGGACAAACACAAGAATTTTTGATGATGACTTTCATTACACCACCTTCAGTGGTCACCTACTTTTTACACAGTGACCAGCAGACTGTGTTTTTTGTCTTCAGCTGAGCACATACATGTAGTTACAACACATTTGTCTGCATCTACAAAATGGTGCCAAAATCTGTGGCCTGACATTTTAAGATGCAACATGTCTCTATTGGTGTTGTTTTTCAGTTATCAAGGACATGTCAAATCTATCATCTATCATTTAAATGTAATCTTATTAAATCCATTTTTCAGTAAGTAAATAAATTGAATATTGATATATCATGTACCTCCATAAGTGTTTAGTTGGTACAAACATGTTTGTAAAAAATATATCAATTGTGCAGACAAATCATTATCCATAAACCTAAATAAATAAAGCAGTTTGAAAATGTATTTCACTATTTAAGTTAGGATATATTGTTCAAGCTAGAATGTTTCATTAGTGTATGAACAACAGAATGTTTGAATTCTGAACAAACAACTAAAGACCAGGTAAATATTAGAAAACTTGTATTAAATCAGTATTATATAAATCAGTACATAAATATCTAGAACATAGACTGTGGGCTCTGACTCCAGTATGTCTGACTAAATTTACTGTGGGAAGAAAATGTTTCTAAGTGGAATATTAAAATTAATTTAAATATTTTAGGTTTTTATCATTGAAAGAATCAAGACGAATATGAAAAAAGTATAAATTTTTTTTTTGCAAAGGTTTATGAATATATTTTGTGTAAAAACACATCGATCTTGTGTTTTTTTCTTCTAACAGAAACTTTTCTTTTGGCTGTTTGGGGCAAAGTTCAGCTTAGATTAACAATTTGATCACATTCTTCAGACTTTTGAGGACTCAAATTAGATTTTTTCTAGTGTTTAACGTAACATTTAGTTTAAAATGAAAAAGCAAAATCTTTGACCCCTGTTCGGAGTGGTGGGTCAATGGGATTTAAAGATTTGGAATTAAATAAGTCACAAAATGTAAAAAGCACACAGGTTTTATTGCATATCAATTTCATGTATAAATTCTTCATAGCATTGGAAAGATTACATTTGGTATACATTGCTATTCTACAGAATTAACATCAGAGTCATATCTTTTCAATGAAATTTCTCTAAAGTACATCTGCAATAATCACAAGCATCAAAAGAACTGCAATTTCAGAATTGTTCAATATTATTCTACAATCCTTTATTGTTTTTAATTATGTCTTCTCCCGCAAGTCTTTTCTATGTCTTTCAGAGCCTGCCCGCACCTCTGTGAGGCAGTCAGAACTTGAAGTCAAACCTACTAACCTAAACACATGTACAATAAGTGCATCTACGGATTTATTTCTTTATTTAGTTTTTGTTTTGCTTTTTTTTCTCAGTTTTTTTGATTTGATACACATTTCACAAATGGACATCATTATGACTGCTAAACACGTCATGCACAATAAGTTTGTTTTCAATAAACATAACAGATATACAACTCAGATTGAAACAAAACAAGCACCATCCATTGAAACCCATATTATTCAACAATTTTTTTTTCTTCAGACAAATGCACCAATGTTTTTTTCATTCTTTTAAAATACTATACAGTTTAAAAAGAAATCATGTATAATTTTTTTTTTTACTTTCTTTTGTAACAGTGGGGCAAATAGCAACCATGTTTTGCTTTGCTGAAAAATATTTCAGTGACCAGAATATCTTCTGAAGTAACCAAAGTGGAGCACTTCAATGCCTTCAGTTTAATTGTTTTACACAGCGCGTACTTGTTACAGTAGTCCATGACATGAATAACGACATATAGTCAAAAAAAAAAAACTTAGTCATCCAAGTTTTTACATTTTTAAACCACAAATTGAAAAACAATGTGTTAATCATGAATGGAATCTCATTCAGTAGAATTATATAAAAACAAGTCCTCAGAAAAATGAGATGATGCAGCAGTCCCAGCATCACATACCACCTGCTGTCATGAAGAAAAAATTACAGTGCTTTCTGTTTATTTTTTATCAGTTGAGCCCGATTGCGCTCAACTATTCAAAATGAAATCGACTTGAAAACGTATCTGTGTTCTAAGTTTCACCAAGAGAACAAAGCCGGATCAGTTTATGGCTTGGACCCATTCGGTTTAAGTGCTAGTTTGAAAGTACAGCATTAGGCCCGATTCTTGACAGTTTGCTGGGAGGGAAAGAGATCAGCAACGCTCCGCACTGCCTCCCGCAGGTCTCGACAGTAAATTATCCACGCTATCCATGGCACAAGTTGCAGATCAAATGGAATGAGTTTTCAAAAATAATCGTAAAGGAAGAGCGAGGAATTTAATTTCCATCTAGAATCAACTAGAGTTGGTTTTCATCTTTTCATCCATTAGCAGATTTTAGATGTCCACTTTATTCTTTCAATGTGAGTCCTCTCTTTTTGTAAAACCAATAAGTCTACTATGCAGTTGTGATTGTGTGCTTTATGCATTTTTAAATGGACAAATCATTACAATTAATTCCAAACATAAAAAGGGAGGAGAATGTTGTTTAAACTGATTCAGTGAGAACATAATGCCCTTTTATTGACATTCATAGTGATACTCGTTTAGGTCAGCCCCTATTAAAACTGTTCGAGTGGAAATAAGAGACTAAACTCTGCAAGATGCATCATTGCCAAACAAGGTTTTAAAACTAACTAAGCATGTGTTTAACTATAAATAAAAACATTTTTTTATGGGTTTTTTTCCATTTTGGCACACAAGCCCACCAAAACCAGAGATTCAAAATCTCGCCCTGCGTTTTGATAGGTGGATTTTTTTTTTCCTTCAAGAAAAGAGGGATGAAACGACTTTTCTTCATTTTCACTCCTCGAGTCAAAACAACAAAAAAATAAATACATACACGCACATCTCAAATCAAAAGTATAAGTGTAACAAGAAGAGAGAAAAAAAAAATGTGACAGCAAATGTGAGCTCCTTGGAAATGAAATGATTGTCAAAGAAAAAAAAACATTTTCTATGGGTTATTTGGCACATACCACTTTTGTTATGAACATCTAGTTTTTTTTTTATATCATATGACATTTTCATACAATTTGGTCCTTCTCTAAAATATTTAAATTAATGTATTTGCCCTGCGGCGTCTACAAATAAACAATACTGCAGTATCTAATAGAAAAGTAAATACAATTAAATGATGATGCAGTACACAGAGAAAAAAAAATCTGGCTTTTTGTTAAGCATAATTTAAATTCATTTTCAATATAAACAAAATTTGCAACCAATTACAAAGCGCTAGTGGCCCAGAAAGTTTATTAAAAACACAGTGGACATTGTTCTTCATGTAATCACTGACAATTCAAAGTCTGCTGGATCTGAATATTTAGATTTACTGTGGTGCTGTTGTTGATTCTGGAAAAAAAAAAAAAAAAAATCGTCCACCAAGGTTGGTGGAAGAAAACCCACTGTGTTCCTGCTCAAACAGTGCCACCTGGTGGACATGCAGTGCCAATGCTACAATGCTCTTATCAGGCATTGTACACAGACTTTAGAGACATTATCAGTTATTGTCTTCAGGAAAGCCTCAGACAGGGGGTCTGTGATGCTGCAGTGAGCCTTGTGCACTTGAAGGAGCATCAGAGTAATGCAGAGTTTCAATGCCTCAAAAGAAAAGCATTCATCAGGTCCTTCACATCAACAGGAGCTTAGCAGTGCTTTCTCTTAGACAGTCTTGCAGGACCCCTCACAAAGGGACACTCCTCTATCGCACTCACACAAACACGCAACACACACTCATTCTCTCTATCTTGAATGTGACAATGAATTCTTCTCTGGCCTTCATGTCTTCCCACTAGTTGTGTCTCGTCAGCCTCTCGTTTCCATCGGTTTGTGATACTAAAGTTCCTCCAACTGTTCCTCCCACCGTTTCTCTTTGCTTAGATATGGTTGAGTGGGTGGAAGCTGCCCGTCTCAGACGGTCCACCTCCCATGCTCAGCCAAGCGTCCAGAGAGTTCTGGGAGGGAGCGTGCAAAGGGTTGTTCTCTGAGAGAGACAGCATCATTGCATAAGCCTGTGAAAGAAAACAAGTGGCTTTTAATAAAGGAAAATGCAGATTTCATTGTATATGAATATTTCTCTTAAGCTAATGAATTGTCAAGAAATCAAAATACATCTTTGTATTGATAGACCATTTGACCCCTTTGCAGTATCATTGCCCCGTTCTATTAAAGATGTCATAACAATTTTTGTTCCTATTATATTATTATAATATGTTTTGGGCTTAAATAAAATCAATCCAGTAATATATAGTTACTGTTTTTTTTACCTGTTGGTCAATGTAGTATAAATACAGAATGTCACAAAAAAGAAAATGTTTCTTATGTAAAATGTTAGTAAGTTAAAAGAGAGGAAAATACTTATCTAGTGAAATATGTGTTCTATTGCTACAGTAAGAGTTCCTGAAAATGTGTAAGAATATATCTAATCTTTTTTCATGTATTCAAAGAAAATAAAGAAAATAAACAATTTTTTTACATCTTTCTTTTTTTAAATCTACATCTCGAACCCATCACATACCTGGGTTTTAGCCTGCCTGTACAATGTCTCTTTCAATGCCTCAGACTCTAGTGATGTGCTAAAAATGTCTTTAACATCAAAGGGCTGCTCGTCAATGGCTGCTTTACGTAAACCCTCCAGGCTCTTAGGAAAGCTGGGCAGACCCTCCAGGTCCAAGAGAGAACTCTCCTCCTCTATACACCTGCACACCGAGTCATGAATGGATGGATGGATTGATAGGAGGGAGGAATGAGGCAGTATAGATGGATGTGTAAATAGATAAAATATTTCAGTTGTACAGATGAAATGTTAATGAGTTTAAGAAAGAGAAAATGTTGACGGACATAAAAATGAGGTGATGTGAGGTGAAAAGAAAAGGAAAAAGTAGAATTAATAAAAAGTTAAACAGTAAGAAAAAAACAGACTTAAAAAGAAGCTAGAAGTTTGAAAAGGAAGTGAAGAAGCTGACCGAACAGGAGCTAAATTTAAAAAAAAAACTGACTAGCTGAATCTACAATATTACGTCTGTCAGCTCCTCACTGCATTTCGGATTGTTTAATATTGGCTTGAATTACAATAAAAATAATTAATGGTAAGAACTTCTATTTAAGATTGTAAGACAAGATGCACTATTTTATATTTGCTGAGTTTGTTTAGAGTAATGTTTGACACTGTAACCCAGGGCCGGCCCTAGCCAATTTAGAACCCTGGGCAAGATTTCAGGCGGCACTCCTCATGCAATTTTCTAAATTTCACTGCCAGTTTACATACATTCACATACCAAATTTAATAGTTTGGTATGTGATACTATGTTTTATCTTTAGAAACCAGGTTGTCCAATTAAAAGAGTTGATCTAATTCATTTGAAAGAGAACACTAGAAGTCTACCTCATACCTGCCAACATTAGACAGCAATGAAGAACATCTGTTCATGTTAACGAGCAGCTGTGGAGAGAAGCAGTTCTAGGGGATCCAGGGATATTCACCCTTAGAAAGTTTTGTAAAAGATCAACTCAAAGTATGCATTTCCCAGCCATTTGAAAAGTATTTAACCAAATTCTGGCCCTTGTGCAACCAAAACTCCTCAACTACATCTAATTTATTTTAGTTTTTTATTTAGTGAACATACCTGCGAGTGTGTTCGTAGCTCATAGCTAACGGAGCTGTCTCAGTGTCTTCCTCTTCCTCATCCTCCTCATATGCTCCTGTTGTTACCGGAGAAGGGGACTCTGGCGCCTCATCGTGTGACTTCTCTGTCAGGCTGCCTTCTTCCTCCTCCTCATCGTCCCCTTCCACTTCCTCTTCCTCTTCCTCCAGTCCCTGGAGCCCTAGCTTGGAGTTGGACAAACTGTGGCTGGGAGGGCGCTCCTCATCAGGCTGGTCTGACCTGTCGAGGTCAGAGAAGGAAGGAAATGTAGCTTTGAGTGACATTTATATACTTAAAAGAACTTTCAGATTGTGCATAGGTTGCTACATTAAAACAGTGCATAAGACAAAGAAAAAATAGTAAAATGTTTTGGTTATGTCTGAAAAAACAAAGTTGTCTTTTGAAGTAAAAAGATGAGAGTAAAGAACCAAGCCAAAAAGACATGAGAAAAAACTAAATAAGTCTGTCATATGATCAAACTTCAGCAGAGAAACAAAACAAGATACTAAACTTCTGTTTCATGTCAATTTATAGTCTTTTTGGTGTTTTTGAACAGTTTATTTATCCCGAGCTCACAAACTACGTTAGCACAATTTTATTATTACTAACAGTGACCAAATTTTGACCTCAATTTCTTGTAGCTTGAACATTCTGTCTAGCCTGGAGGCTGTTCTCATTTTCTTACTAAAACATGACTCATCTCTCTGAAAGAGAAACATAAATAATCTGATGACAACATGCACATACAACACCAGTGTCCACAGTAACAACATGGGTGCCGAAATTCTGCTTCAAGCACTTTTCAAACAACCCGCACATGATTAATTGGCTGGCACCTCACAAACAGAGCGGGAGATGTTCTGCCTCAGACCTGATCCTCCACGTACCGCCTCACTCCGTAATGGTGGAACCTAGCTTCTGCGACTGAGGGAAGACGTCGGCTCGGCTGCAAACAGGCTATCAGCACACCACCATTACGACCTGCCATCTGTACATTTTCCAGTCTGCGCCTCAACAAAGCCCCCCTCCTCCATCACCCCCCGACCACAATGTCATGGCTCATGATATCATTTCCTTTGGGATGGCAAATTTACCCCTTCCATTTTTTTTCTACCACACTGTGGACATTTATCAAATCAGACAGGATTACCTCTGGGAAGGGGTGCAGAGGGACAGGATTGGGTCACACAGAGTGGGTGGGTGCGAGTGGGTAGTGAGGCTGTAGGGGGTTAGGAAAGTTCTTCTCTTTCAATCTAGATTAAATATCACCATAATCAAATTGCAGAAAGGTTTGGCGGGGGAAAAGTCCATGCTTGCAAACAGGGAAAGAAGCGTAGCTCTGACACAGGGGGCCCTGGGTTTTGTCATTTAGTCTAAACACGTCAGTTGGGTGTTTGTGTTAGTGGGCTGGGGGTATGGGTACGGCGGGCAGATTGGGGGAAGAGCTCAATCATCAGTGGATCTCTTAGATAAATGCCTCAACCGAATCCCCCCACAGGGTTTTTGGACCGCCAGTTATTGGAGCTCATGAAGTCCCAGACAAGAAACCAAGAACTGAAGTCCCAGCATGAGGATCAGAGTATTGAGAAGTTCTATACTTCCTATTCCTTAAATTACCCAATGCTGGAAATATCTTTTTACATCTATACTTTGTTATTGTTTGAACTTCTGCTGCAAAAGCATCTCCTACCTGGATCCACATCAAAGTTTTAGTGAGAAACAAAAGATTTCAGGAACTTTTGTTTTGACTGGCTGTGAAGCTCAAAAGGGAGTTTTGAGGGAAGGGAAACTATGGTTGCGTAGGCGGTTAAAAATGATTACAAATAGTCATCCATGAATGTGTGTTTGTGTTCAGAGTTTGACTTCAGTCAGTCAGAGGGAGAATAAACAGCAGGCTGTCTGGTAGGAGGACAGAAAGCATAACACTTAGTCTGAATTACAGATATTAAAATGTCAGGCAAGCTTGTTGTAGATGAGACTCTGTATTGATCCCAGATGGCAGAGGGGCTAAATTGCCACTGGGTCTGCTGGCCATAATGTGTGTTGACAAGAGGGAGGAGGGAGGGAGGGAGGGGGGATGATGGAGGAAGAGGCAGACAGAAAGTGAGACTAGCAGAAAAGAATTCACAGCAAGAACAAGAAGAAGAGATAAAGCGTCTAGTGGAGAAAACCGGGTAAACCACTGACTGAAAGAGAGAAAACATTATCCCCACTATTTTCTTTTTGTCTAAATCTTACGACAAATCACGTCAGTGATGGCAAAACAAACCTCGTCAGTAACGGTAAAGTTAAATTTAAATGCAGGGAAACTCAGCTTTTAATCCTCTGACTTGACCTCGCCCAGGACATGTAGA
>JARVJO010000024.1:18242142-18291881 GCA_031762555.1 Cynodonichthys magdalenae | reverse complement strand
AGCGTATTTTTGTTTTGGGTTTCAATAACAGTGGCTTGCAGTGTGTGTACAAAGTGAGCTCAAAAGGGATGAAGCATGTTTAAGCCACTAGGGAGCACTGTGCACCAAGCATCACAAAGAAAAAAAAACCAAAGGGCTGGTGAGCGAGAAATCCAAAAGTTACTTGTATTTACTTGTTTTTGTTTGTCATTTTTGCATATTTAGATATAAAAAAAGAGATGCTAAGTTCCTACAAGTACATTTGCTCAGCTCTTTCAGCTGTAGTCAGAATTAATGTGGGATATTGAATTAAGTTGAGGTCAAACTTGGAGCCTGGCACAAACTGCACAGAGTCTGCCTCATACATCAAATGTATTCACCAAATGTCTTTGCAAAACTCATAACATAAATGTGATCCCTGTGAGTATGTTTTTTTTTTTTTGTCTAACCTTTTATCCATGGAGCTGGAGGCCTGGTTCATCTCATTGTTGGAAATGAAGTTGCGAATTTCGGAGAAGTAAGAGTCCTCCTTCTCATCTAAAAGTGCATGATTGTCTGGCTCGGAGTTTGGAGAGGAGATGGTGGTTCCTAGGTTGGAAAGCATCCCGGACTGCTGGCTCACTGTTAGGGAAAAGTATACGGAAACACAAATTCATTTTAAGGTTACATTTTTGTAACATGGAAGAATGTGGCAAAGACAATTAACATTAAAAGAAGACACGCATAAACCCTTAATAAATTCAACATGTGGCCTTTAATGTAATTAGTGGACTCACATTTTTTGTATGTTTTTCAAAATCTGCTTTGAATACCAGAATTTTAGACTGAATCACATAATGAGGAATATTTTTTTTTATTTAGGGGTAGAAATTGTTTGATGTTTATTATTCAAAATTTGTAACTTTTATAAATTTACATTCTCATCTGGAGTTTAAAATTAAACAGAGAAACTTCAGGTTAGGTTTGATTTAGCAATGTCAGGTCATAGGTCATTAAGCAAAAAAGACCAGCTGTTCATGTGCTTTTATTTTTAAAAGCTAATTTTAGACTTTGTGATGAAGATGCAAAAATTTTAATAAATAAACCTAAATAAAAGAAATAGTCATGGTGAGCTGTAAATAAACACTAACAGAATATTTTAATAGAACATTTAATTATTCAGTCAGAAGAAATGTATGCATGAACTGCCTATCCTGAATACTCTTATGACAAATCTTGATGATAATTAAATTTTTGGTGAGTTTTATTTGTAAATATTTTTTGTTTGTTTGTTTGTTTCATGAACACAAAATTCCATTTTTGAAAACTACCAGCATTGTTTTCTTTTAGCAGGTTCTCATTTATACCACAATAATGCTGTGCGGATGACTCAAATGTCAACACTCAAACAGGCAACAATTTCTTTCAAAACATTTGCATTTCATCCATAATCAGTGCCATACAACCATGTTTGACACGACAAGGCTGTTTTGTGCAGTAGCAGAAAGAAAACAATTCTTTTTAAGTGGTTTTCCCACTTTTGGTCATTTCAACATTTCAACATTTAACTGGGCGATGATTTAAAATTTCCACATGAGTTACATGAGCCATTGATCATTCCAAACATGACGTAAACAATTCCTGTTTGCTAACAACTCAGTTTTGTCAGAGAACACAGCCACAGATGTTGCAAACTGACCAGGAATGTTCTCGTGCTCGTGCTTTTTGAGATGGCGGTCGAGGTTGGTTTGCTGACCGAAGCAGCGGTTGCACAGGTGACACTTGAAGGGTTTCTCCTTGTTATGGATATTGCGGACATGACGTTGAAGATTGGATGAGATGCTGAATGAGCGGTCACAGTATTTACACCTGCCAAAGCAGAACACATCAGTGAGTAAGAGAGCAGTTGTAGTGGAGGTTTGCAATTGGGTTGATGAATAAGATGAGATGTACATAACATTTTTGTATTATGTCCAAGATGTAAGTTTGGGATTGTTTACAATTCAAAAACAGAAAAAGAATCATCATTTTGTGAGAAAACCAAAAGCATACAAATACAGATTTAGGATTAAAATGCTGCAGAATACCTGTAGGGTTGTTCCCCTGTGTGTGTTCGCAAATGTCTGGTGAGGTTTGCTGAACGGGGGAATATTTTCCCACAGTACCTGAAGGAAAGAGTGAACATTAAATGAATTGTGAACTCTATCTTCAATGTGAAGGTGCACCAAACACTGCAAATCGTTGGACACTAACCTGCAAGCGTAACGTTCCTTGCCTTTTCGAAGGATTGCTTCTGAGAGGGAAGGGGGTGGTGAGCGGAAGTTGAACAGTGGATGGGTTGAGTGTTGCAGCGAATTGGGGGGCGCGTCCAGTTTTAGAGCACCGAAGCTCTCCAGCTTTTCTGTCATATTTTCCATGGCTGACATCTGAAATAAAAAATCCAATAAAATAAAAAATTAGTGAGTGTAGAAAACATTCAATTAGTTTGTGTATAGCTACTTTTATTTGAAACTCAATTTTGCTCATGTGACATATATGTTAAAACCATAAAATAAAACAAAAGTTCAAAATAAAACAATATATATAAGGAAGGAGGGGTAGAGTCTAGAAGCAGAAGCTTTAAGGAAGCTCTATGAGTTTAGGTTTGTTGTTTCTACTAATCACCCGTCACCTCCTTGACCTAAAGCACATTCACAAATACTCAAGTTCCATCCCTGCTGGACCCCCCTTTGTATTCTCTCAACTTTAACAAGTACTTTGTTTTCTAACTTTTACCTTTTTCTTCCAAAGCTTAAGGGCAGCAAACTGACGAAATGAGTCACTCAAAAGCCACAATTGAAGAAGTACAATATAGTTTGTGATACCCCCAACTGATAGCCGCTTCCGTTCCCCTAGAAGCATGTGAACAAAGGCCACCAGCTATGTAGGAGTTTATTTGCCAAAAACAGCTTACATCCTTCCTTTTTTAGTGAATATGGGATGGGAGAGACACAGGGACAGACACTCCGTCTCAATGTGTTTATTCGCAGTCTGAGAACGGGCGCAGGGGGAGCGGGGTGATTCCGTCATGAGACTGAATTAGAGGTGGCATTGTATTTGGAACGCTGGGAGGATCACAGCCGAGACACTCCCATACGAAAAGTTTTTACATGGAAGCCTGTGAAAACATTTGATCTAGAGTACGGTAATAAATCACACGTTGATGTCCTTAAATGGGACTTGAGGAAATGCCTGTTTTAGACCAAAGTTGTCACCATGCAGTATAAATAATGAAATATTATCTTATATAATTATGAGCAGAGAATGAATACAACTAAGAAAAAGCATTAACCACATTATTATTTACTTGCAATTTAAATGAAGAATCTATATGTATACATTTTATTATATGAAAATATGTGCTTATGTGTAAATATATCTGTCTGTAGAAAAGACAAGTGTATTGCGAAGTCATGGTTGATAGAGGAGACAGATTTCCAGGTCAGATTAAACTGTTTCCCCAATAAGAGCCCCCTATTCTTTTGGATACAAACACAGGATGTCCTTGATGAACACGGTGCTATTATCTAGCCAACCAGCCAACAACAGAAAAAAAAAAAGAAAATAGAGGAGGTTGACTTATTAGCTGGCCTGTGGGCTCCCAGTATCAAAAACAATGCCACACTAACGGTAATGTTGCCAAAAGAGGCAACCTCTTACAATTCAAACGATTATTATTCTCTCTGTTGCTAATTCTATCATTGCTTATAATCAAAATTTGCAGAGGTGGGAAAGGTCTGGGGACAGTCAAACAATGTTACTGATTATCAAAGGGCCTGTGATAACAGACTTTGTCTCCTGAAAAAGAACGTAGAACTGACGAGGTACACAGGCGCCATTCAGTAAACAAAGGAAGAAATCATACAGAACCCTTGAGAAAAAAAAAAAAAGCTTAGCAGAATGATGGAGCAGAGCGCCCTACCAAATCAGGTTGCACTAGCGTGGGAGGCAGGAGTTTGGGATTTTCACATAATACATAATGAGATGATAATAGTTGATACCATGTAGGAATTATCGCCTGTTTATTTTACCTGAGAGACTTTCCCTCATATTTTGTCTTGCTGGAGTTTATGTTCAAATTGTACTATTTTTAAAGTTCAAGTTCACCTGTGGATGGAAGAGTGATAGTGAGGGTCTAGGGAATTTCTCCTTCAGAGCTCCAACTGGGTCAAATAGTTTCCTCTTCTCCACCCTGCTGGACCAACAACAAAGCAGAGGGTTACGTACCAAGGTCAGAGTTTGTTAAAAATCTCCAAGTCTGTATTGACTTTGATCCACACTTTTAAAATTTGGATGTAGGTGAGTAATGTGGAAAAAAATAAAAAATGTCCCTGGACTAATTGGGGCTGAAATACCTGTAGATGGGGTCCATGAAGATTGCTGAGGGCTTGGCATAGTGCAGGAGTGGTGGCTGGTGTGGCTGTGATTGTGGCTGCTGGTGCTGGGGTATTGAGGATTGGTGCAACAATTGCGTATGGGGGTGTGGAAAACCACCTGAGGTTTCGTCCTTATTAGAGATGCCCTTTCCTGTTCCATACATGTGGTTCTTTCGATTCTGCAGATCAGCTGGCACACCATTATGACCCCCACGGCTCCTGCTGCCAATGCTGAGGTCAAGCGGCTGTTCTTCACTGCTGGATATTGCTACAGGTCCACTATTGCTCCCAGTGCTGCCGGAAATTGAGGGGTGTGTTGGGATTGGAGGAGTTAACTTGGCCTCTTTGGGTTTTGTGGTGAGATCAAATGGAGACTCTGCAGATGGAGCAGGGGCTGCAGGGGAACTAGAAACCATCTTCTGTAGCTGTTCACGAGGAGACTTGGGTTCAGACTTCAGGAATACACTGGGATTGAGAGCACCTCGATCAGTGCTAAAAGGATAGAGGGAATTGTGGAAGTTGGGCAAAAACTGAAAGGGAAACATAGAATGGTAGGGCAGTGGGCCCATTTTTTTCTCTGGGTGAAGTCCAATCAAACCTGGACCAAAATATTTTTCAGCAATAGAAGCAATGGCTTTGATGGAATCAGTGGTGACTGCATTGGCATTTGTGGTGGTGGGTGGAAGGGCTTGCTCATCAGGTGGAGGGAAGAAGGAGTGCTGCGATGATGCAGAAGCAAGAAATGGGCGATCTACAGAAAGAGCTCCTGAACTGGACACTGCTGATAATAACGCACTGTTTGTGTCTTCTAACTGGTTTGCTTCTTGACTTGACACAATGCCAGATGGCTTCCTTCTTTTACCACGTTCACTCTCTCCTTCGCTTTCCAGGTCCGAACCGTCACCTGAAGCAGTACCTGTGGTAGTTTCCAAATCTGTCCCACTTGTGGTATTAACGTCTTCAAGATCACTACCATCTGACATGTCTGCCATTTTAGACTTAGGCTTTGCTTCTCTGCTAGAAGAAAAATCAAGTTTGATCTCCTTTTCCTTGTCTTCCTGTGGACTTAAACAACTGACTCCATTGCTATTTGTAGAGCTAACAAGGGACAGTGGAGGGGCATCTAAGGGACTTCGAGGAAGCTTCACCTCCTGACCACTGCTACCCAGTGGGCTCTTTAATAATGGACTAGCAGGTAATAAAGGTGGCCGTGGATATAGTGATGGAGGAAAGATACCGGGGAACCCATGTGGGAGAGATGGGAAACCATGAGGTCCTGGGGAGAAGGGCAAGCCAGCATGAGGATGAGGTCTTGAAGGAAAGTAGTCAGTAAAGCCTAAACCGGACTGGTTCAGACCTGGAAGGTGGGGATGGTGAGACTTGGCTTTAGTCATGATGGGACTAGAGCTCATGGCAATCCCAGGGTTAAACATCCCTGCTGGAGAGCCATAATGGTTTTTACCCTCACAAAAGCGACGATGCTTGTTGAGGGAAGAGGTAGTGCTGAACAACTGTCCACAGTCTTTACATTTGATCTGGGTACGACAGTCAGCATGCATACGTTTGTGACGACAGAGGTTGGAGAACTGGGTGTAGGACTTGTGGCACACCTCACCTGGGGGAGCAAAAAGACACAGCCCATCAGGGCCTGGTTAAACCCATTTTAACACTGTCTCTAACACTGCAAACCAAATCAAAAGCAATAAAACACAGAGCATTGATACAATCCTTGGAAAAGGAAAAAATAATTGTTTAATTATGACAGTTTTTTAGACTGTTCCCTAAAGGACAAGAGCTCAATTAAAGCTGTTGCATCACCAATTTATAGCAGAATGGCTGTGACAAACTCAGTTATATTTATAAAAAGTAATGCATATAAAAATGTGAACACATTGGAACACAGAAAAGCATAGACTTTAGTTTAATGGTGAATGAAATTACAAGTTTTTGGCTGTTACAGTTCTAATAATATTAAACTGGCCTTTACTTACAGATAAAGGGTTTTACACTGCTGTGAATGTGCTTGTGCTGCTTGAGACCTGATGAGGTGGCAAAGGTCTTGCCACATTCAGGACATGTGTGAGCGCGTGCTCCCACATGCTGGGAGCGGATGTGGCGCTGAAGGTTGCTGGGGTCTGTGAACACCTAAAATACAAAAACGGTGCATGATAATACAGTGTATGCCATTATCAACAATGTTAAATATATTAAATGAAAAACAGTGTACTTTCAGAATGACCAAATCTATGCACAGTACCATAATAAATTAGACCTAAAGCCAAAGCAGATAAAGCTTGTGTGTCCTGTGCACAACTTACGTGCCGGGTTTGCTGTACCTTATCACAGTTTTCACACTCAAAGCGTTTGCCACTGTCATGTGACATCTGGTGGCGGATGAGGTTGGACTTCCAGTTGAAGGCTTTGGGACATTGGTCACACTTGTACTCCCTCTCTTCTGTATGAACTATCATGTGTTGCCCCAAACTTAATAAAAAAAGATAAACAATTCATGTGATGTTGGATAAATAAACTATTTAATAGCAAAGTACAGCATTTTTTCTGAATACTACAGTTAAATTGTGTACCTGTACTCATTTGGAAAGATCTTCTCACAGTCTTTGCACTCGTAGACGGGCTCATCGCTGTCATCACGTTCCTGTTTAAAATCATCTCTAAGCGCATCGAAGATGGACCCAGAACTGGAGCAGGAATACTTCTGATGCCGCCGTAGCTCAAGGGTTGAGGAGAACAGCTCATCACAGTCTTCACAGCGATACATTTGCTCGTCTGTATTCACAAACACACACATACACATATAAAATTTTTTAACCATCATATATAAACAGTTAAAAAGTATAATGTTTTACAGGGAATGAGACAATGAAGAAAAGTGTGCAAGCTTCTCCATATATTCATAGATAAACAGCTGAAGCAGAAATGTGTTTTTCTAACAGTGTTTAAGTTATAATAATTTTTAAATAGTATGCAGACTCTTCAGCAATTTAACCACAAAAGGAGACATTTGGCATTTGTAAATATTATATTTTGTCATAGTCAGGACAGAAATATTTTAATGGTACACAAAAAAAGCAGTCCTAATTTGCATCATATTGTTAAAAATAACTCTTGGGCATGTTCACAAAGATGTAAAGAAAAGTAGTTCCATAAATCTTAACAAAATGTTGTAATTACTTAACAAGAAATCTATTCTGTTTTTGTGTTTAGTTACAGCTAAACAGGTTTGTTTTACTAATGGTAAAAGTCACAATCCTGCCATTGACATCCACATAAAATGGAAATCAATTAGCAGTGAAATGTGGGCTTCATTAACACAGTTAATTACGCGTTAAAGCAAGTGTTTGCTTCAAACTGTAGGGGTAATAGCATGCAGAGGAAACAATAGGGGCTGGTCTTCCCCTTCCACGCTGATAACCTTTACAATACTTCTCACAAGCAAGGTCAAACACATAAAAGTTGGACCAGCTTTTTCAATAGCAAATTCCTGAGTCGGATGCCAAGTTCAACAGATCAGGAAAAGCCCAGCGGAGTGTTTTTGTCCACATGTAAGGATGTGTGAATGTGTGTGTGTGGCTCGCGTTTCTGAAAACATTTTCCAAAGTGAGCCACAAGAAACAGAGAGGTAAGCAGGGCTGCGGCTGCACCAGCCCCATGGTGGTTTCAGAGCCAGCCTGTCGTACCCTTTTTGCCCCGACCCAAACAGCCACCCACCCCAACCCCCAGGCCTCCCCAACATGCCACACACACCCATCCATCAAGTCAAGTCGCACTAAACGAGTTTATCCAAAATGGCTTACAGTGCACGGCTCACCTGTTTTCTACAGTATGTGATTGTTTATCCAACTGGAACTTCTTGGAAACTTTAAAAGGACATTAGAGCTGCAACATCAGTGTGTCTAACCTTCAGGAGAGGGATAAATGACCCCCTGGTCAACAGACCATTACACCAAGCTCAAATGCAAAACTAACTGGCCTGCTTTGACACTGATATATCTTAGAGAATGGTTAATTTGAGGTTGATCATAAAACTTAATTGTCTTAATATTTAGATACTACAATAAAAGTTGTGAAAAAAGCACGTGTGCATAGACAACTGCAGAATGTATTACGCGGAGAATTTTTTTTTTTAATAAGAAATGTACATAAAGTAACCATCTTGTAGAAGAAACATGTTTAAGATTTAAAATAAAGGTCTGAGAGTGGTTATGTGATGCACATAAACAAACAGAACTTGCTTGTGCTTATCAGCGTACATGTGTTTTTTCAGTTAGTCTGGTCTGTGCGAGTCGGTTGGGGTGGGAGGAGGTTATAAAGTGGAGACTAATAGCTCTCCAGGAGACGAAGGGAGGCACAATTATGTGCAGTTTAGCAGCTAATCTGGGAGCATGGGTGAGGTCTCAGGGGACTCCTCAAGTCCTCTACTTCAAATTCCTTCTTCGATAAGCCAGGCCAAGAGAGCGGGGCCGCACTGCCGAGCTCTGTCTCAGTCACACAAATGAATGGAGACAAGAACACAAAACATCCTGGTTGGTGGACTTTGTGCCCTCCTTCTATTTTTCCAGTCTCTCCGGGTCACAACAAAATATCCTCAAACAATAAAGCACCTGTAATAAATTGCTCCTGTCTGCCTTAATCCTTTTCTCATTCGAAGACACAATAGTTTGGTCTGATTCAAACACTTTGGCAGGTGGATTTTTCCCTGCTTGCCCCACACGCACACATGAACAAATCGCTTTTTTTATGCACGCTCCTTTTAAAAAATACTCTTAAAACATGTCATACAGTTTCTTTAAAATAACACAGCTTGTTTAGAGCATCTGTTTCTTTGTGCTCTTTTGTTGTATGTGTAATCTGTGCATGACACAGATAAATGGTGAACAGAACATTTCACAAACATCATGTTCCACCTCTGTATGATCGATGACCAGTAAAGGTAGTCTGATTTCTTTTTTTTCCCCCAAATCCTTGGTTTCAGAAAGACAACAAAACGGTGTTATTTAACAACAGCATTTCCCCACAATGAGTTCAAGATGTTTAAAGAAGTGATGCAGAACTGGCTGCTTTTCCGCTCAAGTAAAGCCTGAAAGAAAGACCTACAGTGAACCATTGTCCAATATAGATTTTGAGATAAAATATTGGGCATTATTTAGTTTGACACACAGTGAAGGGGATACAGTTGAAAGGAAGTGAGTTCAGTGAATCACTCAATACACGCAGGAGAAAAATCGATGAAGACGTCTAAAAATTGGACTTCAATCTAAAAGTGTGCCAGTTTGCAGAAACAATGCAGGTAAAAGAAATCGAAGACAACTAATAACTCAAATTATATAAGGAAAACAGACAGATAAAATGATCATACTCACGAGTTTTAATAAAATTTAATAAGGCAGAGAGAACACTACATTTATTTTAAAGTTCTGACTCTTCAGAAAATAAATATATTTTATGCTAAATTGATACATGTTTTTTTTGTTTACTTTTCAATTAAATGAAAAAAGCAAACACACACTTGAATAGTCGCTGGATGTAGTCTTTTTCTTCTTTCTTCTTTCTTTTTTCTTTTTTTAACCCAGAACACGTGACAAAAACTTTGATTACTAAAACGCATTCCAAACCTTCCCACACACACAGGAAAATGAAACAAACTATAAAAAAATACAAATTTTATAAATCAATAGAAAAAGCATTTAGTTTAAAAAAATCATGTTTTTATTATTATTAAAGAAAAAAAATATTACGAATGAAAAACTGATGAGTAATAAAGAAATATTAAACCATTCCATACACTATAAACAAGTTCAGTTTTTATTTGTCTATTTTCAGTGTTCAATGTATAAATATTTAAATCAATAATAGGTCTAATATTTATATATATTTAATTCTGTAAAGATTCTTTCTTTACAAAAGCACATGAAACCCGTTTGGCATATATATATATATATATATGTATATATGAGTGTGTGTGTGTGTGTGTGTGCGGTGGACATACCAAACAGGCATCTAAGTTTTTCTTTAAAAATAAATTTAAAAAAGGAAAATGACTGCTTGAATTAAGGCCCATTAAAAGCGCGCAGCTCAGACCATATTGTACATTGTGTTTATTGTGTTATATTGAAAAGATCATCAACAAATCGCGGTTTAATTTCAGCCTATTGTAAAATAAAAATAAGTTAGAAGAAGAGATGGTGTCTGTTTCCCTGTCATGTATTGAGTTGGCCGCGAACGCAGCACAGGATGTAAGTTGGAGTTTGTTTAAAACGTGCGCTAATGATGCGCATTAATCTTACCTTGTAGGTTGGGAGCCATGGATCCCTCGGGGAAAATCCCGTCCTTCATATACACCAAGAGCTCCTCCCCTGCTTCAATGTCCCGAACAGCTTTATAATAAATCTGAGAAGAGACGGGAGAGAAAGAGGACTTTAATTTAAGGTCGATATGAAAATAAATAAGTCTGGGTGTCAGGTTTTTTTTTGTCTTTACCCTGCATTTAAAGGACGTCATATATTTTAAAATATATTTTCACTTTAGTTTAAAAGCAAAAAACAAAAAATAATTGACTTAAAATATATATATATATATATATAAAACATTTAAAATGAAGAGAAAATTTGACTTGCGCTCCTTTTACAGACAACAGACAAAAAGTGACATCCAGATAATATAGATCTGGAGCTGCAGAAAAGTGAATTAAAAATAAGCAAACAACTCAAATCATTTTTGTTTTTTTGGTAAGAAAATACAGTCATTTATTTTTAAGTGATGCATTTTATTGTGGAGCTATTTTTTTTAAACTACAAGATAATCGAGTTTCTTTTCTTTTTTTTTTTTTTGTAATTGCAGGATGAAGACAATTAAACCCGAGGCCAAACACTAAGGCCTCATAAAACATCTGCCTCTAGATCAGGTCAAATGAAGCTTATTACACACACAGATATAGTCTTATAACAACTCAAAAACAGATCGCAATCAGTCCTCATAATTTGCTATTATGACAACAAATAAACAAACAAATATAAGGAGCTTGCGTCCCCTAAACGCCTCGCCGCAACATGACCGACCACACATGCTGAAGAGCTGATGTGTAAACGCACGGGGGCGCTCTGCACCAACTGAAATATGTCCCCCCAACACGGCCAGCAGGGAACACCCCTTCACACACTCACACACAAACATGAAACCTGCAGAGGCAGGAGAAATCAACTTTCAACACTCAGTCAGTGCGCTAAAGATGGATAGAAGACACATGGATAGCATTATTATTAATATTATTATTATTATTATTATTATTAACATTATTGACAGCGCTGAGGCGAAACACCCACACACACACACGCTCCGCAGGAGACTCCCCAACCTGACCTTTTTTCTCTCCGACAGACGAAAGAGTTGAGAAAGTTGCGCGGCGCTGCGGAGAGCCTCCAGCTGCAGTAGCACTTCAGTCCCGGAGGAGTTGGCGACACAACCCATAGTAAGTGGACCGCAGAGAGAGCGGGACGCTGCGGGCGGCGGCGGCGGTAAAGGGGCTCGCGGGTCGGCCGGGAGCGCGCGGGACGCTCCGCTGACGGTTCCCTCCAAGCTGGATGAAGCTCTTCTGTTGGGCTACTCTCTGATCTAGTCTCTGAGAACGTCTTTGATGATGATGATCTCTCTCTCTCTTTGACTCCTCTCTCTCTTTCTCTCTCTGTGTCTCTCTCTCTCTCATTAGTGATTCCCTCTTGCCCCCTTGGTGCTCTCTCGGTTACCCGTCGGCCACTCCTCCTCGTCTTATCTCCAGCCAAAAGGATTGAGGGATCTGCGGCGCAGACCCCTCCCCGCACCGGCCGCATGATAAATCTATTATCCATGTAAATACCGGAGGAGGAAGAAGCCAGGCGGACTTGAACTCATTCTGTCCGTCACTCTTTCACGCACAAAAATAAAAACGCTCAGGTGTAGAGCACGCAGTCTATCAGAGGGCCTTTTTACTCGTGTTTTTTTATTTTATTTTATTAACTTTCTGGGCCTATCGCAGCAGCTCTAACGAAAATTCATTTTTAAACAAAAATTGAATTCAATTGCGACTAAAAACGTTTGCAACTAATAAGAATATTCCAAAACTATTTATTCCAAAAACACAGATTCTTTAGAAAATTAATGTTCTAATAAGATATTTTTGAGAGCATAATTTGGTATAAAACACTTCAAAAATATTTTTAGATAAATTGTATTTTGCAAATGACCTACTTATTTACATGGTATTATTAATAATTGTATTTTTTACAATTACGCACAAACACAATAATGAAACTCCTTTTTAATACTTTATAAATTAAGCCAATTAGCCTACTAATTAAAATAAGTTAATTAAATCTCTTAATATTTGCATGTCTGCAGCATTTGAATAATTTAGTCTGTGTGTGTGAGAGAGAGAGAGAGAGTTCTACAGTAAGACCTACACATTTGGACCTGTCTTGACCTCTTCCCATCTCTGTCCAGTGTTCAGGAGACAGATGTCTCATCGATCAATGCCAGCCGTAGGGCCCGCAATAATCTCCTACTGTGTCCTTACACAAGCACACACACAGACTGCCATTTACACACACACAGGCTAACACACACACACACAACAGTCTGTACAATTGATGGATCCGTTCGGGGGTTGAAGGCCAGATCAAACAGCACAAGAAAGGGTCTCCACTCCAAAACACAAAAGATGAAGGGTTGACAAGAAGGTGGACAAGGTTCATCTTTTCTTTAAAGCCCCATCAACTCTCAGCCCACCACACACACACACACACACACACACAACACACATTGCTGTCGCACTCTCTCAGGCGTATAAAATCACTAACTGCAACTTGGCCTTAGAACTCTTGAATGGGCTCATTCAAAAACCCCTTTTTTGTGCAATTGTTTGGCTTTCTAAATGAATAGTAACTCATTCATTGATGATAAACATACAAATACTCTTAAACACACTTGTGTGGGATAATTTGATTTGTCCCCTTTTTTGAGCAATTAAATGAGAAAAGTTGTTGGAAATAGGTAAAGGTGTACTGAATATATTTTTGGAGATGGCCACACAAAATGTGCACACACATTTGAAAAAAACCAAAACAAAACAAAACAAACAGCAAACAAAAAACTACCAACACCCATGTTTCTGCAAAAACGACATCTAAAATACAAAATCACATCAAAACGCTTCATGACCATAAATATCTAAATCATGCATGATGATTTTCCTTTTCATCTTGCATCATTAATGACAAACAAACAAATAAATTCTCAACTTCCCTTTTAAAAGGTTGCTGCCTACGTACGAATTTGCCCTGTGTGCATATATTTCCATAAACTCATGCATTGTGCATGCTGATACACACAGGCATAAAAAAGCGAAAATAAAAATCACAGAATGGTCTGTTAAATTATACATTTTATTGCTGAGTGGCTGTGTATGTGCGTGTGTGTGTGTGTGTGTGTGTTTGAGCAGTGTTTGTAAATAAATTATAGGGTCATACCTGTGAGCCACTATACCAAGCAACTGGTCAGGCAAACAAAAGCGAAGCCTTTCGCTAAGAACAAACAAGTGCAAAACACATCAAAAAGCAATCGGGCACGTGGCCTTTTCTCGGTCCGATAATTCTCCACAATTTTCTCTGGTGCCCTGATTCTTTCGTTGACATTGTGTGGCAGTGGCAGGGGGCACTGATGTGAAAATCTTAAAAGGATTAGGCGGGTTGGTGTTGCCAGCCAATTGGTGCTTGTCAATCTTGGAGGCCCCTGCGTGTCTCCCCTCCCCACCACCACCACCTCTCTTATACTTGGTCCAGGCCCCTCTTTTCTCTTGATCGGTGAGACTTAATGTTTGAAGCTTTAATGGAAGCTCTTGGCCATGTCCTCTCTGTGTGACAGAGTGACAGGTGGCAGATCAAGACATGAGGACAGAGGGAAGTCAGCAAGGAACGGGTGGCCAGAGATGGAGACAGGAAGGGGATCGAGCCGCGTAGGCAGGGTTTAGCAAACAAATAAGAGTGAAGTGACAGGAATGTGAAAACGCACAGCCAAGCCATATGGATGCATTTGGCTACTGTCACACCACCGTCACTTATTACATCGTGCCCTAGTCTTTTGTTCAATACACCGTTTAAAGTTGGATGCTTTGTTTGTCTCAAAGCTTTCATCATTGTCCATTATACAGCTTAATGTGAGTTCCCATAAAAGTTCAAATTGAAGTAAAACTTCCATGTGAGTTAAGTTAAAGCAGAGCAACACCATCAGTGCTTCCGCAGAGAAATCTGGTAATAAATTGCAGCAGTAAGTTGCGATGCACACGTTGCATGAGGTTGGGGTTAGAGCCTAGTTAAGCAGTTGGAGTTTTATGGGCAACGGCTGGGCATTTTTCCAAAAGCATTCAATGTCTTGGCCAAGTTTTTTTTTGTTTTTTGTTTTTTTTTAAATGTAACAAAACTATAAAGCAGAAAACAAATATGTGTTAGAAAATTATTCTCTTATAAATGATGAGTGTCAGATCATTCTTCAGCTCTTCAGTTTGATCATTTCTCAACAGCACTGGCAAGTAGCCCAGCATCAGACAAACAATAAAACCAGCCCTTGGTCATTACAGCACACACACATTTCTCTACAATAAATAAACACACAAATAGGTGCAGCAATTCACACATATCAAGCGCGCAATTAATAAACCACAAACCATAACTGCTTCTCTCCCACTCATCTCTGCCTTTCAATGACAGATTAGTGCAATTATTATTATTTTTTTAAGTAGACCACAGATCCAAATAGAACAATGTTGTCAAGCAACTCACCTGGTCTCCCGTGAGGTGACAAGCGACGAGGTTCTGCTCCTCAAATGACGGGGCCGAGCGGACGTATTTAAGCCAGCTGTTGCTGTTGGCATCAGGGCCTGTGTCCAGTGCAAACTTCACGCTCCCCATTTCATCCACCACCTGTTGAAAACCAATAAGTTAAGATATTAAAAAAAGACAGAGACAAGTCTAAAGTGTGTTGAAACTGCATTCTATAAGAATGTTTAGTTAGAATTGTTATTTTTTTCTGCAGGGATACAACCCTTGAAAAATAAGCTCTGCCAAGAGTTTGCTGTGAGTTAACTTTAAGATGCAAAGAGCCAACGTGTTGGAGGGTCTTAGGGCCACCTAACCTTGTCAATCCTGACGACAAGAAAAGGAAAAGAGGAAAAAAGGAGGAGGGAGTATACAAACTGTGGCTTCTTTCACTTGTCTAATGACTTTCTCTGGCATGTATTGATCACCCTTTGTAACCCCTGCAGCCCCCGGAGACTCCAAGAACAGGTTTCATGTTACCCTCTTTCACAGAGAATGAAGGAGGATGGAGGCAGTCGTGAAGAAGGAAAAGGAGGAGCACAAGAATAGATGAGGGGTTTATTGTGAAGCAAAACGTGAGGAGGAAACCAGAAAGAAGAAATGAATCTTTGTATTTTTTTTGAGAGATAAGTAAGACATTGCTTTCAACTAAAATTTCATACTGAATGATAGAAACTGGGTATTTTTTTTAGTGACCATGCTTATGATGCAGAGGGTGACAAAAGGCTGAAACCTCTGAGTACATTTGTGTGGGATGGAGATGGTGGAGAGTCTGGGGTCAGGGAAACCCCCAAGCTCGCTCCCTCCAACAGGGTTGGGCTCTGATTTCGCTCCTGTGTTGCACATGATACTGAGGGCCAGCGCGAGTCCTCCTGGGAGAACTGGCCGGGGACAGAGCAACTCCTCTAATTACAAGAACCAATCAACCCGGTCTGAATTCAGATCTGACCTCCTGCCTGACCCTCTGCACCCCTAATTAAAGTCAAATGTCCTCTGAAGGAAACTGAGGTGTGATGGAGAAGGACCAACAAACCATCTGACAGTTTTAGATGTGCAAAGTTTGTGAACTTCTCTAACTAGCTCCTCCTTGAGACATGTTCATTTGAATATATGTTTTTTTTTTTGTTGCATGTAAAGTGTGAATGGTCATATTCTAGCTGGTTGTCTGAGTCTGTATAGAAGGTCTATTTTTACGGGTGTGGGCACAGGTGCCAAGTTTAGTGAGTGAATTCGTTAAGGGTCTGGATCTAGGTGTGGAGCGGCAACAGTTTTGGGTGAATGCACACATTCAAGATTTTAAGTAGCAACAATGCTCCACAGCTTTTGGTCCAAGGTGTGAGTTTAGCCTCATTGCTATGTGCCTTCTTTAACACAACAATGTTATTGGTGCTTTGACCCCTGAGAAAAAAAAAAGTCTTGTTCCACAAACCTGAAATAAAAACACCTTCTGCTAATCGGAATGCTGTACGTGAATGTACAAAAAGCTAATATTTATGCAAACCCAATCCTGTATTTCCCACAACCTCACAGAAGCAAAGACGTCGATAACGTTCACCAAAAGAGCCATCTCATTCCTCACACAGCCATCTACTGTCTGTTCTGCTTCCAGTTTACAACTTTTAAAAACTCGGCTTGATCGAGTGCAGGCCTTAACTTTATGTGTGCAGTCACTGAAAACTAACCAGGCAGACCCTCTCAGCACAGACTTGCTCACCTACCCCTCAGCCTAATATCCTCTCTGCAGCTGGTGGAGTCAGAGTGCACTTGTCATGGGGCTTGTGCAGAGCTGCAATGGGTATTATACATGTTTTATTAACATATGTACAGCTAAGCTCCAGATGGAAACAATGTGTAGTTACTTCTTTCTTGCTTTTTTGTCAATACAACAAGCTCTTTTAAACACAGGCATGCCTGCAAACTTCATTTTGCCTCCCCCACATTCACCCCTCCTCTAATGCACACAATGGTTTGATCGTGGATCTAATGAGCAGCAGACTAGTGTGTGTTTTTTTTTTTTTTCTTTTTGGAAGAACATATGTGTTTGTGTGTTATCTGGGAGGCCGGCTAACACCTTGTCTTGGGGTGGAAGCCTGATTTATAAGGCTTTAAATGAGGGGCAACAGAGGAGGAGAGCCAGAACAAGCTCGCAGCTGATTGTTTGTTTATTTACCTTTTACCTTTTGTTTTCATCCAGTCCACCACCCTCCATCTACCCATGTCACACGGAGGAGGAGGGGGGAGGAGGACCGGGGTGGTTTTCATTAGCTCCAAGTGTGAAGGAGTTTCGGCAAAACAGAAGTAAACTTAGCTACTCACTGTTTTCTGCTTAAACTTCCCACACAGGAAAGTTAAAACCTGTAACTGAACGTTAACAGGATTGCTGTTTTTTTGTTGTTGTTTTCAGAACCATCCCTAATGTTTCAACTGAAACATTTGCCAAGATTTTTAGTTTGTGTTGTTTTTCGGCTGCTCCTTTCTTCAGGAGTTGCCACAGTGAGCAATATTTTCAGATATGGCGATGGTTTTACACCAGATGTCTTCAATTACACAACCTGGGCTCAAACTTGCAGCCTCAGGATTACGGGACCCCCACCCAACCCCCCATGATTTCCATCCATTGGGTTCAATTTTATCATTCTAAATTTGCCCATTGGATCAAAAACAATTTTTTTAGCTAGTTTCTCTAAAATATTTCCCACCTCTCATTTTAATGCACTTCTGCTAAATTAATCCAAAAACAACTGATATTTTTCTAGCTCATGTTTAAAAGATCTGAGTGTGATAAAACATATATAAAGGAAAATGGAAGTTTAAGACAAAACACAAATGATTTAAAGTTTTATTCTAACTATTTGTATTAAGAGGAAACAAAGGCATAGATAAACTTTTTTAGCTGAAGTATACTTATTATGGTTATTTATCATTGTTTAAAGACTGATTTCCTGATTTAACAATGACCAAACAAACTTGCTTGTTGCTACTTGTAACAAAAAAATATTGATAAACTTTCATAGCTTTCTTTATTTTACCTAAAATGGTTTTAGCTTTGTTTCTTCTTTTGATCAATAGATTCTGATTTACATCCAGGTCTTGGAGCCAAAAGTTTGTTTGCTTCACAGTCTCAAAATCAAAAATTGTTTTGACTTGGGGTGCTCTGATTTAATGGCCCCAACTTCCTTAATTTTGGGAGATCAGCCGATCCTTAGATGAAATTGGTGGAAAAGATCGGTTTCTTCACCTCCACAAAGGTCTGAAAATCAGCCACTGTCCTCTTTTGCTCTGCTGTGAGCAATGTCCAGTTAAAACAAGTTTATATTGTTTCAAGGGTATTGTTCAATGTATTTCAATTGAATAAGATTTGAACATTAAAGTTGTAGTGTGATCTAACATCTGACAGTGTCAGCTATTTAAAAAATCGGTATCGGCAAAAATCGAAATCAGCAGGTCAGACTTTTTAAAAATCATTGATCAGAGATCGTCTAGAAAACTGGAATTGGTGCGCCCCTAGTTTCAACACTCATAAATGACAAAATCTAAAGAAAAAGTTGTATTAATTGATAAAAAATGAGGCATTGAGACCAAGGAAGAAAAACAATCAAGCCTATATTTTTGAATCTTTCAACATCCATGTTGCTAATTTACTACACAAACACATTTGGAAAAAAAAAAAAAATCTATTTTAGAGCTTCATCTATAGTTTGACTTGATTAAACATTATCAAAAATGACTCACTTGACATTACACACAAAGAGACATGCAGCCAACACACACACACACTTGCACACAGACACAATGAGATTTTACTGAAAGAGGAGCGGCTCTAAGTGGACAGGATGCAGAGCAAACTCCACAGGAAGCCCTGATAAGAGCACGACACTTATATCGCCCCTCACAACACAAAGGGGAACCTTTGACAGCTAGGAACCTTTAATGGCTGTCTCGGCATGCCCTCTCCTCCGCCAGTTATATCTGACGGATGTCTGTGGAGCGCCGGTCTGAATTAGTAGGGGAAAGTTGCTTGTACGGGTAGACATTGGTGACAAGGTACATATTATTTTCTCTTTGACGGAGGGCAGAAAATGGAAATGGCAGCTCAGAGCGTGGTGGTGATTGTGATTTTGATGTGAGATGAAGATAGAAGCCGACTTATAGCATGTGAGACACGACTGCTCGGTTATTGTGTGTCTCTGAAGGAATATTTTTAAAAGGTGTGATCATGGCGCTTTGTTGAACGGCCCCGGTTTCTAACGTGTGAACACACCCTAGTTTGCATTTATTTGTATACTTGTGGGGCAAAGAGCAAAACAGGCTGAGTCGTTTTGAAACAAAACAACAAGGAGAACCACAGTGGCACAACGCTCATTTCAGCAGAAGCTAAATGAAAAATCGTTTAGGGGCCTTTAAGCTTTGGAAAACAAAAAAGAAGGAAAGGTTACGCTCTTCTCTATTCATCCCAGGAAAGTTTTAGATGAAGGAAACACATAAGACACCAAGAAAGAAAACAAAACAAATAACGCTCTTTCTTTTTAAATTTGAATCTACATCAGGTGGAGCACTTTCTGTACGTGAAATTTTACACACAGAGACAGAAAAGATAATAAAAAAATGGGGGATTCAGGATGATATGCACTTCCTCCTAAATGAGGCAGGGGGCAGCCTGGCATGAAAGCTCCACAAGCTGGGGAGCAGAAGTGGAAATGAAAGTTCACTCGCTCTCTACAGCTGTAAACATATCCTCTAAACATACATAAATGCAAGGTTGGGATGACCGAATATTAGTAAAAAAAATGGATGACAGAGAATTACCTGCGCTCACACACACACTCTCTGTTTGCCGTGACAAATAAGACGGTCACAGAAACACAGCAGTGACAGTGACAGATTGAGTGGCTGTGATGTGGGCTGCAGAGTTGGTTGTTAGACGTGTTACAAATTAAGGTGCAACCAAAAGGAAAAAAAAAAAAAAAGCTTGTGTCGGAGTGTGTATCCTTTTTCTGGAAACAAGTCTGTTTCCAGTTGGGAGGCCTCTTAATGTGCAACACACACACACACATACACACTAACAGGCAGACTAATAAAGCAGCTGATAGAGTACAGATCACGAAACGCTCCTGTGTTTCTTTGTGCTCATTCATATGTGTGTGTGTTCGTGTGTGATGGATGGGGTCCTGCAGAGAAGACCCTAGCCCTGCCATATCACTCAACAGCCTAAATGAGTGTGTCTGCTTGTGTGTGCATGTGTGTGTGTTTGTGGAGGTGAGAGGTGGACAGGCTCACAAGGAGTTCTCCCATTAAACTTTGTCTGAGAGCAGGAAGGGAAAAGACTAAATGAGATTATTCAGATTGCATTAACTTCAGTCTACTTTAGATCTAAATTCAAAAGATGTGAAAAAGAACAGCATGAAAATGAAATTAAATTTGTGAGCATAAACTGATGAAAATATGTTAAAGGTAAATTTTATAGTACATTTTTATTTCATCCATTCTTGGGGGGGGGGGGGGGGGATTGATGTTTTTGTTTATATGCTGCTCCTGTTTTAAACAGATTGTACGTCCCAATATTTTATTTTAATGTATTTATTTTTTATCAGGTGAGAAACAAACCTCTTTAAGTCGGCATAAAATGTTGAGCATCTATGTGTTCTTCATCACAGTTGGCATCTCAGTGTTGGATCACAACTTACTTCCACAAAACTTTTACTACCTGCAAATGCTGTTTGAATGCACAAGAAAACAAAGAGCCAACTGCAACTTTTTGTTTACTAGTTTTTATCAACTCACTGTGAAATCAGTGAAAATTCGTTGTGTCCAAATAAAGATAATTGGTTGTGTTTCATCAGGAGGAACCATGCTGTGACTATAGATTGAGCCTTTAAAAGTAAAGTGGATGAGAATGTGTGTGTGTTCAGTGCAACATGTGTGTAAAGCCTATTACTGATGCTGGTAACAGTACACCTGTGTTGCCATGTATGGCAGCCTAATGACAGCTAAAAGGAAACAGGCTGTAAATCCACAAACACACACACACAGCCACATGTTACTGAGGTAACAACTTTTATGTAGATAGACACAAGACACACGTGAATACAACTCTGAAACGTGTTTTTCGTCTTTCTACCAGTAACACCAGTGAAATGTATGTATGCAAGGTGTTGGAGAGTGCATTGACGGAGTGTAAATGCATGCGCTGTGTGTGTGCGAAGGTGAGTGAAGGCGTGTTAAACGTGACCCATTTTATCTGGCCGGGGCAGCCATCGACATAATTAAAAACCAGGCAGGCAGGCGGGTGGGCAGGCCGGGGAGGGCCTGGGGCCTTGTAAAAGCCATCTGGGTTATAGTGTTCGTGCGAATGTGCTTGCACATGTGTGCCTGCGCGCGTCGTGAGTGTCAGAATGTGGCCCTGCTCACTAATGACCCAACTTCTCTAACTTCTATTAAATCACCGTCACACAGCTATCATTTGTGGTGGCCGTGCATGTGGCACACTGAAAACATGCATGTGAAATGTTCCAGTGTGCCCCCCAACCCTCTGCAAATCACATTCAGTCATAGTTTGACGCTTCAACTTTTCTCTTAACAGTATATTCAGCCTCAACAGTAGCGCCACTCAGGGAAGCCTTTAAAATTCGATTGAAAACAATTATGGGGAGTGTTTTCCAGTGCAGGCTCACTGCTCGCAAAACTAGTTCAAAGTTCATTTCAATCAGAGTAAATCCAAGTCAATTCCTGTTTTCAGCTTTATTTCTAACATTTGCATCAGCGTTCAAGAATCAACATAAAAGCTTTTCAGTTGTGTAGTGTACATTATTATGTATATGCAGCCACTCAAAGTTATTTTTAGCATCCCACCGCATGTCCACCTCTTCACCCCTGCAGCTCATCTGAATGAGCAGGTTGCCATGTGCAGGGTTGCCAGGTTGGAGGGACTTCTAACAGGAAGTGTGTGCTCTTTAAGGGAGGAGAAGCAGTGAGTTTTCTGGCTGGACCTTGTTAATGAAATGGCTTTGTGTTATTTATGGCCCCTCGTTAAAAGACCTGGATGAGTGTGCACACCATCTAATATACGTCCTACGTCTGTGTGTGTGGGTGTGACTCTGTATGCATCCTGTTGTGTGTGTGTGTGTGCGTGACATGTTTAGTGCATGAGTTTGTGCAGAGGCTGCCATCATGCCATGTCTAACTGTTGCTCTGTCTTTTTACAGGCAGGCCTTTATGATATGTATTCAGGGCAATTAGTGTGCAGATATATTGGCTCATTATGGTGAAGCAGGTGCAGTGTAAATGGAAAAAAAATATGTGCACAGTACATCAGGGTTACCCACTCCGTCGATGATGTTTGAAGGGTAGATTTGTAAGTGTGACAAACAGGAGTGCCCACACTGAGTCAGTCAAAGCCAAAACGTGTAAGGAAACATTTTAGTTTCTTTAAATGGATAATTGATCTTTGAAGATTGTTTATTATGTTTTAAACTAACCCTATAATAATTAACTCACTCAGGAGGACTGCAAGCTGGGTGTATAGGTTAAATATTATCTAAAAGAAAATATAACTCATTAAAATGTTAAATTAAAACCTGGATGCAATCCATTTTGTTCTCCTTTCTACTCGAAAAACTTTACGCAAAGAACAAACAAAACAAAATTTCCTGAGCTCAAACAAAGCAGCTACATCACTCAGATCTGATGAATCCATTCCAAGAATAATGACAAATAATAATGAGGCGAGGAAGCCTGCATTCAACACTGACACGGCTTGACCCCCTCACTCTATCGACTGACATCGGAAGTGAAACACAAAACGGGACAATTCCTGGAACTGTGCAAACACAAATAGAGAAGTGCTGCTCGGGACAAGTCGGCAAAGACTGTAACACTATCAAATATTTATTAACACCCAAATAGAGGAAGACTTCCAAGGTCGGCGGCTGAGAAATGAGACATGGGGCATGATGAAAAAAAAAGATTTTAATAAAGTGCAGCAAAGGAAGACTCATTCACGTTGATGCTGCGACAGAGAATGAGACAATGAAAAACACACAAAACATATTTATGTCCAAACCTCCAATGATCCCAACCAGACAAGTTCAGATGAACACCCCCCACCCCCCACCCGCTCACATACACCGCACACTCTTTTAATCTCAGCTGCTGCTAAGAATCAAATGTAAATGATCCAGTCCCTCATTGCTTGAATCCACAAAAGCAGACCGACACAAAACAGAAAATGTCACATCAGACTGAGTTCATCTTTTTGAAGTTAATTTTTTCTTTTCGGTCCTACTGTGTCTAATTTTCTTCCCAACACTGTAGAAAACATTGTCTTTGTGTGTACCAAGATCAGCGGATGTGCCAGACAGCAGAGAGCAGAGACACGATGAAACTTAAACTCTAATGTGCAGAACTCATCTCTCGGAACAGAAAGAAACGAAGGAACACAGTTCCTTTATGCTTTTTTAATGTCTCCTTCCAAACTACCATTATCATCACCTTTAGTTTGCCTGCGGGACACTTGAATTCAAGTGTGGGAATGAACAAAAATGCTTAGTGGCTGAATTTGGTGCCTAAAAATGTGCTTCAGAGCAGTTGGCCGGGACATCATGTGGCAGAACCCCTGTGTGGCTGCAGGCCGGGAGGATTATTGGAACCATCTGAGGAGAAGGTTTTGTTATAAAAACCAGACTCCCCTTTTCCCTCTTCTCTAACAATCTCCTCTTCGTGCTCACCTGTGGCATATAGCCAGGATTTACTGATGACCCAAGATTAAAAGATCTGCCGAGAATCAAATAACTCCCAGTATTTAACACATGGTATTTTCATTTTTTTTTTTTTTTAATTTAACAAAGTAACACGTTCGGGTGTATAAAACAGAAAAAAGCAAAAATTCAAATGTATTTAAAAAAAAAGTGTTACACAGTGTATAAAATAATACAAAAATTCCTCATTTGTTGAATATACCTACATATTTAAATGTGCTATTATTAAAACAACTCATTTGTAAAAGAATCATTGCACAGTTTTGCTTTGTTTTTAGTAAGAATATAAATACAAATGGAGAAGTAATTTCTCCTTGATGAAAAACATTAAATTTAAGGCTACAAAAATATAAACAGCAAATTGCAAACTGTTATTCAATACTTGTTATGAAGCTAACTTTTAAAACATTTTAAAATGCTGTAAAAACAGTTCCTACCTGCACATAGATTGTTTTTTAGTAGCTATGCCGTTTTCATTTGTTTTTATATTATCGTTAAATGATAACAGTTTAAATATTTTCTCACACGTTTGTTAAAAAGATAAAATGTTGAAATGGTAAAACACAATTAATTTATTCTTATAGGTAAAACATTCTTACAGCAGCAGAAATAGTTGACCTTGTCTCCTTTTGGTTATTGAGAAAATAACCTAAATATGTATATATTTATATATTCCAATCTTTTTTTTTACCTCTGCCTAACGTAAGAAAAATGTCCTGAATAGTGTGATCAGCTGGTTATGTGATACCATGACATGTGTTATTCTCTTTACAGATGAAAACCAGATTATTATCTCTGCTTGAATTATTTAACGTCTGTTTGTACCTAATGTCTTAGTCTAACTGCTAAATGCATTTTACATGTAGTGCGTCTTCCTTTAAACCTAGTCTCTACAACTCGTCCCACAAGTCTTGTTCCACGGACCCCCTTCTTCTTCCTACCAGGGGCTGAGACTAGCCAGGACATGAGGGCCAATAAAGCTCTCTCTCTAGGGCTGCTGGCAAGAAAGAGAGGAAAAGACCTGTTTCACTGCTATATAAACCATTGTTTCATTTCACACACTTCACTCTGCCTCTTTTTGCGCTGATATTTCACAGGATTTTTTTGGCTCCCGTTCAAGTGTGAACACAATACAGCTATTGAGATCATGGTTCGCACCTTTTGGCCTGCACGGAGCGCCCACAGCTACCACTTTTTGTTCAAACTGCTATTACTACTATTACTTCTTCTTTTATCCTATCCAAGGCCTAATTCTTGTTTTATAGAAACATTGTTGCACAGACGGACACCATCATGCAGCCCGTGGTCTAAACCCTCACCAGATTTCTGGCCCTGGATGGGGCCCAGTGTGCAAGTAATGGATCCTGCTTGACACCTCCACCATAAGGCCCATATATTTAACTTTTAATTACAAAATCTCATCCCCTCTTCACAGAAAGAGGTAGACAGTAGTGTTAATGTGGATCAAGTGTATGCCTGTGTGTATTGCAGACAAGGCCTGCAGCCATCTGGTTTGTGTTAGATACACTATTACGAGTGTGTCAGTGACAAAGAGCTGGTTGTTGATGGCTATCAATCTGCCTTTTAATGTACAATAGAAGATATGTAGAAATGGATAAATGCAGTCCTCAGAGAAGCTAACATTAATCAAGGCACATTGAAATATTTATGAAAATTTAAGTTAAAAGCACATGCTAACATGTAGCGTCAAGATGTTTTTTTATTACTCACAAATGAAATTAAGTATCTGTAAAATTGTAATTTGTCTGACATAACAGATTTGGAGGAAGAGATGAGGTAACAGAAAGAGATAAATGAGAAGGAGGAGCAGCTGTTGACACAAGCCTTCCCCTGTGTGTCAGATAAGAGATAACCAGGCTGCTTGTGTTTAGACACACCATTAGCAGCGTCATCAATCACACAGCGAGGAGATGGAGGATGTCTCGAGGGTGACACAACACATTGCTCTATTGCTGCTTCAAGCACGTTTAACTACATCCTTTATTGTAGAAGACTCACATGCACTGTATGTGAGTTAACCAACACACTCAACGCTCGCAACTCCTTAGCAAGTTCATGTGCAAGGATTTGTGTGTAGGATCCAGTGGTAAATAAATAAATAAATAAATAGTACAAGGTAGCAAAGTCACCTTTAGCCATGTGGAGTTTAGCTTGTTACGAAAAGGTCACAAAGAACAGAAAATGAGGCAGAGACCCAACTCCTTTCCCAACTGGAAACTTCTCATTAAAGCTCAAACAGCCCAGGGCATCCAAGTCACCATTAAAACCAAACCGGCAAATAACGACTTTCAAGCCATCCTCTGACTAATATAATGTGATGCAATGTGGCATTGGAAGTTTCTCGTGGCTTTGCAAAGACAAAAACAAAAAAACAAAAAAAAACTTTTTTGGAGTGGTCCAGAGCTCCCCATGGTCATATTAAAAGCTAAGGCATAATTTGACTATTCACCACCAACTTGTGGAGAATGCTTCCCTAAAGGAACACAATCAGGCATAATTGTCCAATCAGCAGTGGGAACAAACAACGATATACCTCACACAGTGAGGCTGTTGGAGAAAGTCAGGACGGCGAGAACCCAAACACTAAAATAAAGCGAACACAGTAGTTATTCTCATTAAACTATGACGCATAACATATTGTTTAAAGGGTGAATGACTGAACGCTCATGGATTATCATGTTTCCAGAGATGTTAACCAGTACATTCATCATGCTCATCAGGTTCTGTAAAGAGTTCTTTCTTGTTTGTCTCTGTGGCCTTGGGATGGACTTGTGACCCGTCCAGGTGCCTCTCGCATTTTTCTATATTTTTAATCTATTTATTTAGCTTCAGCTAGTTAAATTTTTTGTTACATGAATGTGATATTTAAGTTGAAATATGTCTTTTAGATAAAGTGAAAACCTCCAATTACCAATTGTGAAATTCTAGGGTTTGGCATCAGCTAAGTAGAGGTTTTCACATGACACACGTTTAAAACTTTGTGTCAGCCTGGAATTGTCATATATTAAAAGATGCAATACTAAAAAAAAAGAAAAAGTGAAGGAAAGCTGATCTTTGACTCTGAATGCAATCAGTAACACAGGGGACCCTGGCTGCAGCAGGTCACCTCTCAGCACTTAGCCATCATCATCTGTTATTGACTGATTATTGATCAGAATGGCCAAAAGAGTCAATACAAGCATAACTAATTTAATTTGATAGACTCTTTAAAGTCAATAGAAGACAATTCAAGCAAGAACATTGTTCTAAGTCTTTGCAACAACACATCTTATTGTTTTTGTTTTAACATATTTTGGCTGCATTTAAGTACTTGAAGGCTTGATGAAGTCACATTTTGGATGTATCAGACAGCAGTAAATTAATGAATTTTCATTTATCTTTTCTTATGTGTGCTTGAGCTTGTTAGTCATACTAATTACTCCAAACAGTGCATTGATTCATTTTAGCCAGAAGAGTGTATTCACTATGACCTCCCTATGTGCTGGAGCTCAGTGGTCCTGTGGGGTATTTAGAAGGTAAACATGTTGACTGCACCTCCACCCCGTCGTACCACCAGGCCATTTACTTCCCCACATGTGCAATTAACGAGCCACTAGCTAATTTGGGGTTGGCGCATATATGCAAATGAAAGGCAAACAAAAGGAATGGGTGATGGATGACAAAAAAGGGGGGTGGGAATGGTTCATAAAGGACGCTTAGCACCATAACACTAATTAAAAAGCCATAGCCATGAGTGCACAGAGGTAACTCATTAGCCGCAACCTGCTTCTGTGCCACACAGTGCACTGAGCGTTAATGCTAGCTAGTTGTGGAAAAAGAAGGGAGCTATTTAAAGGAGTAAAAAAAGTAAGAAAGTAATGGATGTGAGCATTTTCCTGTGGTATGATGTCCATGTGGGTTCATAGGGCCAATCAAATGAGCTTGGCTGAATGAGCTTTACTGAGCTGATGCACATTAGTTCAGAACAGAGGGTTGGAAGCTGAAAAAAGGTTACCATAAGCATAGCAATTAGGGCAATAATAGGGTAAACAACAACCTGACGACTGGAGGGAGTGAAGCAGAACACAGCGTAGGGAATGATTACAGTGACCAAGTAGTGGAGGTAGGTGACTTTAGCTATATTGATCTGTGACGCTGTTGTGGAGGGGGCTCAGAGTGGCACCCACTGAGCCTGCACTGCTTCTATTCTCAGTCGAGACAATGAAACAACAGATTTGCTCACTTTTATTGTATCATACTTGTATGCACACGCTATCTGTATGTGATTTGTTCCTATACAATGTGTGGTAGAATGGTTGATTCCTTTCTTTTTGAGCCTCTGCGTGTTTCTTCTCTGGCAATTCATTTCATCCCAGTAGGATGCGTCACAGTTATTCTTCCTGCCTTTGTAACATTCAGACTCCTCTTTACATTTAGTTCAGAATTCAACAATGAACCGACCAGAAATAACATTTTCATGGAAGCAAACCCGGAGGAAGAGAGGAACAGAAGTGCTGTGGGATCAATGGTGCAAAAAATTGTTTTTTATCGAATGCTGCGTGGCTCGCATTTCCTGCAGACACAGATAAGAGCATGAGAGTGAGCAGAAACTGTGTGCGTGTGCTTCTGTGAGTGTAGTTAGGTAAGAAAAAGAAAGGAGTTGGGTGGGGGTGGGAGGGTGCAGGAAAATAAATGAGATTATCGATGTTACATGTCAAATATAATTGCTGAGATTTGAGCAAAGAGGAGGAGAGGGTAGGCTGATGGGCTCGCTGATCCGTGGAATGCTTCATTTGGGAGAAAGGCCAACAAGTCAAAGAATTTGGATTGTGACCTCAGGTGTGTGCAGTCAGGCTTGTGTGTCTGAGTGTGTGGCACCGCAGGAGAGTGAGATCACTTAGCCTTAAAACTGCATTGTTAACTTTTAAACTCTTGTGCCCACATGCACACACACAAACCCCAGTGTCTCTCATATTGTTGGTTTTAGTATCACACATTTTGATTACTGCTTCTGCCTGCTCTTTGGATTTTTTCCTCATTAAGTAAGAAATTTTATAAAGGAAATCTATATAAAATTTATTGAGGTTTTCAAATGTAAATATTATTTTTCCTATAGCAGAATAAACTGGGAAGAACTGTGTAATTTACCCACACTCCAAACCCTCAAAGGGTTTGGAGTGGAGGATAGGAGTATTTTAAAGCCAAAAGTGGCCACTTAAGGTTTTTGCAGAAAATAAAAAATAATTTATTTTAGGATAACCTCTCAAGCACGTACAGCAAAATTGTGCTTCGTCAAGTGACACATTGTGTAACTCATTTAGGATGGAATAAAATATTGAAATTCAGAGAGTGCTAGAGGCATGCACCTCCAATCAGATAGTTAATTCCCATGTGGAATTATAAACCACTGAATTACAGGAGGTGAAAAAAGCTACTGAAATGGTTTTAAAGAAAATAAAGACAGATAAAATCATGGATAAAAAGAAATGTGAATTTATGTATATTTTGGAAAGTGTATAATGAAAAATCCCAAAGAGATGTTCTGAAATTGCATACATTTTGAGAGTGAAGCCAAATGAACATCTGGCCAGCGTGTGTGTGTGTGTGTGTGTGTGTGTGTGTGTGTGCATACACCAACTCACAATGACACATTCAGAGGTCTGATGGCTCAGGAGAGGTCTGGGCATCGTGATGGAGTCAGAAATCTCATCTTCTTCTCTAAGCAAACATTCCAACTTTGCAGTGCTTTTCAACACTTTCCACTTATTCAGGCCATTTCTACAGTGCATCATCTTCATACGTAAACAGTTTCTTTTCGGAAGGGAAAATCTAAAACCCTGACTTATTTACTTTTGAAGGTAACATTTTCCAACTCAGATGCCAATATGGCACTATCATTATAAGTCTTAGGCTACTAAAGCTAGGGAGATTTCTTCCTTAATGAGGCATTGTGTTTGTGGCAAATAAGGGAGTAGGAGCTACTGCCTGCTGTCGGAGAGTTAATTTGGAGAGAAGAAAGCTCCAGTAAATTTTACAATGGTGTTTCCATCCAGTTATCCTGTCTGTGTTGAATGTTAATAATGCTGCTTATTAAAGTAGAGAAATAAGCAAGTTTCCATTAACAAACTGGCTTGGTGCAAATAAGCAAAGATGTCAATTTTCATCAAAATATATTGATACTTAATATTTAAAATAAAAACTTGGAGTTAATACAAAACAGATTTTTTTAAATAGTTGGGATTTAAAACAAAAATCCAGCCAGTCAAGACAGATGGTTACCAATCATAGTTCTGGTTCTGCTAGACGTTTCCTCCCGTTCCTTTCCACTGTCATTCCACTGTCGCCAATGTGTTGCTCAGAATGGGAGATTGGGATGAAGGGAAGATTTGATGCAATCTGTTGGCTTCCCTATATAGGTAACTTTAGCTAATTCCTATTTTATATGTGAATGTTTTTGTATAGTGCTCTGAGGTGACTTTTGTTGTGTATTGGCAATCTATAGTGAAGGGAATTTGTGATCAATAAATGGAAGTATGAAAAATATAGCAGAAAACAGTTGAATATCTTAATGGTAAATGGTAAATGGAATGAACTTATATAGCACTTTCTCAAGTCCCTCTGGACCCCAAAGCACTTTACACTTACAGACATTCACCCATTCACACACATTCGCACACCGATGGCAGCAAGCTACATCTTCTCAAAAGGTTTTATCCCAGTCCAACTCTTTTCAGCTCAATGGCAGCACAGGCTACAGGGAGCATTCAGGCCTTAGCATAAGGCCTTGGGCCCTTATCAGGAGCAAAACAGTCCAGATCAACTTTTGTTTATACTAGAGACAGAACACATGATAAGACACACACACTTTCAGTATCTGTTTAAACAATATGGCTGCAATGATCAGAAAGTAACTGGATCTAACATTTAGTCAATCAGTTACAAAAATTCCTTCAATAGTATATTAATTATATTAAACTTAATTGAATTTAATTAAAATATTAACAACTGAAAATGTAGAGAAAGGCAAGAAAACAAATGTGTACAGTGAGAAAAATGCCATTGAATAGTGTTATTGTTTGCTGCATGAAATCTTGAAAACAAAACAAAACAAAAAAATCAATAAATGCATGTTAAAAAAAGTGACTTATTTTGTCAGTTTATGACAAGTAGAACACAGAATGAGGCTGTAACTCTGACCATGTTACCCCTGACAGACCTCTCTGTCTGAGACTGTGTGGGTAAATGTGCACGTTGTATCTACTGGAAGCACATCATGTCCATCTAAAACAAGGCCAACCTGCAATAGGATCCTAAAGGTATTCAAGTCTCCCCCTGCCAAGTCTCTCATATTTTCAAGCTAACTGTTTTACGACAAAATTTGTAAAACGAGCCTTCCACCTTGGCCCTATAAGTTCATGTTGCCACCATAAATACTGGTTGTGTGACAGCAAGGCACAGGGGTCAAGTCAGATTTCAGGGAGCTGTGAGGAACACTGCCCAGTGAAATGATTTACTCCAATTTCTTTTGTCCTTTTCAATTGAATTTGCACTATTTATAGCATATTTTTTGAGAACACACATCACGGTCTAGTTATTGTGCAGATGTGAATGCACTGATCTTTTATGCATTCTATCACACTGCTACCCATTCCCCACCCATCTCTCTGTTTAAACCCCTCTGAGTATGTGCTGAGATGCTGTTTGAGATTGTATCTAATGACTCCAGCACTGCCCTATCAATCAACAGCCATGTGTGGACAGTAAAAATCAATAGTTCCACACAGAGCTAGCTGAGGTCCCACACACTTCATTTGTCATAACCGCTCAATAGGTCAATAAGCAGAAACTACAACTCATTTCAGTCAGGAGGCTACCAGTGAGCGAGGTGGGTGTAAATTCTTTTGGTGTTTACCAATCATGGTGAATTTCTCTCTTTCAAAGCGACATTGTGTTGAGCCAAAGATCACCTATTGAAGAATGCAGCTGCAGTTTTCATTGATAATTTATTCATCCTGTTTTCTTTGTTCCCTTTGCCTCTCATATTTTGATTGTGTGATCTTTCTTTGATAGATTCAGCCTTTCTTCCCTTGTTTTCTCCTTCCAGCCCCTGACTCTCTTCTCTTTAGGCACATATTGACATTTCCTCGCTAACCTTCTCTTTTACGCTCACCGTAATGTGTGCTGCCTTATCAGATGCACAGGTGGTTTGGAGTTTCGCTCTCCTTCAATCCTTACTCTCCTTCATTCTTCCGGGTTATTCATCCCTCCTTCCTGTGCTCTGAAAGTCAAGCTTCCCTTTACAAAACCCCCGCGGTCTTATCGGGGAGACCCCATGACCCCTTAGTAATCGCGGCAGCCAGCGCAGGCAGTGGGGAGACCACGACTCCCCCTGGAGGAGGACAACACAACAAAGGTGTGTGTGTGTGCAAGTGTGTTTGGAGGAGTACAGTAGTCTATTTACTGTCCAACTGTCTAAACATTTGTGATAACAAACTGTAGTGAAGCAATAGACTGGAGTACTCAGGGGACTTCACTGATGCTGCTCTGCATGGAGAACTATAGAGCAAAGACTCCAATTAAAAATATGTTTTAACAACACCATTAATTAATTGTTTTTTGATTAGTTGATTTTGAAATATATCCACCGAAATGTGACAAGTTTTCACATCTCAAACGACAAAACAATCAGAACGGATTGTTTGTTAATCTGATTGTTTCTCTCTGTGATTCACACTAAATAATAACTGTTGTCTTGATAGTTTTAACAATTAAAGGGGGGCGGGATATTGTGCAAAATCACTTTTGAGCTTTATATCAGGTTATAATGCCACTCCCTCATCACCCAGTGTTTGAGAAATCATTGAATCTCCTGTGGTAGCCATTCATAGCTGCTTAAACACTTTCTCATACAAAATATTGCCTATTTAGACAAAGCTCCTCCCTGCAGCCCAGTCTGGAGCCGAGCTCCTCCCTCCACTCCAGCTCCACCAGATTAGCAAAATGTATCTTAGAAAAGTTGATGCTCATGATTTCATTGCAAAACATAGCTTCTATAGTTTCTTCACAAAAAGCAGCTTAACATTGACCTAAATGTATGAGAAAATGGCTGAGATATATTACCCAGCTGAAATGTCTTGTAAGAGCTTCTATACATCGCTTCTTCAGAAAACATCCATTCCAGGTCCAATGTGGGATCATTTATCATCTGTCTGTGAGGCTGACACTCTGTCTACTTTTAAGACTAGATTGAAGACTTTCCTTTTTGATAAATCATATAGTTAGGCTTAGGTTTCCTGACTTATTCCTTAGTTATTATAGTTAATTAGTTCTGCTGCTATAGGCTTAGACTGCTGGAGGACAAACTGGCCACATTTCCTCACTCTGCTGCTGTCTTTAGTCTCTCTCCTCTACATGTTTGTTGTAATCACTTATATCAAAAACATGTGTTTTCTTGTCTTTCTTTCAGAGGAAAATACACCTGGACCAGTCCTGTTTGTCTGTGTTTCTTTCCTGTCCCCCAAACCCAGCTGGTCGAGGCAGATGGCCGCCTGTCCTGAGCCTGGTTCTGTAGGAGGTTTCTTCCTGTTAAGGGGGAGTTTTTCCTCTCCACTGTCACCAATGCTGCTCAGGATGGGAGACTGTGACGAAGCAAAGATTCGGCTCAGTCTGCTGGCTTCTTCTTTAGCTTTTATTTGTCTTTTTGTGTACAGAGCCCTGAGACAACAATTGTTGTGACTTGGCGCTATATAAATAAACTGAACTGAATTGAATTGAATTTAAGTAAGATTCAACTCTATCCTGAGTTGCCATTTTCTCAAACCAATATAATATAATGTTGCTTCTTTTTTCTTTACATCAAATACAACACTCCTACGAAAGGTTGTAAACAACAAGAAGCATTGTTGTGATGATGTGCTGAAGTGGGATTGCTAGAAACGGTAGGAGGTTCTTCAAAAGGCAGAAGCCAATTTCGAGGTGTTTAGATGGGCTATGATGCAAAATCAGTTTTATTTTTGATATATATGCAGAATTTTCAGAAGAACTGAAGGTAGCATAGTTACTTGATTGTGGTATGGAAAATACATACTATACATACTGCACACATACTACCCACCCTTTAGATTTTTAGCAAAATACATGCTTTCTATTTTAAAATGTAACTGCTAGCATTAGACAAACAAAACCTGGTTTAAGAATTTCTGCCATCTCTTTCAGCAGAGTCATGATTCTCACATTGTTTCTTACCAGAGGAAATATTTTGTTTCTATTTGTAAATGACTCCGTGAAGTGGAGGGATGATGCATTTCCTTCCCTTGTCCTGCATGTATGCAGGTCTGTGTGGTCTTTGTCACAGTCTCTGCAGGTGCACACACATCCTATCTTCATATTCTCATTCTTTTATGGTCAAGAGAACTCCCCTAGGAAGGCACCTGCTCCACCAGCACAAACATGCACCCAGATTCATACACAAACTTGTATCTTATCACAATGTTTTCAAGAGTTCTTGCTCATTTCCTCATGTTCCAAGGTTGTCATTTTCCCTCTTTAGAAGCATCGCTGACGTCTAAAAGGTAGCTTGTTGCCCCTCATGGCTCTCTGATGTTGATTAATAGAGCTTAACAATGGACAAACATGCTTAGAAGAGCAGGAAAGAAAGGAAATAAAGATCCAGGCTGATCGGAGAGAAACTTAAAAAAACAAATGAACATCAGGTAAACAACTGCATTTATTTAGCATTTATGGATCATGTTCAAATTTAAACTTGGCAATAAATTAAAAAATATATTTACTGCAAAATGAAAATTCATTCTGAACTAAAAGGTTCTATGCACAAATGCCTTCATAACTGACTATTTAAGGTCATACATTCCAAAATGGTGAGATGAACGAAGATAGGCAGACAGAGCCTGGCTGTTGCTGCTCCTGCTGAGTGTATTTATAGGTATTATCATCTGTTCTGCTGGCAATCTACACTAAAGGCATGATATAAGGTTACAGCAGGAGAATGACATCACATCAAAATAGGAGTGACAGATGATGAAGACATTACGGTTGCTCGCTAGACGTGCCCTTTTTGGAGCAAAACATCCTCACATCAGGCCTGATGTCAGATCTTTTCTGAAAACTAAATTTGGGAGGAATGTTATGAGCTCATTGCTACAAATGCAACTGTTTTCTGCAACAACATATAGGCATTGATTCATTTATTCTTTATAAGTAGTTTTTCAGCTTATTGTTTTCACACAGTCTGAGTTTGGTATTCAGCAAATAAGAAAAGCATTGGCTCTAAAATAAGTAAGAGGTTTGTTGTTTCTTTTACTGAATTGTAATTGAGCCCCTAAAAAACACAAATTTTTCCTCCATGAAACATATTTACACTATTGTACCATTCTTAATTTCCATGTATGCATCAATAATACAACTTAGCTGGTTTGGTCAACAGTGTATCAGGTTACTGGGAGGATGTGTGTCACAACAAAGATGCCAGAAAACAGACCGTGTTAACAGAGGAGAGCACATTGGTGGACAACATGAATCCAAAGTTCCCTTTTAACCTCATATTTATAGCTTTGAGATGTCAAAATGAAGAGTTGTGTGACTGTTGGGAAGAAAACCTCAATCCATATTAGTTGTTAAATTGTTCATAAACACACAGACAAGAGAGTAGCTAACTCCCTGAAAGAAAAATCTTGACTTTTAAAAAAAAAATGTCTGACTCTCAGCCCATGGACAAAACAGATATGCTGGAAATGCCTCAAATCATAGAGGGTAAGCTGAGGAGGCTATTGTCCCTGATGTAAAGAGAAAATAGGGGAGCCTAATTTATTCCAGCTGCAAGATTTTGATTATGTATGAATAATTATTCTTGGCTAAAATGAAAAATTTACCTGACCCCTTCAGTGTACCAAATAGATAAGACTGAATTACTGTGACATAGTGTATAACAAATAGAGACAAAGGTCCTCAAAACATATTGAGTACATGTATGTATACAGTCTCTACTTGCTTAAATGCTCCATTGATGGATTTGAAAAAAGTGTAGCTTGTAATTATAATTGTATATATTTCACATGCAGGAGATGTGTAGCTTTGATGTTTTTGTACAACTGTTATATGTTTGTGTAGAATGTTTGCATTCTCTTTCAATTCAAATATAGTCATCTCTGTCTATATTCAACTTTATCCATGGTCCACTTAATTCATTTCCTTCTCTTATGTAGTTACATTTGTGGGACCACCACATCCTCTCCTGCAAAGTCCACCTTGTGGCCAGAGGCGCCCAGTCTGCAGCCCCACACAAACACATAAATACACACACTAAGTGGGATTTCCAAACCTATACGAGCCTTTTGGCCAGAGCTTGGCCGGCGTGTGCAGTGACTGAGTGAGGCAAGCATCACTCACTGTGGGGAAGCCATGCATTTCAAATGTAAAGACTGGAGGGGGGAGAAGAATTTCTAATACTGGTTTAAACTCAAAAAAGAAAAAAAAATTGGAAATTTAAGCTGTTTTCTGCTCTCTCAATCTGGAGCTCAAAGTAGTTTTTCTATATCTGACAAGGTTTTTTGTTTATTGTCAATTTGTTGGTTTGTACAGCCAGTGCGAGTATCCTCATCCAAACAAAACAGACTGACCTGAAATCTGGGAAAAAAAACAACATACTTTGTCACATTAGACAAAGACGTAAGTGAATCAACAACTTGCAATGTTAAAAAAAAAAAAAAAAGAAAAACAACCTTAAGCCACAGAAAAATGTTGGTACACGCCCAGGTACAAACACAAAATATAGGAGCCAAAGAAAAACAAACCAAGCAACTGAAGCCATTGGAACATAAACTCAAAAACAAGCCAACACAAAGATTAGCACACATGGAGGCAGACAGACACAAAAAGCCAAAACCATCTTTGAACACAGAGAACATTTAGCCCATCAACATGTATGCATATTTTCAGACACAAAGAAAAAAAGGTGAAGGCGGACCACAGAAGAAAATGCTAAAGGTATAATTTCCCACAATCAGCCCCTGCTTGAAACAAGCAATTAGGGAGAATGTGCAGAGCATCCCCTAGCACTAGGGAAGGCTCTGTGTGTGTGTGTTCCTGTTTGGAAAGATCCTTCCTTTCCTCCTCCTGTCCTTTCTTGTGGTTAAAGAGTGGTTCAGGGGCAGCGCACAGCAAATTTGATAATTCTACCAACCAGATGGACCAGAGCATGTCCTTGTGCAGCTTATTATGAAGCATCCCTATTTGTTTTCCTTCTACCAATCATTATTTTTACCCTTTTTTTAAGTACAATATTCTGGAAATTTTTGTTACCTCAAGATAAGTAACTTTTTTATAGTTATTTAACAGCAAATCACAGAGAATAATAAAATGAATAGATGCTTTCATTCAGTTTCCACACAGTTAAATATAAAAAAAAAGAGTTTCTGCAACACATCACTAAGAAAGCAGGATGTGTGGTAAGTCCAAACTTTTCTAGAGTGGAACAAGAAAATAATTTATGACAGGTTTACAAAATGCTAGACACTGACTTGACATTTTTTCATATTTTAAGAAAAAGATGGGAAAACAAGACAAGAGAAACCCAAACAAAACTGAAGCAACAGAAAAAGACGAGGAGAACAGAAATATATTGTCTCAGACAGCCATGGCAAGTAATTGAGGAAACACAAGCCCTAATCCCAAAGGTGGAGTTTCCTCCTTCAGGTTCCTTGAAGAGGAAAAAGAACAGAGCACACTCTTTTATCTGTGTGGTCCGTCGGCTCAACTTTCTTTCTCTGTCTGTCTGTCTTGGTCCCTCTTTGCCTCTCGCTACGGCTTGTTCACAGCTCACAGATGTGGCTTGTTCTCGTTCAGGTAGTGCGTGCATGTGCATGTGAAGTCTGATCTCTTCCCTCTGAATGCCCCCTTACCCCTAATGTCACTGCATGACCTGTCCTTTCTATTAGCCCGGGCTTTGAATCGTGCAAAACTCTAATTTTAGGCTCAAAAATCCTCATGTCCAGTTTACTCAGTGGGTACATCACCATTTATTTTACATTGTGACATTTAGCCCTTCTGTCTATCTACCACTTTCAGCAGCCACCTCTTGAAATTGCAGAACATGTGAGGTAACTGGATATGTGGCGGCTATCAGCTTGCAGCCAGTCTGTCTATAGAAAAGCCATGAGTGTTTGTCTTCAGCATCACTTCGGAGAATTTTCGCTTTCCAATGAGAGCAAAATCTCGTGTTGTTTTCAAAATTCACAATCGCCGGTGTGATTATTTTCCTACAGGGTACCTCTTGCCTAACACATGTGCACATGTGGGGAGTGTGGGGGGCCTGTGTGCTTATCTTAGATTAATTACAGAGACCTGTGTTGTCTGTAGGAGGAAGCTGGTGTGAACGGGAAGCTCAGAGGCCGAGGTTTATTGAAATCTGCCGTCCCTCAGATAAACATACAAGCACCGACAAGATTCTGCAAAGAGAAACATGGTGTCATGGGAGAATCAGGGAAAATAAATCAGAGTTTGCAGAGGTAGAGAGAAGAAAAGTGCCGACAGGAGAAGAGCAAAGAAAGCAACTTGGGAGAAAAATAAACGGCAGGTGTTTGGGAAGACTTAGTGGAGCACTTGCAAAAATTGAAAATGAGAAGGAGCAGGATTTCCACATTCTTGGGAAGACTGGTGTCAGGAGTACTTTGTAGCAAAGCAGAAAACGAAACAAACCTAGTTGTTATGCTGCACTTCTCCATTTGCTTGTAAAACTACACAGTAATTCAATAAACAATTAGTGCTTAAAAAAGAGGTGGCGACTCACTCCTGTCGTAGTCTACAGAACTACAAAGATCTGCGCTCTAAAATGGCCACTGAATGATGGTTTTTGCTCTGTGGGCCAGGATTAAAATGAAGTGCTTGTGGTGGGGGTGCAGAGAGCAAAGCATCTGATATGGGGTCTGCAAATGTGCACTGTAAAGGAGGGAGACTCATTCTGCCTCCTCATTTGGTGAAATTATGGTGACAAAAAGCAGGCCTACTACGAGCATTAGCATCCTGCCGTACATATGTGCATATTTGCACAAAATGTGCACATGGGAACAGGCACAACACACTGAGGAAATCCCCACCATCTCTGTGTAAGTGTGTCATTCACTGGCCGCATGAAATTATGTGTGTGGGAGAAAAAATAAAGCATTTATTCAATAAATGTCCAGGCAGAGACACAGATTAAAATTGGAGCACCTAACATACCACAAACTTGTTTTACTGGAAAGAATTAGCTTTCCAAAGTCTAAAAAAAAAAAATAAAAAATGTGGGAGCATTAAAAAAAATGGTTGTCATTCTTATGAAGTTCTCTCCCACCAGCATAACAGTGAAGGCCGCAAAACAACTGCCATACCTGCTTCCCAGGACTGGAAATGAGAGTGTTCCTAAAATAAACCTTCAACTCTTGCCATCAGACAAAAATGAGCCCTAAATGAGGTTTTCAAAACAGCATCAGCTAAAAATATGATGTTGGAGGAGCAGGAGGTCCAGCAGCTGTGTGTTTGTGTGCGTGTATAGAAAAAGAGAGAGAAAGAGTTTCAGCTGGCATTTCTGTGGCAGGCCATATAGCATGAGCCAAGGGACCTGAGGTAGGCTTGGAATGCATGGGCCAACCACCAGCTTCCTTCTAACAGCTATTGACAAGTTGCTGCTGGCACCTGCTAAAGATGCCCACGGGACATCCGGGGATTTCATTTTATCAAGACATTAACTATTTGGATAATGGTTTAAAGACAACACAAGGACAAAGAATTAAGATTTTCTTTTTTTAAACAACACTGATTGTTAGCTGCTGTCTAATGCGACAGCTTTTTATTTAAACATCATTTCATGTGATGATTTCACTTCAATTAAATCAATTATTGTAATTTATTATTTGTTTTTTTTGCACAGTTTTTTTCCCTTCTGGGAATTCATTTAAGGAATATAAAAGAAACTAGAAGACATTTCTCAAGAAAGACACATAAAATAAGAACTAAAAAAAATATATTTTCTTTTGGCCAAAAGAATAATGGGAGAGGATTGGTTGGGTTAGAGTGTAGCAATAGGCGACGCATCTGTGAGCATTGTCAGCGTCTGGCTTAACATTTTCCTTGTTTCAGACAGCCAGGAGAAACCACTGTGATTCTCTGTTGGTGTGCGTGTGTGTGTGGGTGTGTGTGTGTGCTTATGCTCTGGGCCTGTCTCCAGAACCAATGTATTACAAGAGGTCCTGCTGTAAGATTATATTTGGATTCTCTAGGCCCGCTTCCAATTATTACTGGCACTTAATACTTTTCACACCATTCACAGATCCCTTTACCCCTACCACCCGTCGGCCCCTCTCTCAGTCTTTACGCTCTTGATCTTGCTCTCTCTCAAACACAAGCACCCCCACAACACACACACACACATATATACTCATTTCAGCTGAGGTTTTTGGCTTGAATCAGCACTTTTTATGAGTCTATTTGTAGGAAGGTACAGAGGCAGGAGACTGAATAAGTAAAGGAAGAAGTGATTTAGCGCTTTTGTGCTGTAATACAAATGTTACTGAATACACATTTGGGTCAAGCATACACAACCCTGAGAAGAGAAGGTTTAGAATTAAATATTTAAATCAGACAAAAAAGAATGGTTATAGGAAACTGTTCTAAATGAAACAAACACTTTATTTTAGTAACAAGAAACACAATTAAAATACAAAGTGTGTGTGTTCAAGTGCAAGATCCTTCTTTGGTTTGTAAGGACACAACACCCCCTTCCCGTCATACACTCACTCTGACACACAAACAGCCTGTGTCTCATCATCTGTGAAGAAATAATGGAATTATATATATTTTTTCCCCTGCGCGCGACGAAGCATCAAAGTTCAGTGCTGTGATAAGTTGCCTGTGTGCTTTGCCCCGGGCCATAACGGTGTGTGGTGTTTTCCTATTACTGGCATGTCCTGTTTCATAGATGGATGGACCTCAGGCTGACGTCTGCCACTGCCTCTGCTCTGCTCTCCGTGTTATTACCAAAATCGATGTCCATGTCTGCCGCCATTTATTATCCCCCACCACCCCAGCAAACACACACACACACTATGCACAGGGAACCAAATACACGTGCATGCAACTGAAACTAAACTGAAATGAGATGAAGGGATATTAAGAAGCTCCACTGCATGGGATTTCTGCTGGTCTTGGAAATCTCTGCACATGTGCTTGTGTGTGTGATATGTACACTAAGAGAAGCTGTGCTTTGCAGATTCAGCATAACCAATATTGTCTTCTTTGCATGAGCTTTTAATGAATTATTTTATTTTCAAGATGTAAAATTCACAAGTGACTGTCCCTATCATTTTTTATTAATCTGAATGCAGTTAAGCGTTATTTTATTGTTTTTTAAAACACAACAGTTAATAAATATCCTTAATGATATATTTGAGGTTCAATATCAACCATTAAATTCTCAGTTTCAAAATAATCACCAATAAACCCTTTGGATAGTCTACATGTTGTCAATGGCAACAGCATGATTTTTGAGTAAAATAAAAATGTTGATTTGATATTTCATATAAGAAATTGATGTTTTTATAAAAAACACAATAACCTCAGATTTTATGCCTGGAGGCTGTGTTCAGTTCTAACTAAAAAGTATAATATTACCAAATAAACAGGATTTTTTTTTTCAACCTGGACATTTAAAAAGTTTCTTTATACAATTAAAACCCTAAAGCTGTATCTTTGACTAATCAATGTCTTTCTTACAACACCAAACCAAATAAATGTTTTTAAACTCCTTTAATGCATCTGCACAGTGTGTTTGTTTAAATGTTTATCTTTCCTGAAGTTTGAGCGCACACGTCCCTGTGCATGTGAGTCTGTCGGTTATGTCAAGGTAGTGTCTCAGCTGAGCCCCTGCGGCACTCCGGGCCTTCTGTCCTCCCCTTATAACCTCACAAAGACACTAATAAGCCCCTCGATGATGGACGCTTATGGATTTCTGCGCCGCTAATTTCCGTAACTATCACTGTTTGAAAGATAGCTGAGGGATTTAGCAGAGGGGGCCAAGAGAAGGCCCCCTTGTATTCTGTGGGAACACAAGAGCTGTATTATGTGATATAAAAAAAAAAAGAACGTATCCCACCCACCCCTCATTTTCTCTCCCTCAGGCTAAGTCTATGATATTTATCTACACATAGTCACATGAGACCATTATGTTTATGGAATATCAAATGCAGGTCTACACTGTCGTATTGAGTTGAGCCTTGGTAATTGCCAGGGGGATGCACAGGTTTTCTGTGACAATTCACTCTTTCAGAAGTGACATTTGAACTTTGGCTAATAGTCTGAGATAAATTTGTGTGGCCCACTAAGTGAAAAGTGAGGCCGCCTGCTAGTGTTACAGTTAAACATATTCACAGCAAACAATTTGATGGCAGCACTGTCTCCCTGATTAATAAATATTACAAAAACAAGCTGTGTAGTCATTTGAAAAGCGGATGTATTAGCTTTCTTTTTGCCAATGGATTTCCTATTAAACATCCAGCTCTCTGAGCAAGAGAAGTTGGTCATTCTGAGACTATAGGGTCCAAAAATCCCCTAATTACATTGTAAAGACAAATGCTGGCGAACTCCTGTAACCCTATCCCATCCAGCTGAACCACTCACTGGCTTGAGAATGCAATACCTGATAAAGAAAAAAAAATGACCAGAGAGAACAAGTTAATCTAAGGTGCACCACATAATATCTTTCCATGTACAACTTTTGTACTTTTTCTCCAGCACATTTGCTGTGGAGTGTTTAGGTGTAACGTATGCATGCTTCTTCAAATCACCACGAACATTGCAATCTTCCCTTCAAACCTCCACCCAGAGACACACACATGCTGAAGTCTGTAAAAAGTGAATGAGGAGCAGCAGTTCACCACTTACTGCTGAGTCCAACGTTAAACACCATCCATCACTGCCTGTCATATCAATGTGCTGTGGCGCTCCCTGCTATCCCAGTAAGGTAAACCACATGAACAGTAGCCACACACACCTAAAACACAAATGTGTGTGTACTCAGTGTGTGCAGATTTTCGACTCCACTTGCATTAATTAATTTGTCATCATCATCTGTCCCCCTTTACTCCCCATGCCCCGTCTGCCTTCGCCTCGACAGCATATGAATCCTCCAGCCGTGCTATAGCAAGTTTTGCTACCTGGGCCTTTTGCGAGGGTGGTCAGGGGCCAAGTTTCTGTCAGTTAGGAATGTAATTAGGGAGAATTAAACGGCATGGGGCTACAAGGGAGGTCAGGAAGAGCTGGCAGGGTCGAGGCGGGTCACTACCAAGTATTCTGTCTCTTTCTCCTTTTCTCTCTCTGACTGTTATTCTTTTCTTGTAAAACAGGGTTGGGGTGAAGAGGTGTCATATTTACTCCTACACTGTGGAAGGCTGTCACATTAACCCATGGATCTTTTCTGTTTTTGAACTTCTTCCTTCCGCTACTGTCTTTCACGTTTACGTGTTTTCTTTAGAGTGACCCTGTTTACGAGTTAAAAGATAAAATTCTTGGATGTTTTTTTGCCCACTTTGTTTTATTTTGCTCCTTGACTGTATTTTTGTTCCTTTGTACCTTATATTTTTCTATTCCTATCTAATACTCATCAAATACAGTTAGTGTACACTTACAATTTTTTAATGCAGGAAAAAAAACTCTTGAGAAAACTTGTTAAACATATTAATATTTTTTATATCAACTGGAAATGAAAGTTTTGAATAAACCTTTTGCACGTTATAACGCATACGCACACATGGTTTTTGCGCATTCTCCGGAAGCAGGGGGATCATTCGCTGTGCGAATCGAGTGTTTACATTGTTTCCAATGATTGCAATGGGGAAAAAGTGACTTTTATAGTGTGTATACTTCTTCGAGGCAACGTGACCGAGTAAAAGATAAAAGAGAAGCTTGCTCCTTTAACCAAATTCCTCTGGGAAAGTCGAGCAAAGCTGCTACAAGAAGAAAGCTGTGGCTCAGTGCGCTTCGCCATCATGACTTCACTCCGACAACAATCAGTAAAGTGTGTAATTGGCATTTTGTTACTGCCATGGCAATTAATGATCCTAACTCTGTGGATTAAGTTCCTACGCTACATCTTGGATATGCAAAACAGACAAAAGAGAGAACAACCTCCCGCAGCAAAAGAGCTACTGGACAGATGTGAAGAAATACCATGTGAGTTACATGTCATTAAAACACATTTTTGTGTGAGTGTGTGTGTTTTTGAAATTAACCATCCATGAATGAGTGTCTCCAAACATAAACGATAATGTGATAGCTAAACAGTAAACATCAATAAACGCGATAGCTCTCACCGACTTCAATGTCTCTGTTTCGGCAACCGTCTTCTTTAACACGGTGACCCACCTTGACAGTTGCTTTACAATCCTCTCTGATCCGCGGCACATTTTTCAGGGATTTTGTCTATTGGTTGTCCATAATTTTCTGAAACCATGCATCAACATTACAATTCGCCATCATCACCTCGCTCTTTTAAATTCCATTCCCCCCCCACTTTTGATTTTTGCAGGCATGTGACATTTTGCCATCCAATTAAAATGAACGTTTCATGCGTATTTTGGAATGTGCAAAAGGTCCATTGGACAAACCCAACTGTAATTGTGGATATTGTACTACCACTTTTAAACTGTCAATGATTACTGCAAGCCCCTTATTTTTTCATCTCTTATAAATATTTAGAGGGTTTAAATAAAAGCTCAACATGTCCTGTTTGTTAGATGTAATCAGGTTTGTATATATTATTTATTCTACAATATTCTCAAAAAACTTCCACAGTTATAGCAGTGAATGTTAGAATGTAAGTGTCTAATATATTAAAACCATGTGCATAAAAATGATCAGATGCAGAATAATATGAAGATGAAATCAAGCAGCCAAAACCCATCCAAGACTGAAGTGCTCCTGGCCATCTAACAGGGTGGGAGAACTGTGACTCTGAATATTTTTCAGGCCTTTTTATATGGGAGTAAGTCCCAACAGAGTCTATCTAAGTGCTTTTGGATGACATAATATACACAGGGAATCCTAGGGGTGGAATACACTGAATGAATTGAATACACCCCTCTATCTCAGTAACACTGTGTGTATGCACTGACAAACACACACTAATACAGAAAAAAAACACCCTGTGCAGCTGGATGATTTTATTGAATGTGTGCACAGAGGGAATTTCCCCAATCATCTCCGGTGCAGTCTGTCTGTCAGTAGGCTACTCACTCACTTACTCACCCATCTCTCTCTGGGGACGTCTCCTCTTGCGCTGCCTCTGCATCTCCTCGTTTCCTTCCTTCCTTGTTTTTGGCGCTCGTTCTTTCCTCTGTGGCTCAGTCTGTGATTATCCTCCCTGACTGTCTCATACTTGTCTAGTGTTTCGACTCATCTGTTGCTTTTTATCAGTCTTTTTCTGCCATCAGGTTTCATAACTGCGTTGACAAATTGAGGACACCTTGATTGTTTTTTTTTTTTTAGTTTTAAAGTTCTCCTAATTTGATGAATGACTTATTATTTCTAGATTTAATATTGAAAAAATAGGAAATTCAGATGTGTGTTGTATGTAACCAAAGGCCTTCCAGATCACTCAGGAGGAGATTTTTTCTGTTTTCAGGTGATTCACATAAGCCTGATGTTTTGCTCATCTAGACTGTCCCTGCAGGTTTGGAACTGATGCAAGCTAATCAAACTTGTATATGGGATCCACACTAATGGTGCAATGTTCCTATACATACTTCACAATTTTTCTGAGTATGTCAAGACAGGAAAATAGCCTCAAACACTTAGAAGATTACAAAAACAGAAGTACTATTTTCATTATTGTGACAATTGATATTCTCTGGAAAAAAAGTTTTTTATTAATTGTATTTGACTGTTGCAATATGAATAATGTTAACATGTGCTATATTAGAGAAATTTTAGACCAATTTATTGATGCGAGTCAAATTATAACATTGTATGTGGTGAAATTTTAATAATAAAAAAAGATGTGCATTAAAATGATGATCAGAGAGAGAACATTATATCTCAGATACCTTTATGAACTCCAAAACCTCAAAGCTGAGTCATCAAATGATGGATTAATTGAAATTTCTTTTATCATCTCATGTGTAAAAAAAAAAGATGGGTTTGACAGATAGTGGTGTGCTCTTTGCTTCTCTTTTTTTCTGCACACAAAAAACAACAATTTTTTTAAAGGGGGAAAATGGAGGCAGGGGGACGTTCAATGGAGTGAAAGAAAAAATCCCTAAAGTTTGTGTTGTGTCTGCTGGATTAGAGACCAAGAATACAGATGAGAAGTGACAGACAGGATAGAAAAAGAGAAAACAATAATGATCCATAGTTCCTGAAGGCCGTATTTTTCTTGTCTGCTTCAATTTCACACAAGAACATTGTTTATTAACCCTTATAAACAGTATTTTTTCACAACAATGCAACAGTAATACATGCAACAGTGTTCAATAAGTAGAACAAATTAAAGGCTATTTTAGTTGTTGCACCAGATCTCTACCACCCTGCACGAGTTTATGCTGCAGCTGGAGAGAATTACAGCTCTGTATGGTCTTGGTTTTCAAAAGACAAGCCAGATTTAAACTTAACATATAGTGTTTTAGACCATAATTACATATGTATAGTATGACAATCTAAAATAGAAAATGCCTGGTAAAAAAGCATAATTAGGACAAAGTGCTGGTGGTTAGCAGCCTGTGCTAAAGTTTGTGGTTCAAAGAAAGGGATTAAATTGGTAGGAGAAACCTTAGGTGTGATGCAGATGTTCAGATTTTTCAGATCGACAAAATCAATATTCAAAATCAGCTAAGAATGTATTTTTTGAGCACTGTTTTGATTAGTGTGTACATATATTTATAATGTTTTAATAAAACTGACTATTGTTATTATTAATATTTTAATTTGAAAACAAATTTATTATTTAGGAATTTAGCCTCAACTTCCTGGTTCTACAGTGAAACCTGTAGGTTCTTGTCAGGTTTCAGCAACTCGGTCTTGTAAAGTGTAGGTAGTGACACACACACACACACACACACACACACACAAACGAGTATCACTATGCAATGGATGGTGGTATGGGATGGCGTTTCCGCAGAAACAGTGGGGGGATATTGGAGCCAGACGTGCAGAGCTGTCAGGGTACACTGATAGGGATGGGTGTCAGTCACATCCCAGGGGTCCAAACACACACACACTCGTTAACGTTAACCCTTTTACTCTCTTTTGCACACAGATGAGTGTGATTTGATGAGCTGTAGCAGATGTAAGTGGACACCCTTCTTCTGCTCAATGAAGATATATTCCTGACCAGGGGTGGATGTGGGGGCCTGACTCTGCACCTTTACCATGCAGGGCCCAGTCTACATCTGCTTTCCATCAGCCACAAGGCTTACCTTTTTTTAAGCAGGGGGAGAGGGCAGTTGGGGAAACGAAACAAGGGGCTGCGGGTGGGAAGGGGGTGGGCGGGATAAAGTTTAGTTCTGGCTTGATTCAATTACTAGCACCAGCGCCGCAAGAGAACATTCCACCTCGAGTGTCTCGCTCTGAGTCTGTGTGCATGTGTATGCATGTGTTTGTGCTGCAAAAGAGAGACTTTGTATCAGTCTTGGGGTATGTGTGTGTATGTTTGTGTATAAAGTGGCTGACAACCCAGGGTCACTGACATGTTCACTGGTCACTCAGTGACCCAGTGTGGCCCCTGAAAAGACTTTTTTTTTTAATTTCTCACCTGCTTAGGACCATGTTGCTTTTGTCAGTTGTGCCAGTGGCCTCTAATGATTTTTCCTACAAATCACAGAACTTTTATTAATAATGTAAATTCTTTGTGGGTTTAGTGGAATTAGTTGCAACAAAGCTTTACGTAACCACTATTTGGGATTAAACACAAAGAACAAATCCTAGCTTGTTCTTAACATTTTATAACAGATTAAAGGTGAAAGGCATGTTGGGTGCAACAGCAAAAAATAGATTTTCAGTGCCCAAGATAACATTCACAGCAAAAAATAATGACGAGTATAGCTCCTTAAGTCATCAGGACCATTTATATAAAACTAGATAAACACACATCAGACAGAATTCTAGATAGGAAACAGTTTGTACAAATAAATGATGCAAGATCTGACCTCTGTAATATCACATGCAGAGTTCCTCAGGGTTCTGTGCTTGGACCAAAGCTATTTATTTTAGATGTGAAAGACTTGGTAAAGGTTTCAGGGCTTTTTAAATGTATTCTATTTGCTAATAATTTTTGTTTGTGTAAAGATATAGAACAGATGTTGGCATGATGCAAACACAATTTGTAAAAATACAAACTTGGTTTCAACTTAATAATTATCATTAAATTTGGATATAACTAACTATATGATATTCAGTAATAAAAAGAACTGTTGATGTTTCATTTAGAGTCAATGGTGTTGAGATTTGTGGAGTCGGTGAGATGAAGATTTTGGGTGTCATCAGTGCTGAAAAGCTGACATGGAAACCTCACATAAATTATGTAAGCATAAAAATAGCTAAATCTATTGCAGTAGTGTACAAACTAAGGGAGCTATTCAATTATAAAGCTCTGTACATGTTGTATAATGCAATAATTGTTCCACACTGTATTGATGTTTGGTGGAAAGTGTGCAAAACAATTACAAATCCTATTTTTTGTTTTATAGAAAAAGATCTGTAAGAGTTATCACTATAAAGCATTACAGTCACCCATCAAACATATTATTTTATCAATTGAAGTTATTGAAGTTGTAGGATTTGGTTGATAATATTTTATCAGTTATGTATAAGGCTCATAAAAACACATTACCTTTAAACATCCACCTAAATTTTGTTAAAAGAGAGAGTTTTTACAATCTCAAGGGGAAAGTACGGAGCCCGTCCGGTGACATGGTAGAAAAAGAAATTATCACGTGGCCACGCAATAATTTACGTGGTCACGTGATAATTTTCACATGGCCATGTGATAATAATGCATTCTCAGTTTTGATTGGTAACATGGTCAATTTTGGATTAATTTCATTGTATTTTAATCTATCAATGAATTATAATGACATTCAAATCGTTCTCTGTCCACATACACTGTCTGTATTCAAGTAATACACTCAATTAGACGTTGTTATGAGGGACTCGTACCTGAATGGGAGTATTGAAGTGAAAGATAAACCACATTCATTCATATTGTTATGACGTGACTGAACGGAGTTTTGTAACGCTCAGGAACACAGTAAAAAATCCGTTTCCCGACACTCAACTAGGGCTTTGAATGTAATCTCAAAAATAGTCCAATAATCTTTGAACTATTAGGCTATACTTTTAGATTGAACCGCAAGCAGACTGCCGAAATTATCTCGTGGCCACGTGATAATTATTACGTGGGAATGCTTATCGCGTGGCCACGTGATAATTTCTTTTTCTACCATGTCACCGGACGGGCTCCGTAGGATAGAGATGTTTGTGAAACTAAATTTTGAACCAGGTTGAAGGTATGTTGTACTTCAATTCAAGGAACAAAATGATGGAATAATCTAGAGAGTGATGTTAAAAAAGCCAGATCAGTGTGTATGTATCAAAGTTGGTTTGTTGAAAAAATATGAAAAAGCATAATGTGTATCTGTATGAAATGTTGCTCCAGAAGGAGTTAACGTTTTTTTTTTTTTTTTTTTTTTTTTTTTTTTTTTTTTTTTTTTTTT
>JARVJO010000024.1:18231419-18242132 GCA_031762555.1 Cynodonichthys magdalenae | reverse complement strand
TGAAGATTATTATTGTATGAATAATTTTTTTGGAAAAAAAGTGCAGATGTTATAAGAGTTTTTTCTTCTTTCTGCTGACTTTCATTTTATTTGTGATTGTATTTCTTATTGTAAATATATATATGTATATACATATATTTTTTGTAAAGAAATAAATAAACTTTATCAATAAAAATAAATAAATAAATATTCTGTGTTAAAAACTGTAACATATTGGGTTCAGATACATCCAGGGATCTTTGGTAAACGTTTCTCCCACAGACACTTTTCAGTTAAATTCTCCTACTGCTGTAAATTTATATAAAAAATGGCTGCCTAATTGATTCTTCACTTTTTTTATGGGGGCACACAAGACAGTGAACAATGGGCAAACTGTTTAGCAGAGACTCAATTCTGCCTAGAGGATTTCCTCCTCAACCCTGGACAACCTAACACTATGTGACACGCTACATCAAGACGAGAGGAGGTGTTCATTAAAAAAACAGGAAAAGGGTAGGAGAGATACTGAAACCACAAATGTTGGTTTCAATTCAGCTAGAAAAGAAAAAAAGAAAAGAAAATGACTGCACTGGTGTTTTTTGATTGTACAACCTTTAAGTTAAACTCTTTGAGATGAACTTTAACACTATTTTTATGCCTTACAATAAAATAGGATTGGTCATTTGGATTGTTTTATGAAAGAGCTTGAGTGTGCATGTGTGAGAGAGAGAATTTTTGAAGAAGAGGCACTCAGACAGACAACTATACTTTTCATTGCACTCATACATAACCTTATCTGCACACCAGCATCTAATAGGTCTGTTTGACTTATACATGAATCATGTACCGTTGCTTTCCCAGCTCAAACGTTTTTACTTCATAAATCTGCAGTAAAAACATCTCTTTGTGTAACAGCTCCACTCGTCACATGACTTGCTTCGACCTTCTCCATCAAAAATCTCTCACCTCAGCCTACAGCCGTTAGCTAACCAAACACAGATGGACATTTACAAGGGACAGCAGATGGAAAGAACTTGACACACTCAATTTTGACTATAGTCTCATTTGCGGTTCTGTGTTTCTAACAGGGTTTGTTTTATTTGTTAAATATCTTGCCTGTTTATATATCTTTTTATGTAAAAAAAAAAAGAAAAAGTCTTATTATTCCCGAACAACACAATAACTGATCACATATAAACTTATAACAATCCAGTTTATACTTGAGTCATACTTCACATGAAATAATCATGTTCATAACAAGAAAACTATCAGATATCATCATAGTCATTCTCCTGTTTTTCCTTTCCCTGCTCACTTCTGGTTAGTCTACCTTCCATAAACACCCACCAGGATTGTCCTGCGGTGGGCAGACGGAGCTTAGGCCAGGGATAAGGGAAAGTGCTTGGTAGAAAACACGGGCTAATTTGTAAAAGATACAGCCACTGCATGGTTTCCAAGGCACCGTGGGGGAACCAAAACATTCAGCAGTTGTCCAAACAGATTCTTCTCTCTGCTCTGCAGTGGACAACACAGCACTGCTACAACGGCTTCACACACACACACACACACACGCACACACACTCTCTCTCTATCCTCTAGCGCAGGAATTTATTTTGCTTGGGGTGATTGCTGTGTCTGCAAGTTCTGAAGTCTTGTTAATGAATTTGAAACAGGGTCACGCTGGGATTGATGGGTGAGAATTATGTGTGTGTGTAAGCGATGAAAAGGAGAGAAATGATGTGGGCAGTTATTATAAGCTAATGCAAGCTAAGCACCTTTGTCTCACTGAACAGTCAGACAATATTTTGTCAAAGATTATCTCCGGTGGATGACCTGGTCAATGCAAGGCCTTCGAGATGTCAGCAAACAGCACGACATTTAAGTAAGTGATGTTTATCTGTGTTTGCGTCCTCGTGTGAAACTTTTAACGTGTTTCCTTTCTGGTGTGGAAAAAAAAAGCAATAGGGGGCGCCTGAACACAGCTGGACAGTGAAGTAATGCCACCACACACACACAGGTGACAAAAACCGTGAAAATAAATGGTTGTGCATATAAACCATTTATCTCCCCCTGCTGTAAGTTTAATCAAATAAACATTAATAGTAAATATATCGACTAGTTTATCTTTTTCTTCACAAATGGCCACCACCCTTTGACACTGCTTTCTGGGCATGAGCTGGGTCAGTCCATGTGCGTTGCTCTGACTGTGAGAGCGTGACCACCGCTGCCCTTCCCATATCTGTCTCCCATCGTCTTGTCTTATCACAGCACACACATACCGCAGCATTGCCTCCTGTGATTGTGTAAAAAGCCTGGGGCTTTATTTTCAGAGCCACAGAGACAAGGAGAGGAAAAGTGAGTCTAGTTGTTTGTGACAATACCAAGGCGAGCGGGCGCAAGGGTGCTTGGGAGATTCTGTTGTTATAGGGACAAAACAAATAAAGTGTCAGCCATTCAAAAGATGACTTGGCTCAAGAGGGTCAGGTCAAGCTAATTCCTTTGAAAAACAATCAACTGCCATTTCTTTCTCTTCCTCAGCAGCTGGCGCGGTTTTCTTGACATTGATGGACATTTTGGGAAACTCTCTAGTAGTGTCAATAAGGTCAATGGTTAAATTCCCTGTAGAAATATACAAAATATTACATGTCAAAAGGTTGATTCTTTATAGGGAATAAATGATTGTGTTACGTTTTGTTTCAGTTATAAAATCAATCTTTTTGTATTTTATTGTTTTGTTTCCTTTTAAAATGATCTAAAACAAGAGATATTGTGATTTTTTTATCAGACACAAATATTTTTGTTACATTTTTATTCAAATGAATCATCAAAGACAAATATTACTTTTGCAATCCCACACTTCTACATTTTTAGTACACATACACGTTTTATTGAGTGTGTTAATATTTCTGATAAGTTCTGAAACATTTGACGGCAGGTTAGGCAGCCACTCTGTTCCTGCCTCGCTAAAATTCTCAGGAACAGCAGTTCAGGTTGCTCTGTTTGCTTCTCAGTGATAATCAGTGTTTTTTTTTACCATGTTAAGACTGAAAAAAGCTGCACTAGAAGGCTCAATACATGGGTCAGCCAGGATAACCCTCATATCCTGATTACTGACACAGACTGCCCTCTGGAACACAGGCGAGCAATAAAAAACGGCTTCAGTGTGCTGCAGCAAAGCCGTCTGTTTGGAGTGAAGCTCTAACTGTGAAAAGACACATTAATCTACCGTGCTGTATTTTCTTCTTGTGCTCAACTATTGACAGAAGACTCAATAGCAAATACAAAAACGAAAAATAAAAAAATCTATAATGATATTATGAACAAAGAGTGAATATTCATGTGTATAGAAATCAATGATTTTTTTGAGTAAAAGCTTTTTACTTTCTGGCTAGACTGAAAAAACAGAAAAAAAAGATATGGATAGAAAGGTAATAAAAAAAACAGGCTTTCAAATCTTCTGCTGATAGAGCAAAGTGAGAGACCCCCCACATGTGTATGAATATCTCTGGTTTATTACTATTGACCTGTGTGCAAAGAAAAGCAGGAGACAATGTATCACTCAGACCCAGAGTTATAGAAATACTAAAATATGCGTCATTGATACACAAACGCTGATATATGACTTCTCAAATCTAGACGGGAAGATTTAAAATGAACATGGATAAACTAAAATCTGATTGTTTTAAATTATGTCGTGAAAATGTGAGCGTTTAAAAGGGCAAAAGCCTTGTTTTAATGGGAGCTGGTGTATTTTTAAAGCCAATCTTCAAATTATTTTTATGTATAAAACAGGAAAAAGTAAATGTCCAAATTAAAAATGAACAAATTGACAAGCAGGCATATGAATAAACTAAAACTATAATGTTTATATTGGGGTGAGGATGCAATTCTCTTGAAAGATAATAATAATAAATCTGTGGTATTTCTACATAAATGATTGCATGATTTTAAAAACAAGTAATAATCAGTTTTTCAGAACAAAATAGACATTTGCAACAACCACTAAGCTCTTACTAAAACTAAAACAATGAACTGGGACTATTTCTTTAATCTGTGTGTGTGTGTATTTGTGTGAGTGAGAGCCTTTATAAGTGTGTGAACTGGGGGGACACTTTGATAAATGGCCAGTTTATGGTGCTGTCACACTGAGGATGTCTACTGGGAAATCCTTCCCCACAAGCATCAGTGTGTGCTTTAGCGTGCTTGTGTGTGTGGGTGTGTATGTGTGTGGAGAGGGCTGCGATGCTCTGGTCATCTGATTGCAAGCCTGTGGTCTGGCGTATGATTAATCAAACTGATTGGATGGGGCAAATATGGTTTGTATTAGCTCAAAAAAAAAAAAGGAGGAGTTGGATTACTTTGTGAGCATGGGGGTGTGGATGTTTGCACATGTGTGATGTGTTTGTGTGCAAAAGGTGCAGGGGTGCGCATGAAGGGGCCGAAGTCAGTCTGCTGTGTGTGTGTTTGTGTGAGGGTCAGAGGTCAAATAAATGGAACATGAAAGAGTAAAAACACAGCGCGGCGCTGCTGACACAGCCACAGCTCGGTTAATATTTCACAGGGGCTGCGCACTTACTGTGAGTACACAGACTCCTTCTTGCACACGCGCACACTCACCTACAAACACATGTACCCCAGCGTGGTACAAAGCAACGTTTGAGTAATTGAGCTGTGCCATTGTAGCTTTGTAAACGCTGACGTGTCTTTACATAGCCTTTGTGCCCGAACAATAGAGTGCCGGGACTAAGTTGTCGCTGGTCACAAGAAAGGCGGAAGAGAGAGGGAGGGCAAGAACGAAAAGAAAGAAAGATGGAGGAAGGGAGGAGGCGGGGGGAAAGGCAAACAAGCAGCTCAGCCAGCATATATAGGTGCCACCTGGTCTTAGATCAATGCACTGACACACGGGTCACTTTTAATATGCTTTGATCTGTCGCCTGAGCAGCGCTGTGTGTGTATATCTTGGTGGGGGGGTGTTTGGGTGAGCCCTATCAAGCACATCTTGTTTTAACATGAGGATACGGTGCGTGAACTATCAAATTGTCCCTTTAATAGCCCCATCCTTCTTCAATCATTATCTCTCTAACTACCTCCCAGGATGCATGGAAAACAAGACAGAGATATACCGACAAACTGAGCGTCTATGAAGCTAGTGGAAGAGAATCTTTAACATTTTCGATGAAAATATTGATAAAAATATTTTTTAAACAGAATTGAAGGCATGTCGCTTGTTCACTTTCCAAAGATTATTTATTCTTCCAGTTGAATCACAGCACTTCCAAAAGCACTTATGAAAATAAAAAAAATCTAATAAAATAGCTGCTCAGATAGCCAACCTTCAACATTTTGTGCTTTTCCAGAGTTACACAAACAAAAACCATTAATCACAGTCAATCTCACTCCTCTCAGCTTCACATTCTTCTCACCTTGCGCCACGCCACCCTCGTCAATCATGGGCTCTGGAGGAGAAAAACAACTCCTAATTGTGAGGAAGAGGATTGTGGCGTACAAGAGCATCCCAGGGTTTACTGATTCTTTACGACCAATCAGATAGACATGAGCATAATAGCGCACATTCTCTAGCTTTCTTTCACTTTGGTCTCATTCTTTCTATCCCTTTTTCTCTCATTAAATCTGTTCCAGCCTTTAACCCTGTGGGCAGGTGCTACTGTAATTAGCCATTATTTGACTATCAAAAGTCAGGAGTTGATTAAATGGCCGCGAACCGGCGCGCAGAGCACTTTCCCTCTGAGCCCAGCCCCATAATTTCAAAAGCTTCTTGCAACCTGCTGAGGGCCTTTCAGGTCTGTGAGACGCCGCTTCCGACTGCTGGTAAGAGCCTGTTGCCGGCGGTAATCAAAACTGATAATCTTACAGGAGAGAAAGGGGGGGGGGGGTTTGCAGTGGGCCGTGGGTGGAGAACAGAAAGGAGAGCGAAAGAAAGAAGTGGTCGGGGGCTTTCGGGAGGTTGGAGCTCAAGCAGAGAGCCTTCCATTAGAAATGTGTTGTGGCTCCGAGGGGGCCGGTGGCCAGCAAGCGGTGAAAAATGCTGCCTTCTTAAGGCAAGTGAATGGCATCTCTTTAGTGATTAGGAGCTGTAATAATGGACACCCCTGCCTGTTAACCCTAAGTCCATTTTATTGCTAATTCATATACCTGTTATTTCAGACATACTTGACAGAAGTCACCTGCTAAGAAGTCATGTTTGTCAGGCAGGTATGCCCATTAGCTAGGCATCTTAAATCAGCCTTACAATGGTGCCGGTAGGGGAGCAGAACCCGGCCTTGTTGTAAGCAGATAACACCACACCGCAGTTATCCTGACCAACACGGAAAATCTTTTTTATTATTATTTTTGGCTCCAAAAATAATTAGACTTCATCCCTGGAGTGTTTTTAATTAAAGCAAATTTTCCTCCCATTTTAAGTAGGCTTTAATCCGAGCTGATCTGCTTTTGTGCTCTGTGGAGAAAATCCTGTACACACAGAAAAATATCACGTCTGACCCAGTGCATTAAGGAAAAACAGCTGATTTTTCAAAAAAAAAAACAAAATGCTATGAAAATATCCAACAATCTCCCTTTTGTGTGAAAATAAATGTGACTTTTGGACTCAGGGGACTGATTTTACTTTAGCGGACCAACATTTTGCATTTGCGAGACTGAGTCTTATTTTGCTAGGCAAAGCCATCAATATCCACATAAATATTTGACTAGATATATTTTGAATAGTTATAAATCATGTCTTATTCATGCTGATATATTCCCCAAGGAAAATCAAAGCCAAATAATAATTTTGACTCCCTGGTTAATGTTCTGGATTATTCTCCCTAAGGTGACACTCATTGTGATAATATCCTCTTAGATGAGAAACTTGATCTGAAATACCACAGCAAAGATTAAAACAAGGTAAACTCCCAGTGTACCATGGAGTGTGGAAGCAAAAAACAAAAAAAAAAAAACAAAAAAAAAAAAACAATGGGGTTTGGCATTACCATTGCAGACTTCTCAATCACAACAAAATATGTAAATGTATACACAGTTCTGATTGGATTATTACATTCTAGATATGATTTTTTTTTTGTAACGGTCTGCTGCTTCAGACAATAATTACCACTGGATAAACAGAACATATAATTGTATTTCAACTGAGATTTTTGCATAACATTGTCACTGCCCGAGCCCTTTCTATCAGCTGTGTCTATCACACTCCCTGACTGCTTTTTTGTACATTTCAGTGTTGTTCACTGCATAAAAGGATTATCCAGTATGAATTAGCAGTAAGACAGAGAAAACCTCTCTCTTGGGATGATGTTCCATGTGTGTGCCTGTGTGTGTGTTTGATACCCTCTCACTGTGGGCCTCTCCTGGGATCCCCCACTCTGCCTAATCATTGTTTCTCTAACAGATAATTCTCCATGTCCTCACGCGTGTCCCTGTCCCTGTGTATACTAGTGTACGCGTTAATTAGCACTGCGCTGGCTGAGTGTGCTCTTCCTTGTAATCACTTAATTAGGGGTGACGGCCCCAATGCTTGTTTACTCAATTAGCTATCCTCTTTAATTATCTAATTCACAGAGAGTAAACTGTCCTTGTTAGCAAGCTGAGCAATGGCATGATATGCTACGTGTGTACATGTTTTTTGTCCAAAAATTGCTACATCGTTCTGCTTGAAAAAAGAACTTCAGTGCGGATGCAGAGATGATGCTCAACATATTTTTGGTTATTCTTAAATGTGAAGGGGAGCTCACTTGATTAGCCTTCATGCATTTTATTTTTTAAGACAACCCACACTAAGAAACAAATGTTATTTTTCGAACACTAGGCCATGCTCACAGACCACATTTAAGCCACATGCATAGAATTACTACTGCTCCACTTCTCCGAGATTTAGTCATTAATGATAGAATTGTCAAAAAAAAATAAAATAAAAGAAAGTGAAATCTCATGGTGAGTATGATTGATGGTTGCTTTAAACGGAGGCGTCCAGGGCCGACTCTATTGTTTCTTCTGACCAGCCTTGCCATCTACTCCACCACCTCCACCCCCACACTCCTTCGTGTGGATTAGGGCCTGCCGTTTATTTAACAGTTCATTTGAGCGAAGGGGCGACCAAGGTGAAGTCGGTGGGAGGCAAAGAAGGGTTGGCAGGGTGTCTGTGCTGTGCCGTGGCAGGACGTCCCTTGTGGGACAGTGCCAGGCAGCGCTGCGGGGAGACGAGACAGGGCCTCCCTAGCGGACTAATGCCCTGTAATGAAGATTAAGACTCAGTCAATGACCATACTGTTCAGCCGAGATTGGAAGGAAGGATTGAGGGATGAAAGAAGGGGGAAAGGGAAGGAAGTGAGGATAAAGAACAAAGTAAAGATGGAGGGGACAGAAATCCAGATTTTCATTGTGTTTGAAGGTAGATTATTTAAATCAAGAAATGTATGTTGGCCAAACACAGGTCAGTATTATATTTTTTATATTTTAATACATATTTTGTGATTGTACATATTTTGAATATATATATATATATATATTATTTTTATGCCTCTTTATTATAAATTAAAACAAAATTGATTTAGGGTTAATAAAAGTAAATGATTCCTGCTTGGGCAGTTAAGTCACACTGACTATTTGGGAGAGGGAAACTGTGTTTTGCAAACTCTGTTTAAAAAAAGAAATAGGTCGCGCTCATGTTAAATTGCTCACATTTTTGGTTACTTTCTCAAAACTTAAACTTTCTCTTTCTTTTGAATCATTATTTAACAACGAATAAACATACTTTTTTCCCCCTCATTTATGTCAAATGCTCATTCTTTCATTCATCCATTGTTAAGCACTGAGGTCACTTTTTTAGGATTAAACTGCAGAATAAACTGCATTTGTCATGTTGAAAAGGCTCCCACAGAAATCACAGAGGAGACCTTTTCCTCCTCTTCTTACTTTCAAATAGTAAAAGTAACTGGTGAGTTTGGAAACTCAACAAAACAGATCACTTTCTGCTCAATCTGGGGCCAATCAAACGCACACTGAGATCCTCATTCTGCAGAATGAAGACAGTTAACCAGATCAGCTTCAACACACGGCACGCTTCACTTACCACTTCACTGTTAAAAGCTCCCCTAAGACCTGTTATACACAGACGCAATCCCACTGTCTCCTGCCATCTCCACATCTTTCACCCTAAATTCCTTTGCTTTCCTATGTTTTTTTTCCTGATGATTTTTAAAATGTTTTCTTTCCCAACTATCTAGGGGGCGAAAGTAATATGCGGACACAGGAATGGATGGATAGATGGGTGGATGGAGATGGGTGGGTGGCTGGAAAGGCAGGGATCTTTTTTCACATGACCTTGTGTTGACGGGGCCAGCGTCTTTCCCCCACTCTCTGTCTCTCCTCCCCAGACGGGCTGTGTCTGTGACTGGGCTGGCAAGACTTGCCTCTCTTGGGCATTCTGGCATTCCTCCCTGTCATGCCCCCCTCGTCCCCCCTTCCTCCGGCTGTCTCTTGCCCTCTGAGCGGTTCCATCTTTGCTGACAGTCTGTTGCTTTTCTTCCAGCTTTTGCCTGTCCAACTTTGTGCATTAACATCTCACCACCTCCAACAGCATTCATTCTATACTTTTACTTTTTTTAAGTAGTCTTTCATCTTTTTAGATGGAATAAAGAAATAGAAAATATAAATAAATAAAAAGATTACCTTAATCAAAGCTAGCATTTCTAAAAGTTGCAAGGGGGAAAAAAGTGTTTTAATTGTTATTTGAAGTATCAAATTTATCCAATCGTTCTTATGAGTAAATAAAGCTTTATCTTCCTTGTCTGACACGCAAAAACATTTCTGAGAAGCAAAACTGCACAACTCCTTTCTCTCACCCTCCTCGGCTTCCACATCTCCATGGCAACGTGGATTGTCATGTTATTGTCACCGATGCTTGACCAGCCGGCCTTCAGCATTCACTCCGTCTGCCCTAATGGACTTGCTTCTTTCTTGTCAGACAAAACATAATGTGTGTGTGTGGATATTTGATATTGTGTTTTTTTCAAGGCATTCAAGTAGTGAAAGTCCTTAAAAGCACCAAACAGAATATGATTCTAAAATCAGAACACCAAATCTAAAGTGATGAGGTCAAATATTGTCAAATTGTTGCTGTTTAATAATTTGAAACGTATGTTAAAGCTACATATAGGTTAAAAAAAAGTAAAAATACCAACTACATTAATTGAAATATGTTATTTGAAGAACTTTATTGACGTTGTTTAGAATTAAAACATAGCCCTGCCCAGTAGAAGAAAGAGATCCGTATCATCAGAAGTACACTGAAATTATAAATGGCTGGATTTTGCACAATACTGACTGCAAATGTGCAAAACATGCACACTGCCATGACTTTCTCAGGCCACTGCTTCTGTGTCTTGACAGCTGACTTGATGGATGAGTAAATCAATAAAAAAAATGACATGTCCTAATTTAACTGTGAAGCACTTACATAAAAATTTGAATGTGAGCTAACTTTCATATTCTTATATTCTTATATTTGATAAGTTCTTTAAGGTGCGTTCACACCAAACGCGTTTTCAGCTTCAAAAACGCTCAAAACGCTGAACGCTCGACACTGGTCTTTTAAGCACTTTTTTAAGCCCCTTTTAACACTCGACGCGCGTCAAGCGCGTCGAGTCTTTTTTCCCCCTCCTCTGCCGGTCTCCCCTCCTCTGTCGGTGTCTGTTTAATGTCGGATGAAATAAAAAAAGTGGC
>JARVJO010000024.1:18207658-18230847 GCA_031762555.1 Cynodonichthys magdalenae | reverse complement strand
AGTTCGACGTGAACTCGGCGGACAGTTTATTGTGCGACACCGCGGACGCGGACGTAAAAAATTGATCTCTGCGCGGAGCAAAGTACGCCCGAGTATGTTGGGGCCTTAAACTCGACGCTCTTGACGCTCAAAACGCGTTTGGTGTGAACGCACCTTTACAGGAAATAGATGTATAGTCAAATTTTATTTTGAAAATTCTTAAAAAATGTGGACTTATTGTTCAAACAAGTCCTGGAGTTTAATTTATTTTTTTTCTTTTTTTAGGTGCCTTGTTGGGAATCATCATCTGGAAATAACAGAATGTCGCGTTACAACAAATGGGTTCAAGTGAATGTGTGCACATGTGTGAAGAAACTCATATGACAAGCCCCCGCAACTGTCAGACTATCGGCCCTTTTCTTTTGTTGGGTGACCCCGGAGAATGTGGTGGGAACGGCCACTGGGAGAGAGATTATGAAGAGACAAAGCCTGCGAGAGTGACTGAGAGAAGATAGAAGGAGTGAAAAGCAGAAGGAAAGAAAGAGAAGGATAGAGTGAGAGAGACACGAGGTCAGAGAGCCAGCTGATGTGAAAGTGCCTCTGATCACCTCGTGCTTCTCCTCCGCCCCCTCGCTCTGTTTCTATCTATTCCACTCTTTCTTTCCTTCATTCCCACTTGAATTCTTTCCCAGAGCTTCACTACGTTGTGACGTTGGTTTTTGATCAGCGATAACAACAGAGATGAGTCAGTCAAGGCCCACACACACACACACACACAAGTTGAAAGTGCCAATGCAAGTTAAAAGTGGCACTCAAGAGAGCACAAGCACACACACTTGCCCGAACACAGCTACACACAGGGGTGGCCTTTGAGTGAATGCTGCTCACAAGGCATAATGACAGCATTCTGCAGCAACCATGGTTGGGACAGTTCCCACAGACAAGACAGACGGAGCAAGAAAAAGGGCATTTCTTTCTGTCTTCACCTCTCATCCTACTCCCCACCTCCTCTTCAGCAACCCTGACTTTGTTTGAACGATGTGACCTGCCACCAGTCAAGGCTTTTGGCCAAGAGAGTGTTGACATCTAAATCTTCTACTGTAAAACAGACACATTAAAGGAGTTGTTTGCAAACAATCCATGTTTACAGTGTAAAATCAGTGAATTTTATTCTGAAAGGTGGTAATTTGGAGTTTGAAATCTTTCAAAGTACTCCACTGGAAAAACTAAAACCTAGTTTAAGAAAAATCATACATCTGTATGATGAAACTGTCAAAGGAGACATGTTTTTAAATCCTTTTTCACAGTTAAATCATTGAGTTGGGGTCTATATAAAGTGGAATTGCAATGCTTTGTTCTGAAGACCCTCTTTTAACCTTTTCTGAGGTGTGTCTCAAAGCAACTCATTTTGATGCTGTCTCTTTAACAGAGCTATATAAAGTGCTTGAAAAAAAAGTCACTAAGTCAAAATACCTTAAAAATACCTTAACATGAAAATTACTTTGGTAAACATTTATTTCACCAATTAGAAAAAGATCTAAGTAAAAGTCATAAAACTGCTCACAATAATCAGGAATGCAAAAGTACTTTTATACACATTGTAACGATATATCTGTTCTGTCTCAAATTCTGTGACTTAACAGTTCAGAAAATGTCATAGAAAAAAGAGAAAACTGAATGGGTTGTAAAATATGAGCCAAACAGAATATAAAGATATGTACACAGCAGTGGGAGAAACTAAAATAAATTTTCTGCACTCCAGGAGATTCTAAGTACACAAAAAATGCCTTTAACGGCTAAAAAAGTGGATTTTGCATGATATGTACCCTTTAAATGCATAACTCAGATACAGTAACTGATTGTTGAAGTTTATTAATTTCCAGCAGAAAAGCGTGTTTATTCACAGTGAAAACAGTTCTAGGATTAGACATTCTTAAAAAATGTGTTAATGAGAAACAATGCATGATCTTTCTTACAAAGATAGAACCTTCTTATACATTCATTATTTTGATCATTAAGCCAATCACTGCACATTTGTCTGTCTGTAAATTTCCACACTACCTTTCCACACAGACTCTAAATGAAACCTTCATGTTGACTCCTCCGCTTTCATTTTCAGATCACCATTTCGTCTTCATCAACCCTGACACAATGCAGCATTTTGTGGTGTATACTTTGAAGGATGGGGCGACAGTGATGATTTTGGGGGTGGGGGGATTGCAGGTCATGGAGCCAAATGAAAACATGTCACTCAGGGCCCATTAAAACGTAACTCTGCCCAGTAGAAGAAAGAGACCCGTATCATCATTAAGTCATCTTGGGGTGCAGCAAAAAACCACAAATATTATTCCTGTTCCCCATTTCACACACACACACACACACACCGACACACCCAACACACAAACACACACATACTTCCCTTCATTTTCTTTAGATGGCAAAAGAGACAGGATGATTGGAGCTGTGGTGTGTTTGCTCACTGCCTGAGAGTGACAAAAAGATGTTTGAAAACTTCCTGATTAATAACATTACTTTTGTAAAACAGGGATTATTACGTAGGAGGCATGGTTTTGCAGTGGTTAGTGCTGTCGCCTCACAGCAAGAAGTTCGCACGTTCGCCAATGGGCCTTTCTGTGTAGAGTTTGCAAGTGTGCATTTTCTTCAACCCGTCGCTTTCCTCCCACAGACTCATGTTAGGTTAAATGTTGGTAACTAAAATTGTAAAATATGTGAGAGCGAGAGCATTAATGGAAAACCTATGCAAACACAAGGAGAACATGCAAACTCCACAAAGAAAGACTCCAGGCCCAACCCCTGGTTTGAACCCAGGATGTTCTTGATTTGAGGCATCAGTCCTAACTAATGCACTGTGCTGCCCAAGTACTAAATCCTTATTTTAGAACGTGCACACGTGATTCTATTTAAATAAAAATATTTCTTTATTTTGCGAATGTGTGTGTGTATGTGTGTGTGTTTGTAAAACCAGGGGGTATATGTGACACTCAGCATTATTAAAAATGACTTGCCCCTGTGGCACGCTGGGGTGGCAGTGATTATAATATCCAGATAATCATTTCAAACAAATTATTGTAATTATCAATCAATCATGAGCCTATTTAAACAGGGGGAGGCATGAAGAAGTATGGGGCTGTTGGCAAAAGGTAAACTATAGCCTGAAGCACGGGATCACTTCTGTGACCCATGAGCCTCCCTGTGTCCACATAATAGCCCTCATACATTCTGAGCCATTTAGGGTGTGCATTTAGAGACTCAATTCCCCTGCTTGGAAGGGAGAGGTAGAGGCAGACACTTGGTGCCAGCACATACAAATGATAGATTCACAAGTTCAACTAGCCCCACTTTTCAGTCTTTCAAGATGAAGAGGAAAAACTTACTTATAGACCAGAGTTCCTATCAACCCCTTTCATGCTTCTCAAAAATAATTTCATTCATGGCAGGTTTACTGCAATTGTAGCACCGTGATGCAAATGATTACAGCCAATCATTTGGGGTTCACTAACCTTAAAAATGATAAATGCATTGCTGAAATACAATTAGTAAACTGCAAGTCCTATGAGGTGCCCAATAGATGGAGTAAGAAGACTTGATCATCTTAAAAAGATATTCCTCTGTATCTTTTCACAGTAAATCCCCAGTGAGAAGCAGCATGAATTGATTTAATCTCTGCTGTATTGAGAAGTGAATGAATGAGGCTCGAAGAGAGGGGCTGAGAAATTGAGAGAGAAGTAGATATAGAAAGAAAGGAGAGACAGATAGTAGTCTTTGGGTGAGAGATGATCGTCTTGGGAAAAAAGCAATCAGTGCTCATTGATTTTCTCTGCTGGTTGAATGGAGGGTGTCTATCTGGAAGTCATTATCTGTCATCCGATCTGCTGGAGTGTTTACACACGTCGGCATGGACAGGAGCGCTCTTCTGAAGATGAGGATTAACACGCAGGGAGACAAACCAAACACAGGCACACACAAAGGTGGAACAGAGAATGTCCACTTTTCACCCTGCTCTCTATCTAACTACCATTTTTAAATCCAGGGATTCCAAATGGAAACTCAAGTCTTTCAATACCCTATTAGTGTCTACACACATAGACTTAGGTGAATGTACGATGTGTGTGAGGGGAAAATATACATAAGCAGGCCCTAGACAGCTAAACAGACAGATAGTCCTGTTTTGTATAGCCAGGCCAGACTAAATCAAACAATCCCTGATCCTATCACTAATAGCCACCGATAACAATCTTTAGCTACAACAACACCATCCTGTCTGCTGAAAAGCACAGAGGGATGAAGTAAGTGGAACAAGGAAGCAAAGAGAGGATTCAGATAACAGGTCCTTTTAATTTTCTAAATGTGGGTGGTGTGAAGATGCATGAGACGTTTTATTGCATGTGGGTAAGCCAATACGGTTTTGAAAGCCCAGGATATGAATCCAGAGGTTTAAACTTCACACACAAGTGAATACACATAAACAGGTCTGAGGGCAGCTCTGAGCAGCTTTCAGTTAAGTGGCCTGGAGAAGCTACAATAATATCTTTGCTTCCATTTTATCTGCTGCCTTATCCCCGACTCTAACTCGCCCTCACGTCTGCTTTGATTCCTCTTTCAGACAGACAGAAAGGCTCTTTTCAGACATAGCACACACACAACTGGCCTTGACCAGCCTGTTTAGGTGACAAGATTCAGTCTTTCAAATACTTTTAGGTTAATGTTTGCCACTGCCTCACTCAAATATGCATGGCAGGGATGGAGAGAGTGGTGTGCATGCATATAAATATCTATATATAGTTTTTTTGCATTTCATGTAAGATTTGATACTTCATGAAGTTATTTAAATAACTTGCAAGGCTATAGTTTTTTTTTATATAAAAATATCATTACAATGTTGATGGGAGCAAACTTGCATGAAATATAGAATAGAATAGAGTATAGAGTATTTATAAGGCAGTATATCTGTGCAGATGCAGATGCATAGAAACATCAGAAATGTTATTTAAAATGAGTAAAAAATATATTGGGCAGCAGTTGTTTTACACAAGATGCCATTTCTCACACAACTTGGGCTTAAATCTGCTGCTTCCGGATTACAAGACTGCGGCTCTGACCAAAGAGCTACTGCAGCCTCAAATATGTCACAGTAATAACTTATATTGTGTGTAAATAATACTAGAAATGTCTGAAGAATACTTTTTATAAAGTGTATCATATTTTTGAAATACAACTTTACTTGAACTAAATCTCCTTTTACATTTCTATTAAGAATTATTATTTTTAAATATGTATTTAATACAACTAAAAAAGTTAAAAATATGTTTCTGAACTTTGCTCATTTACATAGAGAACTGGTTTCATCTTGTACAAGAGTCTTTAACTGAATAGGTACTGCATGTGTGGTGTTGCAGCATGTGAAAACAAAACAGAACTCAGCATAAAATATGCGTGGAAAAGAATATAACAGCAGATTTCCCTATTATAATGCATCGCAACAAATGAAAGCGAACAACACATAGTAGCATAAACACACCTTTAAGTAGTGAGCTAGTTTATTCACAGGTTACAAGTCAATTAACATTTTGCCTTAATCAAGTGCAGTGATGGTAATGACATGGTGAAGGCAGATGAAGTCGATGTTTTTGTGTGTATTCAGCCTCCTGTGTGCAAGCTTTCACCCTGTGTTTGTGTGCGCCTGCATGGGGATAAATGAGCCATGTCATAAGAAATAGCTCATGCATAATTTCATTCATATTCATAACAAGCATGTGGTCTGCCACCGCCCGACTCAGGCCCACCACAACTCACAGTCTGCATAATGCGATGTAGTCGGTGTGTTTTTACTTACGGTATAGGCAAAGTGTAAGTGTGTGTTCTTTCATCTGTGAAATGTAGAGTTCAACTTTACCTTCCTATTTTGTCTGTTTGCATGTCTCTGATTGTACAAATGAGTGTGTGTTTGTGTGTGTGTGCATGCAGATGAGAATAGGCATGTGCACATGTCGTGTGGGAGGAGGTTAGGTGGTATATAGAAAGAAGTAGGTTTTTCCACATTGAACAGACATGTGGCAAACTCTGAACAGCCCAAACCATCTGCGGTCAGCTCTTAAAATAAGCTCATTGACTAATGTAGGATTTCAGATCCACCAAGCAGTCAGTGATTTACATGATGGTCTCACTGTTTATACAAGGTGAAGCAAGACCCTTGACCTAAAATGCAAATGATCAAATTGAAGTGATTTTGTGCTTTCTAAAAGCCAAAGTGGTCATAGCTGTAAATTACAGCTAAAGTGATCTTAAGTGTAATCCACTCTGCTGACTTAGCTCACAAGGCATTTTCACAGTTTGCCCATGTCTGGATTTCTTACACAATGCTTGCATTGATGGCAACTAGCTTTGTACAGACAGGAAGTTTACCAATATCTTCTGTTTTAAATTCATTTAGTTTTTTTTAAGCCAGACAAAATAAGTCTAGATTCTAAATAAGATGATGTTGCTTCTAAATTATAAATTCAACAGATGTTGTTCGTTTCTGCACCACAAGTTTCGTTTTACCACAGCAAAACTAGTCTAGCTGTTTTTTGTGTCATTGCCTCAACTGTATTTTCCCTCCAACACTATATAGTCTATATAAAATATAGAACTTGCTTCTCTTTCATATTAAGCAGTTATTCCACCACCACCCCCCCCTTCCCCACTACCACCCACCACCACCCTGCTGTCATTGACTTGAGTTGTGGCTTGTCCCTGTACGGTTTCAGCAATTCTCAGAAAGACTGCGCCCTCTGCAGTGGCCATTGTTCTTTCATGGACCATTAGATGGACATGAACTCTCTTGGCGTTTTTTGTGACCCTCTGTGACACTGGCCATAAAAAAACAAACTGCCCAGCCTCTTCAATAAATTTATCACCCCATAAAGTGGCCAGTGACTGGTCAATGAGACGTGTCGGTCACAGCACGTGCATGAGTGAAAAGTGGGCTTACAAGATTGCAGATCATTATTTGTAGGTCTGATAAGCAACGCCTGTTAGTTACCAAAGCAATTATAACAGAATAGAGTTTAAAATGATTTTTCTTCTTTGTTGCATGTCCGCCCCACTTGAAATTAATAGTATTCTAAGATATTTATCATTATTGTTTTAATTTATTCTGGTGGTGGGGGGAGGGGGGGTGGGGTATATATAAGAGTTTATTCTCGTTTTCTGCTTCCTCTCATTTTATTTATGATTTGTGCTTTTTATTGTATAGGGATTTTTCTTTTGATTTTTTAATGAATGAATAAGATAAATATAAAATATAAACTGATTGAATTGACAAGGCCATGAATTCTGTAAAAATTACATTTTTACAGTACACCATGTTTTCAAGCAAACCACAAAATAACTAAAAGTACTGTATGATAGCTGCAAGTAAAGACAAAATGCAGAAATAAGAATTGAAAAAGTAGCATTGTGGAGAAATAATTGTTTTACCTTTTTGATGCAGCTGTCAGGGGAGTCATCTTCATGGTCATTTATCATCTGCTGAGAAAAAAAAAACAAAATTATATTATTAAATTATACATCATGGCACAGAAACATCACAATTCAAAAATTTTATTCTAAAAAAATATTTTGAATGCAAGCAAATGTGTTTTGGACTGAGAAAAATAACTCTTTATGAATCTATTAAAAGATAATATTGATCATGCCTCTTCAAAGAGTCTCAACCTATGGTGTGATCTAATGTAAGTGCAGGGCTTTCACAGTTCATCAAATACACCCTCTGGGTTACAAATATGACCAAAGGGACTCAATAATGGGCTGAGAGGTCACGAAAAACACATCCAGAACCTACACACTTTTAGATGAATGAATGCCCTACATTTGACGTTAATTCTTTGCTTCAGCATTGCGTGAAATTTCCCTGAGAGTGTGTGTTTGTCAGTGAGCGTGCGTATAATTAAGCCTTCAAGCAATATTTACTGGGGGGCAGATGGGTGGCAGAATGGTCCTAGTGTCTGCCTATTGGAAATGGAGGAAGTGGGGGTATGATGAAGAGATGGTGCTGCCCTGCCGCAAAGAGAGGGTGTTTCACATAAAAAACTGTAACCCTGAGTCTCACTTCATCTGAAGTGGAATAAGAATATATAAATAATATAAAGATGCAAACTATTTTTTCAATGAACTTTTAAAGTGGGAGATCAACATACCAAGTTTATGAAAAAATATGCCTGACCCTTTCTCCATGCACAAACACAGGATTTCTGAGGTTTCCTTTTCCTGCATCCTATCCTCACCATCTGCCCTTTAACAGTAGGTGTGTTGTATGGGTGTTGTGACAAGACTGTCAACCTTTATATTTGAGCTGACATATAAATGTTTGTATTACCTTATCCAGTGTGACCCACCATGATTGGGTAAGAGACATTTATCTGTTGTGGAATCTCCCGTGGAAACTGTGGGGCTATTCTTTCAATTTTGGCGTACAGTAGCTTTTTGTGCTCACCTTTCCATGCCAGGCTTCAATTCACAGGAAATAATTATTAATTGTGAGCATAATTTTAAGATTGAGCACATTCCCATGTAATCTAGATTAAAATGTTTCTGAGTTTGTCCGTAAGAACTTTTTTTTATAGAACAGAAAAAAATACATCTGAAAATAGAGTAGCACACAGTAGTTTATTTTTCTCATTCACTAAAGATCAAACCAGATGGGCCACATGTGAACAGATGTAGTGTATTCCACGGTTTCCTATATTAGGCTGTCAAGGTATGTGTTTCTTAGTCTCACCAAAACTTACCAATATGTTTTAGGTCTCAACCATGTGCTTGTAATTACAAAACAGATACTTACAAAAGTGTTTTCAACCTATCAACCTATTTACTGTAGATTTAAAGCTTTACAGATGCAAACACAATGCAGCTGCTGGCATTTTTAATATGCAGATTGTGTGGTGTTTGAATTTGTTCTATTATAATAAAAAAGGACAACAGTCACTTCCAATAACCTAACAAAGGATTAAAATATATTCCTTATTTGATTTATGGGCTAAAAACACCTAAAAGAAATTTTAAGATGACAACTAGAACAAAAATAGATAAATTAGGTTAATGTGTTGGGTCTGGAAGTGAAAAGAAAAATGCTGTGCACTTTAAACATGGGGATGCCATTGGCAGTAAAACAGAGACGGTGTGTAAGAGAAGAGTTGGGGTGGGATTCTGTTTCTTGCAATACCTCAAACCATCTGCAACAGTTTACAAAACCAACAGCTTGGCTGGGTCATCTAAAATGCTACCAGGCGCTCAACAACTATGGGACAATTTCTGGACTTTCCCCCTGCTCTGCTCAGCTACATGCCAAGTGTAAATATGTGTGTGTGTATCAAATTATATGTGTGTAACCTAAAACTCCAAAAGACATGCAAGCAGACATGAGTGGTTTTACTGATGCCTTAATGTGTTTCAGCTTTAGGTGGGGGGCCGGGACTGTGTAGGCATTCTGTCGTCCAAACCTCAGTTTGGGGTCCAAAACGCTGAGCTCACTGTCAACGACATACTAATTTTAAAGTTTCCTGTCTTTGACTTGAATGCATTTTTATTCCAGACTGTTTGTCAACTGAAAAATGACCCAACAAGATGAATGTTGCAAGTTTAATTTAAGCATTGGTGGCACTAGAATGTGCAGCAAAGGCACAGGCACAAACTAAAAGGCAGGTGTAGATGCACTTTTTCACTGACATGTACTGTAAGTTTGCACAGACTCACATACCAGACAAGCACAAACACTGAATATTTTAGTCCTAGCAGAACCCCATCAAACAAAATGAACACACAATTAATTAGTGAATGAAAATGTGATTGGCCACCAACCGACAGAGCTATGATTTATGGCATGTGTCACATCATCTCAAAGTGACTTTTTCTCTAGGGTGGTGAGACAAGTTCAACTACAGACAAGCTTATGTTGAGCGGGATAGATTTTCCACCGTACCATATGGTAAAATTGCTATTTGTTCTATATCTAGCCTGCTAAATGCTGACATGTCGATATATCTTATGGAAAAGAGAAAAACCCGAAGTGAGGGTAATTAGACTGAGTGTGTAAATGTATGTCTAGGCACACAAACCTCTCGCTCTGGCCCATATGACCTCAAATGTAAACAAATGTAGCTTGATGAAAGTGCAGCCACCTGCAGAATCCTTCCACCAAGCTATGTACAGACTCTCATTAGGAATGTACGTAAGCGTGTATGTATGTGTATGAAAGACTGTGTGTTTGTATCTCATCATGTCTGTGGTGTGAGCATTCACCTTGGATTGGAGGAATGGAAAACCCCACCATTATTAGTGTTTCAAAGCACTGTCTCTGTTATTGGACAGATTCAGCACCACCTAAGTACCATTCCAAATTACATGACATGATGACTAAGCCAACAAATGAAAACACAACATTAAGTGAATGGACTGCCTCATTGTTTTTAAAAGATCTGTCACAACCTAAAACAAATGACAGATCAAAATCAGTTGAAATTTATTACTAGAACTTTTTGATATCCAGAAACAGCAGAAGTTCCTTAAAAAAGTCTCCACTCAGGGCCCATTAAGGAAACATGTACTGGTTTTGCACTCACAACTGAAGTCAGTCCTTGAAAGGAGCATAGCAACCAAAGTAGAGGAGGACGTTAAAGCTTGCTCATCATCATTCAAAAAACAGTGAAGAGAAGAAGAGGGCCCCACTTGGAGGTTTGTACCATAGGAAAATGTTAGGATTCTGGTGCCAAAAACAATTCTGCTCAACTCTGGATAATGCGAGGCAATACAGCAACATGGCCCGATGGATGACTGCGGATGTCACAAAGCCACAAGTTTCCAAAAAGAACCAGCAGCAAACAAACCTCAGGGCTTTTTGAACCAGGGCCCTGACTGACAACCCACTGGCTGCAAGAGCCACACCAAGAAAGCCACAAATTGAAAGTTTTGCTACACATTTATTGGGAACTTTTGCAGCTTCTTGGCACTCTGACAGAACTGTGTTGCGGTGGAAACGCATTGGTTATTGATCATTTTGATATATAGATGAGACAGGAAGGAAATTTTTCACGAGTTGTACTGAATATTAAAGCCAAGAAATAAAGTTTGTATTTGAAACCAAGATTTTATTTTATTTTTTTAGAAAAACAAAGAAGATTTGGTTTTCAATGAAAATAAAGGGGGTTAACCCATGTGTCAAACAAGATCTCATGAAATGGTCAAACTCCTTTCACTCCAGAGTACTGGGAAATCTGATCACTCACTAATTGACAAAACACACCAAAAATGGAAGCAAGAGAACAAGGGAAACAAGTCTCCAGTGTGTTGCTATCATATGGAATCCCTGATAACAAACCTTTTACACTTGCTTGCCAGAGACTGCTTGACTGGGTGTACACGTCTAATCCAATCTGCTTTTTACCATCAAGTCAGATAGTGCCAGCTTGTGGCTCCACATCTTTTCTCAGGCATGTCTTTTAAAAGGGTGTAAAATGCAGCTATTTCTGGACTTCCCTTAGATAGAGCTTTTGACAGCTGGCCCAAAACAAAACCAGGACTGTGACTTCTTAAAAACATGCCTTAACAATGAGGTTGCTCATTGAACTTAAGTCAAGAAGTGCAAAAAGCTAAGGCAATAAAAAAAGACTTGAAATTTACACCACTAAATAACAGGAAACTGGGCGTCCATCAGACTGATTTTTTTATGATGACTTAAATAGGTGGGAGACTTGAAGTTTTTTGCCAATGCAAACAGTAAGGGCAGTGCTGATAGCAAACTTCCATGCTCTTTCCCTTGTAATTATATCAGGAGCAATAATTTTCCTGATAATTATCATTATGATTACTGGTTATTTATTGTTATTTAACTTTACCTGGATTTTGATGGTGAGAACATTATTAACCCACATTAAAGCTACATTGGTGAATTGTTCCATAGATCCATGAGCAATTAGGTTTGCTTGACACAACATTGCACTAATGCTAATGATGTTACCCAACCATACATTCAGATGGGTCAGGGTGCGACCTGTGATGGAACAGAGAACTGTTGGCAAGATAGAGCTTAGTGCACAAAGGTTAGATTTGGAAGACAAACAGTCAGAACTATTGTGCGACTCTGGGAAGTCATGGCCATTTGTTAAATACAAGCAGCTAATATTTACTGAACGAGCTTTGACCCTGAATGTCCCGAGAGACTTTGTGTGATTTATGAAGAAAATGCCATAGTGAAATCTTCTGGCAGGGCTTACACTGACCTCAGATAGACTTGTCTCATCATTTCACTGTCCTGCATGATTCACAGATCTTGCATACACATGCAGTGAAGGTGTTAAAACCCATGACCCAAATGAACAAATCAAATATTTGCATTCATCCACCTGACAGCTTAAGAGTTTGAAGCTTTTATTTTGTAGGAATATGATGTCAGAAATTGACATTTGCACTTACTCAGCAAACAAACCTTGGGAAAGAAGCACACTTTTATGAGAAGAGATTGAAAGGAATGCAAAGGGAGGTGGAGGGAAGAGGAAAAGAAAAGGATATTGCAAATTTATTAAAAGGGTCATATTTTCATGGGAGCCTTGCACAACCATCCATCACCCAATGTCCTTATCCTTTTAAGGCCGTTGATTCTGAACTTGATATTGACAGAACCATGCAGATAAATTATCTGCTTGGCCTCTGCTTTATTGATAAGTCATTTGGGCAGATGATCAGTAATAATCATAAGTGAATAAGGGTCTGCCAATAGATCTTCTGTTTGCAGATACTGTGACAGCTGCAGGACTGAGACCCAATAAATAATCCTACTTTTGGTCTAAGGGGATTGCTTACACAGCAACAACAGGAGTTGTTGCACGCTTTTCAGATAATGATATATCGCATCTTGCCTCTTCATTTTGATAAAAGTTGCTATTTATTGACACATGGCAGCGCTGGAAAAAAATAATGCTGCTTCATGTCTAATGATTTCTCATTCTCTTTATGACACATATTGCCTTTTGGCAAGCAGAAAGTTATGAGTGTAAGATTTAGGATCTTGACTCTGGGGCAAATAGATCGAACCAAAGGTCATGACACATATACTTTTCATTTCACATACCTAAGCTGAAAGGAATGTTTAGACTTTCATTGCTTGTATGAATGCTTACGTTTCTGCCTTCCATAAATTTGATCTTACCCTCTCAACACTGGAGTCTCATCTCCCTTGCAAACTGAATCGGCGTATTTAGAAGCATATACAAGACTTCACTGTCTGCCCTTCCATCTACTGCCAACACGAATTCCTAATTCAAACCAGGAATTCATTTTTACTAGGTAAGAAAGGACAAAGATAAACAGAGAAAGAAAAGGAGTATCTCTTATTTGCATCTAGGTTTTTCTGGATAGAAAACACTGAGATATTGCCCTGTGGTGACAGACAACTGGCAAGTAAATTCCACAATGTTTATAGAGGTTTGCCCAGATATTTAAATAGTTTAACCTTTTTTGAACACAAACAGAAGACACTTGGTTTCTATTTTATTTTATTTTATTTTAATATTTTTCATAATTTACTGTATTTCCAGTACATTTCAAGAAGTTTGGCCCACCGAGGCAGCTGTTACCGACTTTAAAAGACAAACACAATATGTATGAAAAACTACAGACTATTTATTTTGCTTGTGTGCATGTGCTGTGGTGTGCTACTTGATCAAGTATCCTCCTGCAAATCAATGCTGGTTTTTCTTCGGGATTTTTAAGATCACACATACACAGTCACTCACACATACAAGAGTTTGGGCGCAGGTCCAAATGCACAAAGTGGAGAGTCTCTAGTGACTTGGAGGCTAAGTGCAGGTATACATAGGTTGTGGATAGGACAAGTAGGGACTTTCTTTGAGCCACCAAGGGTTTAAATAGAGGTTAGTTCCTATACAACATGACTATGATAATGCCTTTGTAGGCTAAAACCATGTCGCATAGCAGATTTGTCCCATAAAATAAAAACAAAAACAAACACTCTTGTAAAAGACTATTGATGTTCTTTAAAATAGTGTTTGTCTTTGTGTAAAATAGTAGAAATATAGGTTTGGTCTGATGCACCTACTAGTAACATATTAAACATACACTGCAAACAAATACAACATGCAGATTGATTATCCTTTCTTATGAAATCTCTAGTAGAGTGCTGAGACATACATTTTATTAGTTCAACAAGACATGGGGTTTAGATATAGGATGTAGAGTGTGTATGATAAAAAAATAGATGAAGAAAGAGAAGATCCTCCTGAGACCCTCTTTGTTTGACTAGTTGCTTTTAATGAGATAACACATGCTTTATCATTTCCTTCAATTGAAGTCCACTAATTGATATATCAGTTAGACATGGAAGCATCCTTTTCTTTATGGAGTCACAAGGAATAAAGACTGCTTTCTGTTCTACAATTCAGCCTTCTACAAGATCACAAGCAAGCCAACTGAAAAGGTTCAAATCTTTTCTAAGGATAACATCAAACGCAGTTACAACTATCGTCTTTGAAATAAATACCAAAAATAATAATGGCATCTTAACAGTCCTGATGGCTGTAATTATTTTGAGTATGATGGGCTGATACGACACAGAAAGCATTTGTGTGAAACAAATGGACTGCAACTGGCGTGCTGTTTATCCTTGTGATTTCTTTTGGTGGCCCATCAGATTATTTACACAGTGGAAACATAAAGACCAGAGCAGTTAAGCCAGCTGCTACTGCCAAAAGATAATGTCTGGAGATACTGGCTATAAATGCTTTCTTTAGCTGTTGTATCCAAAGATTTTGCATTGGTCTTTTACAAAGAAAAGAAACTTGATTGGTGAATTCATATAATCACTTCATGAATCATGATGACTCTTCATTTTCAGATTCAGTAAATCCTTCAGACATTAAGCACTTAAACTGTTAAATACAATCCAAGTTGTTGCATGATAGCTTCTACCGTATTTCAGACTAAAAATCGAATAATGAACTTTACAGCTGTAACTTCCATATTTTTTATGAACAGGTTATTTTTGGGAATAGATTCCCAAATGATCACACTTGAATATATATATCTTCAAACAATTCACTTATCATGAAGTGCTCATTTGGTACCAAATATTTTGTCGAACAGTAACTATTTCAGATTTCTTGTATTCTGTTCTTTTCCCGTGCTTGCTCTGAAAAGATAGCAGCATTTATCACCGGAGGAGCTGTCGCCAAGTCCATAGAATAAACCCATCACCTCCACAATAAATGTCAAGCTGTCATGATTTATATAGCTAATGAAATCGATTATGGCTGCAGTGTCCCAGACAATTGTAATAGCATGATTCACTGCTTTCCTGTTTCTCTGATAGTTAGCTGTGTGACCGACCATGAAACTGGCTTTAGGTGGGGAAAAACTAGCTGTTCTTTCTTTCTTGAAAATGATAAAGTAACATCTTTGGCCTTGACGACTCTTTGAAGAAGATATACTGGAGTGGAGTTAATGTAACAGATACACTCTCTTGCACAAATGCCACTGTCTGATGTCGTTACATTCAGACTGCACCATGAGTTGAAACGTTATTTGCTTTGATCATTAGGGGGATGGTTTCAGACCTCAAAAGAATATGAAGTAAGGATGTTGCAAAAGCAACAAAATGATGCTACTGCTTATCTTGAGGCTCTGAAGGGAACATTTGTTTCAAATAGTGACTGTAAGCATTCAAATATCTGACAAACCAAAGTTCAATCAGTCTTTTAATAACTCTAATGTTTTAGAAATTATTATCCTGTATCTGATAAGTTCAAAAATTACATTCATTTCCTTTAGACAGCAAAATTATCTAAATATCCTGTTTCAGTTGAACTTCGGGCTCATCACAAATTACTTTATTAGTTAGATAATATATTGTGAACGCTCTTTACAACCCTATTAGTGTGAAGCTGCAACTATCTTTGGTCACTAAGATTGATGTTCCGTGGCTTATCGAGCTCGTTTGTTATCAGCAAAACCTTCAGCATAGTATCCTATGTCCAAAAGAATCATCAGACCTCACATGTTTTTATCACTGCCATCATCAGCTGTGAACAACTGTTATCAGTGTCTTCAATGGTGTCCGTGATACCAGTTTTAGATTTTGATATGCGGTTATCTCCATTATCCTGGCCGTTGAAGCAACAAAGGCTTGTTATGTACAGATAGGATGCGCTGTCTTAGCCTCTGAACCCAAGTTTATAACTGTCTGTCTGTCTGGCTTGTCTATGGGATGATGACGGATGACTTTATTGGAGGGTGCTGCATGGTCACAACTTGGCTCCGGGACTTTCCATTAGTCATCTAACAAGAGCAATCAGCAAGGAAAATGTTTGCAAATACCGCCTCCACTCATTTTTCTGTTATTATAACTGCAAAGCCAGAGTGTGTGCTTTTCTTCATCATTGCATTGATTTATTTCAATGACAAAATCAAAACAATAAAGAAGCAGGAGGATGTAGATTTTATATCTTCGTTGTAGCAAATAAAATAAATGACTTTTCAAGAGAGCTACTGGACAAAGCAGGAGAGAGCAGTGGTGAGCTCCGTGAGAGGAGAATTATCTGTCCTTGGCCTGAGGAGCAGAGCACAGTGCCGGCTTTATTCTGTGCCTCGGCCTCTGTCGTTAAGAAATGATGACACACTCCTCCAGCCTTACATTAATCTTTAACGGTGTGATTTCTAAAATAGCAGTGTTTTCCCTCAGGCGCACGAGGAGCGAAGGCACAGTTCATTCCTGCTCAGCTTCTTTTCTTCACCCCACAATGGCAGAACTGGAAAGCGGAGAATTAAAGGAAAGCTAAAAAAGATAGACGACAGAATCCAATGAGAAATGAGGAAAAGCATTGTGTTGGGGTGTAAAGATGATAAAGTGGAGCTGGGGTGCATTTGGCACAACGTCATCAGGTGATAAAAGTCCTTGACCTCACTTACTCACCCTGACAGAGGCAGCTTCAGTGGCTCCTTCGTGCTGCACATTGTTGTTGTTAACAGTGTGTTATCACAGAGCTGCCCTGGGCAAGATAAAGACTGACTGGTGATGGCTCCTAGGTGAATGAAGGACTTGTTACAGATGCACAGAGTAGGGACTGTCAGTTAGTGTGCCTGTGGCTAATACCAGTAAAGAGGTAAAACAAAAACAACATTTTGAGTGCAAACATTGCATATTTAGCTGCAATCTGAATGCTGATCCATCAAAATCACTGATGTTGCTCTGATTTCTGAAGATGATCCTATTTGTTTTTTAAAGTCATCTAGTTTGGCTGTTTGCAAGTAACATTGCAAAACATAAAAGCCCTGCGTTGATTTTTTTAGGTAGGTTTGTGTGGATTTATTTGTCCCCAAAACAGAAGACAACAGTTCAGAAAACTGTCAATGATTTTATGTGGCCCGCAAGAGTGTCCAAGATGTATCAATGTTCTAAAATAAACATATGTTGCTTAAAAGATAGCATTGACCATAAACTACATCTCCCATGATGAATGTCCATGTTTTCGCTGCACATTGATGACATTCCACCACTAGGTCTACGGGGTTCTAAAGTAATCAGCAAAATTTTCAGTGAAAAATCTCCATATCGCTGGGATTTTGCCAGCTACTTCAGTGTATATAGTAGGACATGTTAAATTGCTGTTTCTGTACAAAAAAATACCATGTAGACCTCAGTTATTGTTAGCTGTGACAATGAGACGAGGATTGTGAGGTTTCATGTTTAGTTGAAGTTAGAGTTTTTTTTTTCTGCTTTTGATAACAAATTGGTTTTGAAAATGATTTGAAAGTTCTTTTAGTCTAAGTTTCTTCTTCATTTACTTAAGATTCAAACTACTCATAGGGACTTCACAAAGCTCACTTTAAAATAAAAGGTTTTTTTTCAGGCCACTTCTTTTTAACGGCTGTTAAGCTGTTGAATAAGCTAATCCATTTTGTTTCTTTCAAAAACATCCATGTGCGTTTAATTTCTCATCTCCTCCTTCCTTCCTCTGTCTTTCTTCCTCTCAGTGCCTCACACATTACACAGAGTCGAGCCAAGGCTAACATGTATCCATAATGTGTTCATCTAAAGCAGCCCCCTGAGGAGCAGAGCTGGGCTCTGGCTTGTTGAGCCAGTGGACAATGTGGTTGTTGTGTGGAGGAGCTGGCTGGCTGTCCACTCTGAGACAAGTCAATCTGGGGCCACTACTGAGCTGCTGTCTGTCCTGCTGCTCATGTGCTTCAATAAAACGCCTCTTCACTAAATTTTAAAGAGAGCTGTCTTGATTTGTTTTTTTAATTAAAACTTATTCTATTCATATTCACCTCAATTTGTATCCTCAGTAGAACATGTTTTCTTTACATGCGTCTGTGTCTCTAAGTGTGTGTGTGTGCTCACATGAGCATAGAATCCTTCTTTTCACAGTGCTGACACCCGGCAGATTGAGACATCAGGCGCCATCATGCTGTGGTAAATTAGCCATTCTTCTCAGTGTCTAATTGGAAATCAAAACGTTTTGAGGAGGAAAAAAGAACTGTAAAGGAATGTGATTTGCTGTACAGTGGAAAATCTAATTACAGATCTATTGTTGTATCAAAAATGTTTTTTTTAGACTAAATGTTATATGATGTGAGGTTACAAAATGCCTGTTTAATAAAAATTGGACACGGAGAGAAAAACTTTTAGAATGTGTTTTCCCATCATAACTCACCATGTGTTTTTGAACTAATGCTCAAAACTCTGAATTAGAGGCAAATACATTTCCATGCATAATGAATCTAACACACACACACATACACACACATATATACCACGCACGCATTAATTACAGCACCTCTATCTACATAATTTGGAATAAAATATGAAACAAAAAAATGCCACTAACACTAATTGCCTAATTCATCACAGGGCCTTTTTGGTAAATGTTCTTCCTTGCTTGAGCAGTTTCAGGAAAATGAAAACATTTGCATAAATTTAAGTTTGAAGGTTTAAAACACACCAGTAAACACCAGGATAGGAGACAAAATGTTGCTAAACAATTAGGAAGTTTTGTTACAGTGATGGATAAGAATGCCATGTAGCTTGTGTCATAAAACATTGTTATATTGTACAGTTGTGATGCAAAAACCCCATCCACCCCCCAGCAAAATCTGAAACTTACTGTTCGTAATATTGTACAGTACTATGAGTTTACCCTTTTAAAGGCACATAGTCCTGTGAGTATGGCTGTATCTTAGCCCATGCCTTGTTGTTGGTGCTGGGGGGAAAAAGCTTGAACATTTACAGTAAATAAAGTCTTGTGAGTAAATGTGGCAGGAGTGCTTTTTAAATGATGAAACAACTCCCTAAATCATCTCGGTCTCAGAAGAAAACCAACAATGGTTAGGACATACATCCATCTTTACAGCAAACCACAGAAAGCCATTAAAAAGCTTAGATTTGTCCTTAATCATGAAAACAAATCTAGACACCGTGAATTAGGTTTTGTCTTATTCTTCTTAATTGGCAGCAGCAGGTTTCTGCCTCCTTTTCTTTTTCAGTTTAAAATGAATAAATGCAACAAGCTTCTGATCCCTGCTTTTCAGCCTATGACTGTTTATCTATTTCAACTACATCCAAGTGAACAAAAGGCCCACAGAATAGCCACTGACAGCCATGTCGAATATCTCTTTCTGCCAAATCTGGCTGTTTTCTCTCACTGCTGTCACTTGATGTCTTTATGCGAGGCTGAGAGTTCAGCACCATGAAAAGGATGGGATGTGAGCAGAGTGAGTGACCCCACAGGAGGGGAGTATTAAAAGTAAAAAAGAGAGTGAGAATGAAGGATGGATGAACCAGAGGGCGGGAGAAAAGTAAAAAGGGGAGAGGGGGCACCCCTGCCGGGTCCCAGGCATCTCGGCTGGCAGCCCCATCTTGGCTTCAGACGTCTTTTGTCAAAGTGGGGAAAAGAGGGTCTCTTCTTCACTTGGGTATGGGACAATAGATGTTTTGTCAGACTTTGGAAGGGGTGTCACTGGGGGAGTATGGAGGGCTGCTTAAAGAGGAATAAAACCAAAGACCCATCTTCACAAGGGGTGGGGTGGCAGCAGTGGGCAGCCAATTGGGGCTGGACAGATGTTGAAATGAGGATGATTTATTAGCCTTAGTGTCCTTGGTGGCACTTGGCCTCCATCCCAGATTTAGGAGTGAGAGAGAGGCTGACTGAGAGACATGGGGGAGGAGGAGGGTAGACATGTATCAGAGACATCTTAATACCTTCTTTGGGCATGGGGCACTTCTTGCTCTTCAAAATTTTTTTCTGATTCTCCTGGAAGTCATCTAAGCTGGATGTTGTCACCAAGAGTTACCCTCTCTTTCATCCACAACCTCCCCCTCTCCCAACATACAAACACATTGACTGTGTGCACTGCCTTTAGTGCACCACCACCACCATGCTGCCCTGCTTACTTAAAACAACAAATTACCAAATTAACATTCTCAACAGCCCTCACTCTCCCTTCACTGTTCTGGGCAGAGATGTTCTAAAACTTGCCACAAAACAAGGATGTTTTTTTGTGTGTGTGTGTGTGTAGATGTGGTTTTATTTGTGAGTGTTTGCATTTTGTATGCTTTGCTTTGCTTTTCTGATGTGGGGGATCTTGCATTTATTGCCAGCATTGCTACAAAAGGAAAAGTTTGTTTCTGTGGATTTTAGACAGCCGCAAATCCCAGCACTGAGTGATAACAGCAGATCCCTATGGTTTGAGTCACAGTCTCCTAGTCATGTCTCCTAGTCTTGCTAATCATGAGGACCTTTGAGTCAAGGGCTGTGTCTCAATTCAGGGACCTCAGCCTACCTACAATGCGGCCCACATAGGCCACACCGTCTGCAGGATGTGTAGGCTGCTTAAAACAGCTGTGAAATGAAATGGTCTTGCCTTCGGATGACATATGTTTGATTACATGCTACCCCGTTACCATAGTGATAAGTTTTATATCACGTGCTTTCACACCTAAAATGCATAGGGCATGTATTCACATGACTTTTCACTAGAGGAATAGCTTCACAATTAAAAATGTTACACATAAATAAACAAAAAACATTAGCAATTTTTATTTAACATCTCATTGCTGAATACATTTCATCGACTAAGTTGCTAAACATACATTTTAAAACTGATTCTTTGGTCTGTAAAGAATTTCCAAACTATGCAGAAAACAAAAAAAACCTTTGTCGTCTTTGTCTTCTGTTTAGTTTGCTGAGAAGGAGCTCACGAATTGGGACAACCTCCGGCGTGGGGCAGTGACGTGAGTGGCTGACAAATACGGACTTCAAAGGACAAAGCCCCTGAATTGAAACTGCAGCCAAGGTGTGTGTATGCGTGAAGTGTTATAAGGGGCTTTAGGAAGTAAGTTCTTTGTGGGGTCTGGTAGCTTCAATGGAGAAAAAAAAAGTGTATTCAAAAAGTTTAAATACAGAAGCATTTTGAGGGTTAAATTACAAAAACTTGGAGGTACAGACGTGTGTGTCAGTGTGTGCGCATGTGTCAGAAACTACTGAATCCAAACTGAGAAGAAATAGGATGCATACCTCAGAGCAAATCTTCCCTAACAACTGTTTTCACTGTCTGGATACATCTTTCCACGCCCACTGCACATCTCTGTGTTTCTTTAACACAAACTGAACTTCCTCCACACATGCAACACATTCTGTTTTGGGTTTGACCTCTGAATTCGTCTTTCATTCTCCTTTGCTTTCTCCTCCCAGCGACAATTAATCTCGCCACTTGTTTGTCAATCCTTTTTTTCCATAGCTCTCCACTGACAAATTGTAGGAGGGTTACTTAGTACTTGGGAAAAGTTTGGACAGCTTTCATCAAGGGTACCTAGGGGGAAGATTGATTGGCAAAGTAATTTACTGCTCAGTGTCTGTTCTGCAGTTCTTGTTCTCCACCTCTTTCTATGCCCTTTTACCAATCCATCTATCTATCCATCTTTTTATTACACTCCAACTCTTGCTGCCTGGAGGTAAAGGGTCTCAGAGGAAGTAACAGTGAGAGTGTCTGTTTGTATATATGTGATTATGACAAGGTTTGTAGGTAAGGTTGACAGGTTAAAGTTGGAGCAACCACTGACAGCGAAGAAAAAGACTGGGTTTGGGTTGAGACTGACTAGACTTCTGTAGGACCACATTTGTGTGGCATTTATATGAAAGTGTTTCTGCTCATGAGAAGAGAATTCACAATTTCAAGGTTTGTTGAGTATGAGCCATTAATAAGAAAAAAGAGAGTTACAAAGAGGATTATTAAAAAAAAGGCTTCAGGATCAATTCGCCATATTACTGAGTTTCTTCTGTTCTCTCGTGTTCAGTCTTTAGGCAACTGACCACTCAGTAAAGCGCACTTGATCCTTGTTCTGCACGCTTTCCATCTTAGACTTTTCCTCCATTTACCAGGCTTCTGGAAACATTTGTATTAACTGTTAGTACAGAAAATACATTGGAACGCAAAAGAAAAAACAGAATTAATTCAATAATAATATTTTCGAGACCCTCAAAGATGCTTTTATAATTTCATGCATCATTCATTAACACACACATTCACACTGATGATAGTAAGCTAGCCATGACTCCCCTAACCAACCCCTATAAAAAGCATAGAAATTACTGCTGATTCAGAGGAAACCTGCTTCTCAAGCAAGAAGCGTTGCATTTCTCAAAGTCAGTGCACGTTTCCGGTGCTGATTTTCTGATCTCTTTATGTATGAGTATTTTATGCAAATGAATATTGTGTCAACATGTATGCGAGTTTGGCTAACATCAATTTATAACCAACAGATGAAATATTTAATCTCAACAAAGCTCTTCTTCTCTGTTCTGACATCTAATTAGTACAGTGCACACAACTGTAACTTTTGTTTCTGACGTCCTATGAGATTTTGACAAATGCTGGTAAACTATACCCCCTCCCCCCGACTTTTTAATATAAATTTATGGAGGCAAGTCTTAACAGGATAATTAAAGATTATTATAAAAAATGGACAATGACTAAGAGCATGTAATGTTGACCGACAGATGAAATCAGAGATGATGGATCCACTGGGCATAACACCTTTTATGATGGTTCCATCCATCTTTAACTGTCTCCTAAGATGCATGTAAACGGATGTGACATCCTTTTTATGCCACTTACTTGACAAAAACAGGGGGGAAATAGAGAAT
>JARVJO010000024.1:18181584-18195844 GCA_031762555.1 Cynodonichthys magdalenae | reverse complement strand
GGTGATTCGCATCAAGCTAGTTGATGGAAACACGTCTTGAGTCGCATTTATTATTCATTTCCTTTTTTGCGAAATTTTAAAAATTCGCTCTAAATTCGAATTAAATTGGATGGAAACACGGCTAATGCGACCTAGTGAACATGTGTGTCTGTGTGCATATGCACTTGACATGCACACGCAGACATGCACAGACCTTAGCTTCTCCACAAATCTTGACTGTGTCAAAACCTCCTTGTTTTCTCACGCAGGAAAAAAAAAAAAAAAAAAAAATGTCAAGTCCTACTCGCCATGACAGTGGTAAGGAAAATTAATGAAAGTCACTCGAGTGATTCCGGAGTCTTTCCAAAGTCAAGTCAAGACTTCCCGGTGTGTTTGACACTTCAACAATTCAACACTGTTTTCAGATCTGATGTCGTCATCATACTTAGCTTCTCACTCTACCTTGTTATTCTAAATGACTGGTTCAGGAAAGAAAAATATAAGAGAAGGTTTTCCTGCTTGCCTGTGTTTTGGTTTTTGTATATGCTGTGGTTATATGCCAGAATGTCTTCATGCCGAATCAGAAATGTCTGTTTATTTCAACATATATTGAACTTTTAAAAAAATTATTTATAGAGATTAAATTTATAACTAAAATTTTTATCACTAAATGTCCTCCCTCTCCTTCTTCAGCCTATTAGAAGCCTCTTTATACTCTCTCATGTGACCCCGACAAAGACACTCACTGTGCCAAAGTGAAAGTCTTCACACCTAATAAAATGTAATTAAAAGCACAGCCATGCACCTCATTTTTCTCTGTATGCACTGAGACCTGCAGTGTGATATAAAATCTACAGCAAATAAAAAAAATAAGTATTTCTGCAGCTAAAACTTTTGGACTATGTTGTGCACTTGATTATGGAAAAAGGCAATCACAACAGCCACAGGAACCTGATGAATAGGTCACCACCTCCTGTTTTAGTCAAAGAAATATTAGGCAGCGCGAGGGATTGAGGTTTAAATGAGAGAAAAGTAGAAAGTGAGTGGAAATGTAGGAAAAAAGATTAAACTGTAATAAGTGTTTGCATATTGAGCTTTCCAGACTCAAAAATTTGGTGAGAAGGATAATAAAGAGCATAACTTTGAGAACCAGCATAAACAGAATTTGACAAATCATCTTCCACTGCGGCGAAAAGCACTGTCATTGTCTGCTGCTGCCTTAAGGCACAAACTGATGGAACTATTCATCAGTGCAATGATAAACGATGGGGTTTCCCTAAATACACAGTCCAAGAGAACAGGATTGGACACGAGTTACCTGTGATTCGCCACAGAGGACTGATGAGCCAATGTGGGTTTTTTTAAATTAATGTTTAAAGCATGTCTGCAAAGGCAAACCTCATGTAATAAAGGATAGCATTGTGGTAGAAATGCGTGAGGAGATTGTGGGGGTGCTGCTCAGTCAAACAAGGGGTTCCATTTAGAACGCTTGGCGAGAGTGGCTGAGGTCTTAAACCAGTGACCAAGCAATAACAGCCCAAATCCCAGGGACAATATTTGTTGAGTTCTACTCCCCTCAAAGACAGATGACTTTGCCCCATGCGCTTCCTCTGAAGGCTGCACCTTTAGTCTGTACTGCGGGATAATTTATTAACTAATTAACAGATGTTGGTAACGAGTTATGAACAAATGATAAGGCATCAGGCTTCTAATCAAACCTGACATTTCATTTGCTGCCCTGCTTACTCGTTATCAATTACAATGTTCATTGGAGATAATTGACAATGCTTTGCACTGGGACACAGGAGGCTTGTCTTTAAGGTTAATAAAAATGCGTAGCCCTGCTGCGGTGCTACCAGGGGCAACAGTGACCATATGTTTAATATTAGATGGAATCTGTTCCACTGGAGTGCTCCGAAAGCTGGAAAATATTGGATTAAATTGGCTAATGGCATGTTTAAAACCTACATAAAATGAACGTGAATGGAAGATATTACAGCACCCAGACCCGGGACTTGTGGTGTTAAACTCTCTCTGGTGTTTTTCTTCTGTGTGTAAACTTGAGGTTTCTGTCAAAGTAAAATAATGATGACAAAAAGCCACATATTGTTGGTCAATACTGCTATTAGAAACCACAGGTTTGATGTTCCTTTCATTACCATCTGGAACTAAGTATGTATCCCAAAGTAACTCTGTATGCTTGCAAATGTTCTCGTACAGCCTGCCTTTTAAATGCGCAAAAACAGACATTTTACAATCTTGTTTGAATATTTTAAAATTCATTCCTTCCAACACAATTTATTCACAAAAACCTTAAGCAATATGTACAATATGCTATATTACCTGCATGTGCTAATAAACATTGTCTAATCAAAACACAATAAAAGACAGTTAACAATTTTGTTTTGTGAAAGCACTTTTGAAATATTTCATACAAATGCAAAATAATGATGTTGTTCTTTTTATCTTTGAAAAGTCAACTTTTAATCATAGTTAATATGTTAGGAATATTAAGAAAAAAGTAAACCGTCCAAATAGAAATATCCCAGTAATATTTGTGCCTGCAGAAGATATTTTTATAAGGGACTGAAATGTGTGTGAATTGACCTATAAGTATGGAAAAATTCTCATCTTTTCAACTAAACTCAAAGTGAAGAGGTAAAACTAGAAAGACCTGCTGTTTTTCCTACTGATTGGCTTTCAGAAGTACTCTCAGCTTACGTCTAAGCACACCAGAGCTTGGTCTTGATTTGATTACTAAAAGACATGATAATGACTCCATTTACATGAAAGGCTCCACTCATGTTATACATGTCTACTTAGAACTAAAACTATTTTAGGCTATTTGAAGACATGAATTAAAAAAATAATAAAAAATCAGGAAGATTATTGTGATCAATAGCCATATTTATGACCAAACACTTTGAACATTTCAGCCACAGAGAGGGCGCTAAAACTAGTTAGTCAAATCAAGCAGGAAATGACTGACTTTTGTTACACACTTTCTTTCTCCTATGCAATTCCTGTACATAAGGTGACTGCTAGCTTCTGACTGTTTTAGTAATTATTTTGCTCAGTTTAGTATCAGTAATCCTAAGAGTCAAACTTTAAGATAAAGAAAATATTTTTTTTGTGAAAGGCAAACAAATAATGCACATTTTAAGCTGCTTTTTGAATTCCTTGTTAAATAAAAAATTGGCCATCTGCTTCTCTAAGGCAAAACACAAAAGGTAAGCAAACACTTTTAGACGTAAAAGGTGGGTCAGGAGAGATACGTGTCAGGGTTTGCCAAGGACTTCTTCTCTCAAACCTTTGAAAAGTTTTGCCAGAGATTAGGATGCAAACAAAAGAAATACGACATCAGTGTGAAAAGCAAGCTGTCAAGGCAGAGATTTAATGGCTGTCGAGAAGAGAGAAAGATACATCTTGCCACGTCGGGAAGCGTATCTGTCACGTAGGATCTTGGCGACATGTGAGTGCCCGCCAGACGTCTTAGCCTATCACTAAGTCAATATCTGGCCAAACAGAAGAGCTAGCATACTTTTCACCTCTTTCCACACATTGCTGGATGAATAATACTGATATGGAAAATCACCCCACAGAAAGTAAATAGGCAAAGAATGAAGGACAGTGAGATTGAAGTTTGCCTGGTAACAAAGTCATCCCAAGGTCCAAGGCTCAAACACACAGACCTGACTGCAGGGCTGACATGGACTGTAAGATATATGTTGCTGTATGTGAAAGCATTAATGATGACCTTGTTTAAGAAGTTCTACATCAAGATGTATACAAGATATTTTACTAAGTATACAAAATTAAAGAGCTAGAATTACAAAACTTCTAGTTTAGCATTACAAAAATTGTTGAAAAATGTATCAAAAGTTACTCCATTTTTTCCACAACTGGTAAAAAAAAACTCCCTGAAAAAGAAAATCACTAAAGCACTTTAGGTAAAACCAAGCTAACAGGAGGAGTTTCAAAAGCTGTGATTCAGAAGTGCAAAGATACACCCAGAATTCTTCCTGCAGTCATAAATACAGTTAGTATCACCTTTAAAATGCTTGGAAAGGCTTTGTTACTTTAATAAATGTTTGAAATACATAGATATATTGTATCTTTATTTTTAATATTTTTTTGAAATTTTTTTAAATAAAAATCACTTTACTTATTTAATGTAAAATTTTAAATCCTTCTTTTTCCCATTTAAATCATTCCATTGGGATCTATAAAAAGTGGAACTGTGCTTTGGTCTGAATTTATCCTTATTGTAACTCCACAAGCCCCTGTTTCAACCCTCTGAGATGAGTTTCAAAGCAGCTCATTTTGACGCTGTCTCTTAAATCCAAGCAAGTCGCTTCACACCCCACCACCTTCCCGCTTCCAGAGCGGCCCACTTGAGTTTAGCGGTGCAAGAACATTTTATTTACAAATTAATTAAAAGATGTCAACAAGGTTAGACTGGTTGATCCAGCCTTACATGTACCAGCCAGAGTCTGATCCAGAGCCAGAGGAGAATGAAGATGACTAAACTGTAGTTGGTAAGTCCAGACATTATTTGCAATTTCGTCACAAATATTTGACGTAATAATTCAGAAAACATCATAAACAATACAGAAAATTGAACGGGTTGAAACCTATGACCCAAAAAGAATGTAAAGACATCTAAGCAGCAATGGGAGAGACTAAATTCAACTTTTCTGCACTCCTAAAGATTTCAAGTACACAAAAATAGCTAGAAAATGGATTTTGCATGATATGTCCCCTTAATGTTGACATGCATTGTTTTGTTTCACATCTACCAGGGATACAAAGATCTGTTCCCCTATATCAAATCTTGTCATGTGAATAGTCAAGGTAGGTCAGATCAGTAGATCCACTGAGTGTCAATCAGTGAGGTGCAAATACCTCCAGCAACTGTATGGTGACATGTCTCTATCAATAGACAAGTCAGGCCAATCTACCAACCAGATAATAGCAGTAGTCACTTCGACACTAAGATCCCTACTCAGTACTCTCTGTGGGCCTTGCCTCTCTTAACTTGCTCAGGCCTCCCTATCCTGAGGGGTTAGCAGTCCTCCGCACACACCCAAAGATGCACATACACATGGTAGACTGGGGGCCTTGGCGTTCTATCATGTTGTGCTAAAGGGGGGCATAATGGTTTTTAAATGGATGACTCAGTGCAAGCCCAGAGAGGACGTCTGAGACAGGAGAGAATGGCCATGGCCTGCAGCAAAGCAGCTCTCAGATTGAGCTGTCCGTCTTGCTAAAATGAGCCTGAGTTAACACCTCTGCCAGTTCCCTAAGCCCCAGGACAGACAATAGTCGACTTCCTCTGCCTTTCTCCTTCTTCTTTCTCTGTCACTCCTACTCTTTCACACTCTCTTTCTATTATTCACCGTTTCTCTTCACCAATCTCCACTTTCATTTAGATAAAGCTTTAAAACTTCCACCATGTGATTGTTGAGCTTCTTTCGATCATTGTCAAACAGTGGTGCTAAGAAAACCAACAGAAGTTATCACAAGTAAAAAATATAATAATCACAAAAACATAGTTTTCCTAAGGTCTAAGGGCTGTTTTCTTATATTAGTTGGATGTAACTGGAAGAAGTTATCTAAGTACATATTTACTCGATTTGCGGATTTAAATAAAAGACCACATGCATGAAAAGTCAAAATAATGATTTAATTGTAAACAATTTTAGTCAAACAAAAAGTAGTGACAAAGTTCCTTAAATAAAAAAGACAGACAAAACGTACAATTCAGACTAAGTAGTTCTTTTTGATTACATAGAAGCACATTTGCAATAAAGTAACCAATAAAATAACCAATTTAAGAACTCAGTTCAAATCAGTTTTGTTTAAAGATCAGCTAAGTTGTAAAATATGAGATCCTTGGTTAGACATTATCATGTTTACAACACAGGGATCCCAGACAACTTGATATTAGTTCATAATACATCTGTCTTCTTTGGCAAGGGGTGAATTACACACAGAATTATAACAAATAATCTAAGCTTTTAATGTGGTTAAACTGTTGTGCTCTCACTTTTTTCTTTTTTTTTCCATCTTTCTTTCCCTCATCTGTCTATTTGTCCAAGACCAGATGCCATAGATGAGTAGAGAAGCTGATAGTGAAAGGGAAGAGAAATGGGGTTTAGGAGACTCCTCAGGGAGTCATTTGATGACTATCAGCATTCTGACTGTTATGACTATGGGTGATAAGAGTCTGGGAGAGGAGAGCCTCTGAAGGTTTCCAGCCCCAACCCAGACAGAATATTTTAAAAAAATATATATATAGTCTGAGACATAATCAGTACTCCAATGATCATTCAAAATTCAGGAGACATAAAAAATGAATCAACAGTCCAGTACCAAGTGACTGGGATACAAATATCAAGATATTCAGATGCTACCTGAAAGGGAAATCAAACTGCCAACAGCAACATGCAGACTAATTAGGAAATGTACAGAGTGCCAATAGAGCATCCCTAAAGAGTAATTATTATTGTTAAAATTTGGGCTAATGGATTGTAACATACCCACTGGCATAAATGATACCAAAGGTTACAAATAAAAGCTGTTTTTGTGAAGTAAAAAAGATGAAATATGCAGTGTGTCTCAAAAAAATAGTATTTTAAGCATTAAATTCAGTTAAATGTTTCCCTTTCTGTGGAAAAGTGTGACTAGATGAATTTTTGGGGCCAAAGCCTTTTCCTAAAAGTCAAAGAGCCAGGGCTAAGCTGATGAATATGCATTTGCATTAGGTGTCTAGGGAGAAATTGAAAGAAGGGAGAAATCTGGAAGAAAACATCAGAATTATAGGCAGGGTGTAGCTTTTGGAGAGAAGCCCTATTCACCCTAAAAGGCCAACCATAATGTGAACTTTAAAAAGAAAAATGTTCTACTCGGCATGTTGCTACATAGCATTTGTTGATGTGTTTAATTGCCTGCATACTTCTACAGCTGGTGGGATGAAAACTATATAAAAATGAACTGGTACCATAATAGAAACCCTCTTAGATTTTCAATATTGCTCATGAACATGAGAGAGGTAGGAAGTTTTTTTTAAAGCTATAAATCAGGTGTACATACAGTATACACAGCAGCACAATCACTTTCATTTCATGTTTAAAGATTTCACCGACCAAAGTAGTATCAGTAGGAAGAAAGTTTGATATTTAAATGAACATAAATATGAGTCCTTTAATAATCATTATTGTTGAGGAGTACCCCAAGGTCCAGTTTTGGGCCACTTACTCTTTATTTTATTTATATCCTTTAGGGGATACTCTAAAATGTTACAGCAATATGTCGTCATCTGTATGCTGATAACATACAACTGTATTGCTCCTTCCCTTCTAAAATGCTCTACCACTGGCCCTTTGCTGTATAGACTCAAGAAACATTTAAGACATTTTTATTCAGACAAGCTTTTAAGTTTTGCTTTCTGTTTCTTTAAATGGTTCTTGATTATACTTGTTCTCTGTTTTTTTTTTATTGTTTTTTTAGTTAATTTGATCTCTGTGAAGCACTTTAAGATGTTTATATCCATGAAAGGTGCAATATAAATTAGATTTACTCATCACATTTCTGTCCATATTTACAATTTATGGTACATTATTCTGCCATTTATTAAAAAGTTATGATTAGATAACAAATTTGACAAAACTGCAGCTAACAATGCAAAAATTGTCTTAAAAAATCTAATATTCTTGTGGATATAAACTTTTGGTGTCTAATTAAAGTGCATCTTACTCTGTCCAGAACTATGTTCAAATGATTAAACAGTCTTAGTTTCTATTTCTTACCACTTACAAATGTAATATAAGACTATGCGAATGACTGACCTCCTAAAACTGAAAAGTCAAGGAGTCAGTCAAATGAAAAACAGGCCAGGATATTTCATCTCTGATCAAGCACATGAGAAAAAGAGACAGAGAGAGACAGAGACCAGGAGTTCCTTTCCCCCCTCCTAATGAGCTTACTGAAGCAACTTCAATATCCTCTAATGTCATGTTGAAATGAAAATTAATAGTTCAATATGCCGCCACCGCACTGGGCCACGCTTCTTCCATTTCCATATCAGATGGCGTGACCAAATGAATGTGCTTGCTTCAGACCAACGCCCATAAAAGCTGATACCACCACTAATCAGCCAGATTTTTCCATCTGACATTGCTGTGCTGATGTGAATTAGTGTACTCTGTGTGTATATATACGCGTGTGAGCGAGTGTGTGCGTGTTAAAGGATCAAAGATGAGGTCAAATCATAAAGGGGATGCAAATAGGATGAAGAGATATATGCTCAGGAGCATCAAGAGTGATGGGTGAAAATGTGAATGAGGAGCTGATTATGTATTCAGCCGCTCTCTTCATGCTTTGCTGAGTTTGTGCCATAAAATGTGAAAAACTGATGCACAATAATGAGTGAATTGTAATGTAAAATAAACACAAAGGATCCAGACTGGCTCCTACCTCCCATCCAAAAGAGTTGTCCTTGTCTGTGGGCCCATGATGCTTTGTGTTGTGCAGACCAAACCTCTCGCCATTACAAATGCGGGTTTTAGCCCATATGCCGAGGCCAGCACCGGGCATGGAGGACTCCCGCAGTTCAAGCTCATTGGGAATGGGAATGTCATCGGGAATGTACACGGGCGCCTCGTAGGGCGAGCCTTCCTTGGGTGTGGTGAAGTCCTGGTCGTTGCTGCTGCTACTGTTGTGGAGGTGGTGGGATGTGTAGAGGTGAGGGTGCAGAAGGTGGTGGTGATGGTTGTTGTTTGGATGCGATGGAGTTGGTGAGGGCAAAGGAGACATGTTAATGATGCTGTCGTCTGCGTCGTCGTCTGGGCTTTCATGACCACCTCTGCTGCCTGCTGCTACACGCGGGAGGTCGACTTCTGTGTCATACATGCTGTCCATAGGCTCACTGTCATCTAGAGAAGAAGAGACGAGATGGTTGGTAAAACACCAGAAATATAACTATTATTAAGGAGACATATTTAAACAGTTAAGAAGAGGAAGACAACTTTCTTTATTTTCTGTGACAAATGTTTAACTGCAGACTTAGACATGTTGATAATGGGAAAACATTAAAGTAGACATATCATGCTTTTAAATCCTTTTTCACATATAGTCATTCAGTTGGATTCTATTTGAAATGGAACTGCAATGCTTTGGTCTGAATTTCTCCTTGTAACTCCACAAGCCCCTCCTTCACCCCTTTTCTGAGGTGTGTCTCAGATCAACTCATTTTGAGGCTGTCTCTTTAAATCCAAACAAGGCGCTTCAAGGCACAAGGAACCCCGCACCCCTCCAGCTTCCATTCTAGCTTGAAAGAGGGGTTTACAACTATAGCGGTGAAGAAAAATTGTATTTACAAATATTTAAAACACTAACAAAAACCTAAATGAATGCACCCATATCCATTTGGCAATTCATAATGTTCAATTGTTAACTTGTTAGAAAACAGCACTATGAAGTAAGCAAATATAAAATAAATAAATACTTATCAGTCATAAAAAAACAGACATTTCAAAAAGAATATGCTCTTTTCTAAGCCTGCAAGAGAAGAAGCTTTAGCTTGGCAAAGAGTTTGATGGGAACAGATCTTCATTTCATCATAGTCACAGTGTCCTGCCAAGACTCTTCTTGCAAATGATTCTATCTATTGCTGCTTTGGTCAGTCTCATACCCTCATATTATTATCCTCACAGCCAAGAATTGACAACATGATTGTGCGTTCACCCAAGGATCATACCAGTGAAAATGATGATGAGCTTTATGTGTGCATGGTCGCACTTAACATTTAGCTCCAAGTTCCAGGCACTTTTGCTCAGTGTGTTATTAAGGAAATTACAGTAGACAGAGAAAGTTTGTAAGTGTGCGTGTGCAAATGCATTTAGGTGAGTGATATGTGACATCTGGCACATTAGTGCCTTCCCATTACCTCCTGTAAAAGTGAGGGCTGAAATTATTTCTTGGTTTTTATTCTTAAAGTGAAACAACACGAGAGTGAGTTAAATTTCTTATTTTAAGGCAATTTTTTTTTAAATAGCAGCTTTGTAAAATAAAAAAGTGAAAAAAAATAAAATAAATGTGCAGAACAGAAGCAGAAAAATATAAATATCTTGTTTAAAATAGATCATCACCAGTTTAATGACATACAATATACAATAATCAGAACTAAACATACATTTTTATTAGCAACAGAAAAAGTCTTCCCTTCTTTTTCTTTTTGACACTTTCTGGAGTTTTTAGTCGAAGTACCAACAGAGTTTTCCTTTCTAAACACATACAGATACAGACATACAAATACATTCAAAGAAAAGAAGACTTTGAATAAACTAACCAGAAATCCAAAAAGAAAAGAAAAGAAAAAGTAATCAGGAACAAATTTGTAGAAAAATAACTGTGCAACATGTCTTTTTTCATTCTGTGGTAAATATTTGAGTTTATTACATGATGTAAACCGTTAACTGGCATGTACCTAAGTTTCAAATGCGAAACATGAATCCATACAGGCCTGAGACATGGTGTTTTTAAAGGCTGGCAATTCTGCAGTGTCTCCACAAAGATTTGGGAAACTTATCTTATAAAGCTAAAGCAGTAAAAGCCAACATTTTATGACTGAATTTTGCGTCATTTAGTGATTTTGAATGGAAAAGAACCGTTTTTTTTATTTTAATGATTGCAGTTTCATAAGGGTTCAGACCAGGCGTTCAATTAAGCGCTGGAACAAGTGAGCCAGCAGTAGCTTCAACTCTTTATGCAGATCAATTAAAGTTTTATAACTCAGCCCTATCTGCTGCTCCCTCCACACAATCAAGTGTTCTCAGGCTGTTAAACACTTCTTTCACTCCCTCTCCTTCTCTTCATTCCCTGACTCTCACTGGCACTTGACCCATTGAGAGCAATTTTGACAAGCAGAGAGACAGGCTTGGAAAATCTATTAAATGCTATGGCTTTTAGGGCCTCTTTGCACACACACACACACACACACACACATACACACCTACACGCAAACACTAAGCAGACAGTAAAAGTGGGCCCTAATTTAAATCAACAAAACACATTCGGTGAGTCCTATGAAAAAGTAAAAAAAAAAAACAAAGACATTATTATATTAAAATTTTTGACACAAATCTTTAATTTCTACTATTTCTTTTTAAAACTACAGCACACAAGAGAGTTTTTCTCCTTTCAGATTAATAAACAAGAACATTAGGATGTGTAATACTGAAGGGAGCCAGACAGAAAACAATGAAAAAAGACAGAGTTGAAAGGCAGAGAGTTAAACCGCTGATGACAGAGCTGTTTCTAAAAAGCTTTGTGTTAGCTCTGTGTCTCTGAAGACCCAGAAAGAGATGTTGGGTTCGCCTCCCTGTGGGCTTCTTAAAAAACACCCAGCCCAGATAGTGTCTTCCTCTCCATGGCTCCTTATGTTGTTCTTTCTCTCTCTCTGTTTGTCTGGCCATCTCTTTCCTTTTTTTTTTTTTTTTTACGGGTAGCTATTTATCCTGATTACATCAGGGGTCAATCATTAATTCGCACCTTGGGGGTCCCAATGCTGGCTATAGCTACAATGGGCTGCTTGTTCAGCGGCTGTTATTCCAGTGGAAAACTTCTCTGCTCTGCCTGAGAGGCAGGCACAGGCCACATGAAGGCATCCCATTTATTTGATAAATTGTAAATGCATGCCATAAATGGAGCTCTTGCTTTGTAGCATCGCTTGCAATAACAAAGATTTTTTGGGGGCACGTATGAACACAGATGCAGGCTTTAACACAAACACACATCTGTTTGCAACTGAAGGAGCTGTTACTGTACTCTAAACACATGTGCAACGGATCAGATGGTGTTAAAGGTAAAGATGATATCTTATGCTCGCCACAAGTCACAGGGAAGTACTACATGACGTAGACGTGGCATTTCAACATGCAAATGAAAGTAAATATCCAACAATATGAAATTGTTTGAGAGAATAAGCAACAAAAACAAAAACAATTAAAGAGAAAGAACTCCTCTATTTTTTTCCAGATATCAGGGTAACAACAAAGAGAGATGCTGATAACAATGTAATCAGCGTTGCCATGGCAAGGAAAAAAAAAAAAACAACTTAACACAGTTCTGAAAATCAGTGGTTTAATCGGAGGCCCTACAACAGGCAAATTGTCCTGTGGTTGTGTTTAATCAGAGCGTTCTAGACTTAAACGCAGAAAGATAGCGATCTGGAGTCATTTTCTGCCGTCTGCCTGGACACACACAAACACATGTGCCTTGTGGCACAAAAACTGAGCTGAATTGTTACTAGGCTTGGTGAATACAAAAAAAAAACATTACAGACTGCATGCTAGAAACCTCAAGGAAGAACTAAATGATGCATCAAATATGAACCAACATGAGTTTTGCTGAATGTGTATTTTTAGCAAAAACAAACAAAAGCTTTCATGAATTGTTAAAGATCTTTTCATAAAAAGATGAACAACAGGAACTGCAGATGATGATATAACCTAATAACTTCAGGGTTTCAAACTAGACCACCACTTTGTTTGAGACCAAAGCAGGGTGAAGTCATGGTTGTCAGTGTAATGTCTGTTAAAGGGAGCTGGAGGTTGGACGTATGAACCAGAGATGGCCATCATGAAACACAAACATGCTTGCTTTTCTGACCGGCTTCTCCGTCACGCACAGCGACGATATCTCTGTCTGGCCGTAAACTGATCTGGTTCAATTCAAAAAGAAAGCCAGCCACTGATGAAAAGACAGTACCCAGAGAAAAGGTCCAGCTATGCAAAACTGAGCACAGGCTCCAAATGTGGGGAGAAAAAAAAATTGAAGGCAGAAGGGAAATGTGTGTACCATGACAGATATGAAAAATGGCTAGCTAGTTGAGCAGTAGTGACTGAACATTTTGATGTGGGAACTCTGTATACATGTGTGCACATACGTGTGTGAGGCAGCCTGCAAAACCCAATCCTAACCAGCAATTTGTGCAACTATATTGTGTTAATATGGTCTCACTTAGCGGTGTTACGTAGCTGTGGAGTGATGCTGGTACCTGTTCTCCTGCAGTAAGCAAAGATTTGATGATTCTGTCGCCACACAAAGAGCCTAAACCTCCCATGATTTAAAGCAGGAGAGATGCAGCTGTAAAAATTAAATGAGGGTAAATCCAAAGAACAGAGAGTGAGATGTGAAAAACTGCACAATAGTGTTTTTCCACGGTGGCACTGGGGTACCATATATCCAAAATGACGTATAGATGGAAGTATCTGAAAGAGCGGCCAAAGGAGGGCGCTGAGGGAAAAAGGTGTGTTTTTGGTGTGTATTTGTTTGCTGTGTGGAAGTAGTGAGTGAGCAATGGAAGCACAGTCAGCTACAATACCAGAAAGCCTCTCTAAGCAAGAACACCACACTGTTTCCCCTTGTAAAAGCACCAGGGAGTATTTCCAAGCAACGCTTCAAACTGCAACACTGCTTTGAGTGAAAAAAGAAAGAAAGCAAGAAAGAAACAAAGTAAGAAAAAAGGCAGAGCTAGGCTTTGTTGCAAGAGGTGGCCAATGTGTTTTTTAGGGGGCATAAACAAATAAAGAAAAGCACTCTGGATTTGGAAACCAAGATGGCCACCACAGCTAATTCCAAGTGTTTTTACATAACCTGTTTTAAGAAATATTGAGCTGAAATATTGTGATTATAGCTAAGAATGATCAAAAAACAAGCTAAAGGCTAGTTACAACTTATTATTCCGCCATTTATTTTTGGCAGCAGGGTGGCTCAGTGGTTAGCACTGACGTGTCACAGCAAGAAGGTCCTGGGTTTGATTCCCGGTTTGGACATGGGGTCTTTCTGTGTGGAGCTTGCATGTTCTGCTCGTGCTTGAATGGATTTTCTCCAGGTCCTCCGGTTTCCCCCACAGCACAAAATATGTACAATAGGATGCCTCCAGGCCGTTCTTGCAAAAGAGATCTGTGATCTTAATAGGGTTTGCCTGGTTAAAAAACAGTCAATAAATTTATAGACATGAAAAGCTAAAGATTAGTGTTAATGTAGCCAAAAATAATTAAATAAAAATAATTCTAAATGTTAATCAAAAGCTAAAATATTAGTTTCAGAGAAAAAAATATGTAATAAAATCTAAATTCAAATCCAAGATCTCCACCCACTTGTCAACTATTTAGGGGTGGCACCTGGGGTGGCCAACCAAGAACGAAAGAAAGAAAGAAAGAAAGAAAGAAAGAAAGAAAGAAAGAAAGAAAGAAAGAAAGAAAGAAAGAAAGAA
>JARVJO010000024.1:18154735-18181484 GCA_031762555.1 Cynodonichthys magdalenae | reverse complement strand
AAGAAAGAAAGAAAGAAAGAAAGAAAGAAAGAAAGAAAGAAAGAAAGAAAGAAAGAAAGAAAGAAAGAAAGAAAGTGAATGATATGGTCATATTAATGTCAGTTTGCACTTCCATCAGTGACAATATTATTTTAAAATATTATATTAAAATTTTGCTTTTTATGCTTTTTAACAGTCTGTGTTTTGCATACTTCTCATTAATAAAATCATTCCAGGCACAGAATTTTAGTTTTACTTGGTTGTTCCTATTGCTTTGTCTCTTTTTCAGTGACTTTCAGCATTTTTACATAAACACGCAATTCAACAAAAGCTTGCCAGTAAGCAATGATATAGCATTTTTTCTTTCTTTTTTTTTGTGTATGTGCCAATACAATATTGCTGATTTATTGATGTGTCATTTATCCTGAGCAGCCCAGAGCCATTCCGTCCTCTAATAAAATGTGTGTGTCAGTGTATGCTGCGTTTAAGCCTCTGGGCAAATAGAGGATAGCAGGCATCCTCCTGCAGCTGAGAGCAGGTGTGTGTCTACATGTGTGGGGAGAGAGAGAGAGTGTGTGTGTGTTTTGTGGCCTCAGGGTCCCATGGGGGTCCGGGGACCAGGCTGCTGCAGACATTTATTAACAGGGCAGATTAATAGCACTGGAGGAAAACATGTTCACAAACATGATAAATATTAATAATAATCAATACTGAGTTACATTTGCCAAATTGAGTTGCAAACATTCCCCATGGGTGTAGAAGGAGAGAGGGGGGTGATGGGGGTTGAAAGGAGGTGGTTATAACAGGAAGAACACCAAGAGGGAAGATAGGAGGAAAAATGAAAGAAGAAAGAAAGACAAGAAATGTGCAATATTCGGCATGAATCACTGATGACAATACAGAAATCTGCACATCTCATATTAATGATGATCATATTAAAAAGCTAAATAAATACATCACATAAACCTTTTCTTTATTTTATTTTTTTGCAAGGTTACCAAAAAAAAAAACCCACACTGACTGATATAAAAAAAGAAAGTCAAATTTCTTCAAACATGCACAGTTACAAGAAAACCAGAATGTGCCGGAACGTTTGAATGCACACTGAAATCTTTAAACACTTTATTTATTTATTTATTTGATTTTTACTTGTAATTTCTACAAAAGTGATGAAAAGCAACAAAATCTCTTGGCAACTGCATCTGTTGAAACTGTCTGCTAACAATGTAATGCCAAAGATAAAGGATATTTAAATAAATTGAAATGTTAAAAATATGTATCTATTGAAAAAATAACAATGAAATGAGCCAGAATACACTTTTCACTATGAACTGCTAAAATAACAAATTTCTATTCAGTGTCTCTTTTTTTTAAATTCCATGAGTAAATGTGTATGTTCTGTGAATATGTTCATAAACTCACTTTGGTTGCAGCTTTTGTCAATAAGACATTCAGTTAGGAAAGCAGTGAGACAGAGAGATGGTCACAGAACAGGAACAACCATTTCAATAATTCTGGTTATAGAGAAGCTCACATATACACGTGTAAAATTAAAATCTTGTTAGTTGTGACTTTTGTTTCACTACTGGTGTTTGGCTAACATTTGAGCAACTGCTTGAGTTTAGTTTTTATTTTTTAGTTGGGGACTTCATAATATCACACGATAAATTGGTTTAGTTTACTGATACATAACCAATCACAGACAATGAAATGTTGATCCCAATGAGATATAACCCTAGTGTTTGTAAAGTGTTGACATCTCTCTTGTGAACACTGGAGTAACTGGAAGCAACAACACATCAGTCTATTACTCTTCAGCCTTGCTCCTCTCCTCTCCTCACCTACTCCCTCCAAGTCATTAGCCAGTAAATTAACGACAATCGAGCAGGCTATTAATCACCCTGACAAAAGTATTAACATTGCCTGGCTAGGCCAGCACGAGACGGAGGAGGAGGAGAAGGATGATGGTGGTGATGGAGGAGGGTGAGAGAAGCTGTGAGTTGACTAAATGGAACAGAAGGAATCCAGAGTCTGTTTGTGATAACAAAAAGGAAGAGTGGACAGAGAATTAGAAAAGATGTGAGGGTGATTGGAGAAATGAGATAAGAATATAGTAGCAGTGTTAATGGAAACTCTAGTATGAAAATGAACAATAATGAAATATAATTAATTTTAGATTTCTCTGACCTAAAGATATTCACAGGGACCACATATTCTAAAGAGTACAGTTTATTAAGGGTTAAAAATATTAGAACAGTTGACAACTTTCACAAGTTTAAAGACCTGATATTCCTTGAAAGAATGTTTTGCTTTAAACAAAACTCTGTGTGATTTTTTTTTGCCTTAAAATCTAATCATTTGACTGAGTTACAGTTGTTTTTGTATTTCTAAAAGCCAGTTGGCTCTGGTGGCCATCTTGAATTGGGTTGACTTCAAAGGTTAACGACTTGTAGATGTACAACCAATAATTACTTTCTCAGCGATTCATTAAATTTCCATCTTGTGGTACGCAATATTTTTAGCAAAAGAACAAAATTAACTCCATTAAGTTAAAGAATTGATCATCCTGATCTTGTAATGTGTGTTTACGTGCATGGGTTTACTGTTCAATGTGCTTTCCACCAGTAAAATATCTTATGAATCACTGGAAGCATTTTAATGAAACTCCCAAAAATTAATTAGGTGTACATTTAAAGTTTCTCATTCTCCACCTTTTATGGTGACATCCTCTAAAAAAAGCAATGCCATAAATAACACCCACAATTGATCATATATACTGAAGAAAAGCTTGACTTGTTCATGTTAAAAACAAGACATTCAGTTATCATGTTGCACTCACCTACTTCTGATTAACTCAGAATTGCTGCAAATATTGAAACTCATCAGAATCAGCAGTATCTTCATTCTTCATATCCTCTGAGTAGCTAAACTATACATTCAAAAACAAGTCTTGCAGATTTATTTTTTACTTTCTTAGTCATCTTATCACAACTGCTGCATTACATAATGAGCACACAAAATATAGACATGATTATAATGCAACCTATAAAACTATATGCCAATAGAGTTCTAAATAGTAATTTATGTATTTTTTTAGGTTCAACATTAAAATTAAGCAAAAACAAGAATCAAAAGTCATGAGACCCAACGGGGAAAAATAGGATCTAAGAGGAAAGATACATGTTTTTACTAAGCTCAGACACAAGGAGAAGCACACAAAATAAAGTTTGCTTTTAGCCAAAAGTGAAAACTGCCTTTAACTCTAACCCCTTGCTCTTTCTCCCTCCCAGAGTGGGACCACCTGCTGGGAGGCTGAGCTGGGGACGTCAGGTGGGTCACGGCCGTCACACAGTCCCATGTCATCAGGCTGTCACAGTGAAAGGGGTTGACATGGGAGATATGCTAATCCACTTAGCTTCAAACCAAGCCAGAAGGCCAGTATGCAGTCTTGTCTCAAGCCGCAATGAGCAGAACACACACAGACACATTAAGCCGTGTACCTCTGATTTTTTTCCAGAATATGTGTTAAATTAGATCATTTGAGGCTAAATAGTTCGTGTGAGGGTATTAAATGTGTGCTCAATAATAATAAAATATTAAATAAAAGATTAAATAAGAAATACAGAAAATATAAGAAATAGTTCAAGGTTCAGTTTTGTTAGCAAGTTTTCTAAGAGTCATATATATATTTTTGTATTTGTACAAATACATTCTAAAATTAAACATTTTAAAAAATTAAACATTTGGCATTTGGAATTAGTAAAGTTTGTTACTAATTCTTATAAGGCATTCTATACTGAAAATGTATCTGTGGAGTTTAAACACTACTGAAAAACGTTCATATTAGATACTGATCCAAAATAATTAATTGTTATAAAGTTTATTTGACAAAAAAAAAGAAATCTGAAAAAAAAAAAATCAATAAACAGAGTAGAATAAGTTGAAAATAAGCTAAACAGTGCCACATTTCTGTCTTTAGATAGTCATTGAGATACGTTAAAAGGTAAATCAGACTTTTAGTTTCCATACAGTAACAATACTCACTCCAGGAAAATGCAAATACAGCCAAATACAGGTGCTATAAATTTACCAGCTGACAACGATGACAGGTTTGAACAGTAAAAAAAAAGGCTTAGTTTCAGTACTTACAACACGGGTAAGCCAGCATAAAAATATAGTTGCACTATAGTACATACAGACACACTCATTCACGCTGCAGCACAACGATCAAAGTCAGCCTGCCAGCAGCTAGGTGTCAGAGTTCAAAACTATTCCACCACTAAGGCAGATGATATCTCAAACCGATCCATCGTATTTCCCGGCCATAACTTCCCCTATTAGGAGCTGCTGTGAAGCTATTACTAATCTGCTCATTATCCCACAGAAACAGGAAGGAAGAGAGGGAAACAGATGGGAAGGCAGGCGAATTGTGAGCATGAGACACAATGCTCCTTTCCTCCTCCTCCTCCTCATCCTCTCTACCTCCGTCTCCCTCCTCTCCGCTGCTCGCTCTCTGGTTGTCCTCAGGGCTCGGGAGAGCGGAGGCCCACAATCAGCCTGACAATGCTGTATACAAGTGCTTGTGAACAATGGAGGCCAGCCACAAAGAATTCTGGGAACAGGGGCACAGCCATATTCTCCTTTGGGTGGCTCCTGCATGCCAGACCCATCGATACACATCAGCCTGCTGAGACTGACCGGTGCCAGAGAAACGAAGAGCCGGGGGGTGGGGGCAAAGAGAGAAAACAGTGACATGATGTTCTCAGGTTGCTGCCCTCTGACCCTGCACTTCTGTAGGTTTCCTGACATTTAAAAATCTACGCTGAAAAACATGCATGGGTATTTAAAAACAAAGAACACAGATTCACACCTACACACAAGTTAGGTGTCACATTGTTCCATAAATGAACCATTTAATTAATATTCAAAAACACAAGGTAAACTTGGAAATCATCGGAAGTGTTATACTATATGCTTTTTTTTATTTATTTATTTTTTCTGGTGGAAAAAAAAAAACTAACTGCAATAAGACATTTTGATATTTGATGGCCAAATACAAAATGCTAAATAGAGGGAAAATAAAAGAGAACAAGAAAATGCAGGACTGGACAGAAACAGCAAGAAAGACAGAAAGAGACAGGCAATTTTCTTCCTCTCTTCTTTTAAGTGTGCAGGGTGTGGGGTGAACGTGGTCCATTTGGAAATAATTGGCTAGTAATTAGATGGGGGTCGACAGGTCGATTTGGGAACAAATGGCTGTCTTTAGCTCAGGTGGCCCTCCGCATGAGATAATGGGAGCTTTGCTTCCCACCCAACCCCCCCTTATCCTCCTCCTCCTCCTTTTCTGTCCTCTCCTCTCCATCCATCCATCTTCGCCACTTCCGTATCTGCTTGTGTGTGTGCTCATGCAGGTGCTGGTAATGTCTAAATAAGTGAAAATATTATGTTAACCAACAACATACACATAAAAAGAAGCTGGCTTAAAGCTTTACTCTGAGAGGAAAAGGCAGACAATTGTACAAAAAAATATATTACTAGAAATATTAATCCTGGATCATAAATTACAAGCCAGTCTGTTGTTATGAAGAGCTAAACGTTTCTTGTTGAAATATTTATTCATTTGAACTCTATTTAAAGTCTATTTTAAGTCCAATAAACAGCACTGTCAAGCTTAACTGTTAAGTGGAAATGACCCATTTAGCGGACCCCTGAGTTGTACTTAATCTTTATTTAGATCACTGGGAACGTGTTAAGGGTAGAGCAATGATCTCATTTATAATGGTGCAGGTAGCAGCAACAGAAAGGCAGGACAGGAATAAATGGAGAACATCACACAAGCATGAACTGAGATATTCATGCAAGGGATTGTCATATTAGTGTTTTATTTTAGGAGCTGGAAAAACAACAATTTATGCAGCTCCAAACTGTGTGTTTGCCCCCCCATAATGACAACACGCTCTCACCCTCTCGCTCTTTCTCTTCTCCCCTCTCCCATCCTCCTTTTCAGCAGTGCTGGGGTCTTGTTTGGCTTCCTGCTGTTTGTGTCCAGACAAGGTCTTGATCTGAATACTGATTCCCCATTGATAGGGCTGCACTTCCGATCTCATTAACTTGTTTTGTCTTAGGCTAAATGGAAATGTCCAAGGGAGGGTGAGAGAAAAAGAGAAAGATGGGGGGAGCAACACTAAACAATGTCAGAGAATTTTATTTATAGGAGGTGCACCGTAAATAACAACAAATAAATACAAACAGGATGAGGGAGGATTTTGAAGATTTTTTTGTGGAATTGGGATTCATGCACATCAAAAATAAATGTTTTAAGGACAAACTTTGATCATTAAAACTGAGAGGAAATGGTTCATATTTGTCTGTATTCAGACTTAAAATATAGTGAAAGAATTAACAAAAATGCAGTTACTGATTAAATATATATATATATATTTGAAATAAAAGCTAAATGCTGAATTGTTTAAAACAGACTTTGACAAACTTCACTATTATTAGATATGTTACTTCAAAATAGTACAATGTTTAGATCTTTATGTCAGTTTATTCCATCAGTTTTACAATATGAGTAAAAATATTTTAAAAGTTTTCTATCAGGAGCTGAGGTGGGGGTAAGTGTTCACATAGTTGATCATGTCTTATCCTTTGATCCCTGTTTTTAACCATTCTTGTGCGTATTTAGCCCTTGCAGTGATACATTGAAGGACAGCACCAGCAGAAAACCCACAGTGAAACAAGGAAAAGAGGAGAAGCAGACAGAGACGTCACTGAAAGACAGATAACAAGAGGGACTAGGGACAGGAAAAGGCAGGAAGACAAGAGTGGAGGGGGGTGGTCAGATAATGCCATGTGATCCAAAATAAACTGCAAAAACAAGAAGAGAGGCTGACATGGGTTAAAGAACGAGGAGGGTTTCAGACGGAGGGAGGATCAAAGGGGATGTCCACCGCTGATAACTGCACCTCAGATAATGTGTGGTGCAATTAGTGCACAGTGATGATTCCCATTAGGGCTAATCAAATATTTATACTGCCTCCTGAGCATGTCACAATGCTGCCCTGACCTCTCATATCAATGTGACAAACGGCTAATGAAAGAGTCTGTGCATAGACAGTGAGAAGGTAGAGAGACCGACAGAAAGAAAAAAGGAAAGAAGGGGCGAGTGGGAAAGAGTTTGCTCTTTCCACATTTGGCTTGCAAATGATCAGCCTCTGTCATCAATTATAGGACAACTCTGGTGGCAAAAAGAGACTATGTGTGTGAAAGTGTATGTGCGTTTTAGTCCATGAATCCGTGATGAACACGAGGATGTGGCAAGGCTGATGCTGCCTTATAGAGCCATTAATCACACTGGAACGAAAGTACCAGTTCAGTTTAAGAGTCACCGATCTGGGCTTTCACCAAGGAATTTAGAAACAGCAGAAAGTGAAAAAAGCAGAGGAAGTAAAATGTAGAGATACACTGGTTTGCTTTGAAACTGATGCTTGTTTTAGCTAAATGAGAACAATAGAAGTGCAGTAAACATTGAACTTATCACTGTTGTGTGCACTAACAGCACCAGTCTCACAATTGTGGTAAAAAAGTGATATGACATTAGCATTCATTTACTATTGTTTATTCTCTAATTTACTATTTTCTCCTACCTGAAGTGAATAAACTCTATAACCCATTCAAAAACTCATGCAGGCTACTTTCCTTTCTTTTTAACCTAAAAAAAAGAAACATTTTTAAAACATGTTCTGCTACCAGTTTTGCCGAAACTCAAACTTGTAAAGTAAAACCATTGCTGGTCGCTGACACAATCAGCGGAAGGTTAGGGGTAACAAGATGGGAGGGCCTCCGAAGGTGAGAGGTCAAGTCTTGGTCTGACAGACAGATGGAGGAGAGTGGTCAGGGTTTGAAAGACGAGAAGGGGATGAAGGATGGATCTGGCTGGGTGCTGTGACAGTCTGGGATACGGATGACCCTCTGCACCAATGTGACAGAGCTTGAGTCCCACGTTAGCCAGGCTGATTAACCACCCAGTAAGTGAAAAAAACAAAGTAGAAGGAAAACAAAAACAGTATTTATTCTGTTTAACACTGATTTTTTAACTGCACTGCACATTCTTGTTTTTTGTTTTTTTTTTATTTAGAGGCTATTTTCGATAACCTAAACGTGTAATTTCATATCTTTATGCTTAAACTGTGATTAATTGATGTGAACTTTGTCCAAAATAATCCTGTCACAGGTCATCTCAAAACAGAGTGTACTTTTAAAAGGACAAGATTATTAATACACACCTATCACCGTACAGCAGACCATTAGTGTGATAGACTGTTGTAAATGAGTCTCGTTACTAGATTGAAAAGACCCTCCCACTCAATGTGACGTCTTGCCCCTGAGGTGTGGCCAGACCAGGAAGATAATGGATAAAATGCGTGGATTATTTGGATCTTGTACCAAAATATTCTGGCTAAAAAAGGTCTGTATTTTTGGTCCAGCTGAAGGTATTTGCATGGCTTTGTTTTTTGCAATTAAATGTTCAAGTATAAATCTGAATTTGTCTCCTGGTTCGTGTCTCGCCTCTCAATAAAAACATGTTTCTTACAAAATTATAGTGAAAAAGTATAATAAATAAAGTATAATGAAAAAGTACTATACGAATCAAAAACAACTATTATTATAAACTAAACATTAAAATGAAAAGCCACTAAGTTTCACTATGTATCTATATATTATTTACTACTTAAGCACAGAGATAGGTTCTTTCCTATGTGCAAAACTTAAAATAGCAAAGAAATGCCAGGACAAGATGCTACAACAGGCTAATCTCCAGCAGAAGTGATAACATTCAGTGGTAAAAGCATGACAGATGAGTATTGATCTCCTAGTTGTTGAAGGAGGGAAAAATAGATAACTAGACCACTTCATTGATATTGATTGAAGAGTCAAAAGAGAAAACTCTTTCCTCACTGGGAAACACATTAATTTCATACAATATAGATCAGGTAGGAAAGGCTTAGTGTCTACTAAAATGTAGCAATTATAAAAGTTAACATTTGGCTGCAGAGACACAACTGCTTGTGCTTTAAAGGGAACTGATGTGGACACACTCTCCAAGCAGACATAGACACAGAAACAAATATTTGTTGTTATCCCAGGTGGTCCGTATTTAAACGTAAGATGGCCGCCCCGCTCTACAAACACTGCCATCAGATGAAAATCACACCACCGCAAAGCGACCTCAGGTGCGCTTGGACCCTGATATCACACAGATTCAGACACACATCATGAACACACGCAGCGAGTCGTCATAACTCACCAAAAGCCGACATATTATCTGGTGTTTCTTCGAACAGCGCAGTCGAACTATGAGTTCCCGGGTACCCATAAACTCTAGTTACCAATTAACTACGTCCATGTGTTGAAGAGATACTGGGAGAGTACAGGGGGGATCTGGCAGGCCTATCTGCAGCGCTGCGATGCGCTAACGTGAAAGAATGCCAGTGTCAATGGGACACAGATATGGGAAGTGCAGGGGGCTGATGAGCTGAGTGAAGGTCGATGATGAGGTCAACTCCTAAAGTGTCAGTAACACGAACACGTCTCTACTGTCATGTTTTTCTAAAATATATGATTAGTATTTAATGTAAAGCTCAAGGTCAAAATATGACTCCTGACACTTTTATTAAGGTCCTGTATTTTTCAGAGAACGTGATAACAGCCAGTAATAAATGTGAAACATGATGCGTCTTCTCTTCACACTTTCACACACATTTTTTCAGCACACTCTTTTCCAAATATTCCCATTTTCTTTATTTTATTTGTCTCACTCATCTAAACCTAACAAACTGTCTGCTCTTTACAGCACCTCAGCTTCTGCTTAAGTTTTAGTCACCAGTGAGGAAAAAAAAATCACCGGTTGAATTTCTTGAAATTAAACAGGAGCTAACTTTAAGTTGTAGTTCTAATCTAAACATATTTAAATTGGGGTGACTTAGTACAAATAGAAGCAAATTGTCATTATCTAATCCACTCTAATTACATAAAGTACCTCTATCTTTAAGTGGAATAGATGTAAACATAAAACCTACATTTTGTACCTCAAAGAGTGCGACAAGTTTTAATTTTGTCTCCTAAATTTGACTTAAGTCCATACAGTACATGAGCAGAGAAGAGCAAAGTTTCATGACAGGGTAAAGACATCAACACTGGAGCTGGAACCGACCAGAGATCCTAAAGAAGAGGTGATACTGGTCAGTGTGAAGTAATGTGAAGTGGAGCTTGAAAGGATAGGTGGCAGAGGGTGGGCATAGTGGAAGTTTGAAAAGGGGTGGGGGTCACCAGCACCTAATCTGTTCCATATGACACACACTCACATGGCCTCTGTCTGGACACTGTCTGACCGTCTCTGCACCTCTCTCAGAGCTGCTGATGAGGGAAAGAAGAAGAAGGTTAGGGAAGGGGAGTGGTGGTGGATAGTTCTTAACCCCAACAGGAGTTCCATGATGACAAGGACCAGGCCATGTCACACATCAGGGACGCGCCTTATCTTAATTCAGCCAAATTGTATTCAGTGGAGTTTTTAAACACACACACATACATACAACAGGAACACACTGTGTGTTTTTAGTTGTGTGTAAGAATGTGAATGTACTGTCTGATTAAAATGTGCTGAAGAAGATACCTGGTTTAAAAAAAAATATCTAAAAGTTTTTTTGTTTTCTTTTATCTAGGTCAAGTAAAAGTTATAAAACCAATTAAACACACACACACACACAATGACGCACACGCATTCACATTTTAATTGGACAATACTTCATGCCACCGCTCATCAAACAAAGGCAGGTGTTAGCCATATCCTGCACTTGTACAAGAAGCTTAGGGACATTTTTCTCATATTTGAACAGCTAATATCTTGCAAAAGTTGTCTAATCTCTTTGCATTTAAGTTGAGACTTGCACCCCCCCCCCCCCCCACACACACACACACACACACACACACACACCTCTTTCACATGCTTAATAGCAACCCCTGCTATGTCCTAAGCATGTACCAGGCCATTTTAATTAGGTTAGGTGTGTGTTTGCGTGTGTGTATGTCTGTTGTGTCAGCATCATGGCCCAGACCTACGAGCTGATTTAATGAAACAAAGCAGGTGTTGAAAATATTCAGGACCCCTTTGAAATCAACTCAGATTTTCACAGAAACTCTAAAAGCTGCAAAAGAAAGTAGTTTTGAAACAAAAAAATGTGTCCTAATTGAAAAAAAATAGGTTTTCAATTCTAGTTTTTTTTGTGGAGCACATTTTAACCAGCTGTCAATGACCACAGTGCTGAGCAACTGAAATGGTAGCAGTCAATATCAAAACAAATGCCCTAATATAAATTAAAAGTAAAATGAGTGAAAAAAAATCAATGATCGAAAATAGATAAAGTAGACCAAGTAGATTTAAAGTAGATTTCTAGACCAGATGCAGCTGTCACATGAAGACCTGGTTAATACACACATTTATGTGTGGAAACTACAAAAGCAGGAATCACCTCTTTTAAAACAAGCATATTAGATAACTTGCTTAAAAAGTTTCAAGTTTTAAAAGAAACGTAAATACAAGTTTTCTAACGTTAACTTTATTGATTCATTTAATGTTATTAAGTTAATTAACAGTTGCCCAACTTCTTGAACAAATCAAATGTGCCATTACAGTTCATGCAGAAATTCTTCAGTTAAAATTTGTCTGATTAATGCTATGCTAATAAATCATAACTCTTTAAGCTAGACTTCATCAGTGGCATCAAAATAACCATTGACTGAGTATGAAGTGAGCAGAGTTAGGACATCATTTTACACAAAGTTATGAGCAGCCTGCCTGCCAAGTGTCGCAAATCTAACAGTGAAAGTGGAGAATGTGTTCGACTTTGTTATTTGAGTACACAAATTCAGCATGTTGACTGTTAACATGGTTTACAATGCATCATCAAAAAATGATGTGTGGAAATTATTTGGATTCTATAAAACAGAAAGCATAGTGCACAAAAAAATACAATAAATAAATGCATTAAAAAGTTATCTTTGATTAGAACAGCCATAGTGTAACACATTTAACTTTATACAACATTAAAAAATAAACAGATAGTAAAAAAGACTGTTGAAGACTAAATATTTGGGCCTTTCAGTCTAGTTGAATGTGACTGTGTTATACATACAGTAGAAATGTGGTAAAAGAGGAACTTTACACAAGCAAAACATTTGTAGAAAACCTGTTCTTGAAGAGAATAACAAAATATTTTTTTCAGCTGCTATAAAAATAACAAAAAAAGTAATTAGGTTTTCTTCTTGTTTAAATAAATTACAGTATTTATTTAAAGGTAGCCTTTAAATTTTAAATTGTTTATTTCCAATGGGAATATAAATGTTATGAACAGAACAAAATTGTTTTGTTTTACATGCATTCTTCATATTTGACCATCTTGCAAACTTGAATGGTAACACATACTCTCAAATTTTACATGGGAAAAAATATAAATAAAATTCAGCACATTTTATTAAAGGCAACTGACGGGAAGACAAGTCTCGTTTCTCCTCCAGCTTAAAGCATGAAAGCTCCAAGGACACTAAAGCAAAACGATGCAATGGGCACTGCTGTGCAACTACAAACGATTTCTCTCAGTGAAAGAAATAAAGGCTACCCGGGTTACAGGAAGTACAACCAAGTTGGAGAGTGACAAAGAGATGCAGAACAAGGAGAGAGGACTGAGGGAGACAGAAAAGAACCAACGCTTTTGAGACACAAGTGATGGACGGAGCGTTTTACAACACTGCGCCATGCCAACTGCGAGTGTGCTAATGGATGTGATTTTTGCCAGGTTTTAAAGAGGGTGGGTTGAAAAGCTAGCTTCTTTTTGTCTGTCTACCTTTTTAGCTGTCTTGTCGTTCCTGATGTCAGTCTGTCTGTTGTGCTTTTTCACTGACTGTATGGGCTCAAGATTGCACAAGTGTATCTATATCTTTCCCAGCGTTAAAGCCACATTAAACTAAAAGGTAGAACAGAGAAAAGGGATTTTTATAAATGTTCTAAAAGTGTTTTTCCTTTCTCCTTTTTCTCTTGTGTGTGTACATGTGTGAAAGTGTGTGTGACTGTTGCCAGTGTGAGCCATATTCGAGTTCAGGGGCACTACAAAGGCAGCTGATTAGAAACAGTGGGTGAGCTTTGCTAACAATTCCCAGAGAATATGCAAAAAGAGGCAGACAAAAGCAAGAGATGGAGATGAAATAAAAAGAATAGAGAATAAAAAATCAGAAAATAAGTATCTTAGTGCAGTAACTTCAAATGTAGCAGTCTGTTGTAGTTTTAAAAAGTTGTAAGGCAGTTTTTGTAAAAACAACATGGCTTCATTTTGACTAACAAATGGTTTTTTGAAATAAAAAAAGTCATTCATTCATTCATTCAACACCAGACACATACAAATCCAGGCATAGGTAAATTCCTAAAATAAGTGAAAATCATGTTTTTAAAATAAAACAAAAATAAAATAATGGGATGTAAAACGTGATCAAATAAGATGAAAGATTTATGTTTTCTCTTCTTATTATGAATATTTTAATTAAAAACACATAAGATTGAAGTTCCTGTTGTGTACTTGAAGTCCAGAACTTTAACCTTCTCCAAAACTACTTTATAAGCATTATAAATCTGTTTGTTTATTTATCTATAAATTCATTTTTATGTAAAAAAAGCATAATTCTCTGCAAAACTCCACATAAGCAAGTGTGAGTGTTGCTAGAGTCCATTTGAAGCCTTCTTGATTGTCAAAGCAACTCCTAAACAGCACTTACACTTTCAATAGCTCCACGTCCTGCCCTTTCGCTAGAACTGAGCTCTGCCTGGCAACTATTCAGTTTCAAAGGCAGCTGCAGAAACACTAAAGCTAAAATCAGGAAATCTTGGGTTTTAGATGAATGTAATGGCTTTTGTTGAAGAAAATACTACATTAATTTACCTCTTTATGAGTTTAAACAATCACTTGTTTCTGTTATCTTGCACTTGTCACAGAAAATGAGTTTTTCTATGAGCCTAAATCAAATAGTCAAAAGTCCTTTCTACGTAATAAAAATACCATATTTTCCCCCTCAGCTTGGGAAGTTGGCAGTCTACTCCAGTAGACATTCTCTTCCTGTTGCTTCATGTTTTTGGACAGAGGCTACATGTACCCTTGACTTGCTGCCTTTGAGATTCTAAATAAAAGTGTTTGAGCTATTCTGGGGTCAGATCTGTTTTTGGCCCTTTTAGCTGGGTCAGCCTGGTCCTGGGTCAACAATAAAATTAACCAAGTGGGATGGAGGAAAATGGGAGACGCTGGGTTGGAATGAATAGTTTTTGAAATGAAAACAAAACCTGTTTCATAAAGCCAACATTTATTTTTTTTTTAGTGTGTGCATTTCCTCATGTGCATCACGTCTCAATAAGACATTTGTATTCATGTATTTGTGCCTCTTGTCATTTGTTGTTCTGATTAGAACTACAATTAAAAGCTGTATTAATTAGTGTTGAGACCAACACTGAATAACTGGTTTATTAGGGACCTTCACTTAATTCTGCATTCCACTGAATAAAAACAGGCATTAATAATTGTGCTATACCTGGAGGACAAGTCAATTGTGAGAAGGAGAGTGACTGAGAGAGAAGCAGAGTCAAACAAAGAAGAAGAAAAGGAAAAAACTTGTTCTATATTGATCTTAAACTTGATTCAAACTTGGTCATTATTTGAATAGGAAGGCTGATAGACTGCTTCAACCTGCAGAAATGTGAAACATTTGATAAATAAATCTTCAAAAAAATTGAACTCTATAGGATATACAGGGAAACGTATGCTCCAGTGTGCAATATAAACCATCTGCATCTGCCTTTGTTTTTAGATGGTGATAGCTTTACATTACCTCATCATTTCAGGTCAAAAGTTATCTTATTTTATTATTTTATCTTTCTCTCAGTCACTTGAAAACACATGCACATATACATATATATGTATACTTTCTTCTCTGTCTACAAAATAATAATCAGTGAAATAAATAAAAAACAAGCTCAGTAGCATGTAAGTCAGAAAAAAGTACTTAAAAAATATCTATTAGATATCATTGGTTAAAATGCAAAGATTCCACAACAGGAGGTATGAGAAAAGTCAGTCTATTCATTGACTGAGCACCTTTCAGCATCTGAATTAACTCCAGTCTGATTTTGCTAATTGCACTCAAGTGCCAAGTTACCAGCAGTTTCATTATCACCCTTTTACCCAAATTACTAATCAAGACCTAACAAACACTTTTTTCTGTTTCACAGAGCTGGAAAGTGTGAGGGTAATAATGTATTTTTTTTTCCTTTCCGTGTGACTCTTGGCCACACACTACAGCTAATGTGTATGTGTGACTATCTTGAGTCTGTGTGCTCACTATGTAAAAGTATATGTCTCTCACTTTAGCAAAAAGCTCAAGAAGAGAAAAAAATGCTTCTTATTTTGAACAAAGACCACAGCAAATATTCCTGACAGATCTAAAGCTCTTCAACATTCACTAACAGGGACTAACAAGAATTTACTTTCCAAACCAAGCATCAGTTCAATAAAAATCTGGGAGAATTATCATTGTTATAAGAACCAAAAGGAAAATCCAAGTGTTTCCCCATGACAGCTTCTGTTGCTTTTACAGATTAGTGACCTAGAAGCAAGAAAAGTTCAACTTTATGTTAAATAACTGCCTTCTTTGCTTTTTCTTTTGTCATTAAATCATCCAGATCGTGCCTTTTTATTCCCCTCATGGAGCCTAACCATGTGCCACCTAACATGTTGACACAATGAATCCCTCTCTGTAACTCTTCTGTTTTTGCGCCCTCTGTGGCCATGTTTACATTCATCAAGCTCAAAGACAAGGAAGTTGTTTAGTGTCCAATAACCAAAGGGTCTACGTGCACGCACGATGAAAATGGGAGGGGACGACAGAGACGCAGGAGGAGGGTGCTTTCCCACTTTTTTTCTTTTTTTTAAAAATATCTCGATGACTGGAACAACAGGTAGAGAGGACAAAACAAACAGAAGCGAAACTAGGGTTGGAGCTCTACATGGTCACATGCTTTAGATTTGGACGTGGTAGAGGCAACTCAGATTTTCAGATCTCAAGATCAGATGCTGTTTGTTTTCATGCTGGAACAAACACCTGGTACACTCTTAAGACAGGTCACTATAGCCATGCCCAGCATTCGTTAGTCACTACTCCCTCAGCACCATTCTCATGTAAATGTCTGCACTGGTCTGCATTTTGCATGGAGGCTTGTGATTTATGACTCAGCCAAAGAAAATAATGCATCAGTTCTTGCAAGGTAAATATACAAATATGTAAATAAATCAATTACACAACGTTTTGCAAAACTAATCATAAAATGTGAGGAAAATCTTCATAACACTATTGTGGTGTTTAACACATGCACAGCCACAATGCAGCTTCATGTTTGAATCACAAGTAAACCAGAACCTGTCCTCATACATTAAACAAACACGAGCCAGCATTCCTCTCCGTCTGCCATTTTAGCTCCAGTCAAACCACACGCCGACATGAGGGCATTAAAGCATTAGTGGCTAATGTTTTCAAAAGTGTACGGTATCTTGGAGGGATTCAGGAGGAGGGCGCTGTATGTGAGTGTAATGGTGGATGAGATGGGCCTGCACATGGCAACCATTATACACACAGCCCCTCTAATCGCTGCCGACCTGCCTCCTCGCCTGCAGCCATCCCACCTCCAACTCAAGTGTGTGTGTGTGTGCGCGAGTGTGTGTGAGCGTGTCAGGGGGCATCCCAGGTTCAGGAGGGCAGAGTGTTCACACAGATGCATGTTTTGCCACATTAGCACAGACATACACACACACACTCCGATCATTTCACATGCGTTAAACATTTGGGACAAAACTTTTTATTTTATTATTTATTTTTTTTAATGAATAAATATGTCGTAGTGCATATAAATAAACATCATATGGTTCCCTCACAGTTTTGTCCTCTTCTTTGTTCAAAATACTATGTGAAGTTGTGAAAACATGTTTTAGGATAGGAATTATATGTCGTGATTATTATGTCAAAATTATAATGTCAAAAACTTCATTTAAATTAAAACAGAAAAGTCAGTCTTTTGAACATCAAAACAAATCCTGATTACACCACTGGAGTCCATCCATCCAGCCATACATGTTCTTTACCTGCTGCTTCTTTCTGGGTGATGGGGAGCTGCTGCCTAACTTCAGCAATCACTGTGTGAGAGCAGGGATTCACTCTGAGCAGGCCTGTCACAAACTACATACAGACAAATGAGACAAACAATCCTTCACGCTCTCACCCACACCTAGGGACAATTTGAAGTTACCAATTAACCTAACACGCATGTTTTTTGTGTGTGGGAAGAAACCGAAGTATACTCAGAAAAAACACACGCACAGGGGAACATGTAAACTCCAGGAGGTGTGACCTCCTCACTGAGAAGCAGCAGCTCTAACCACTGCAGCCATGTTTCCATTCAATTGTAATGCAAATTTTGTGCAAACTTTTAGATTGTTAAAAAAAAGAAAGAAAATGTGAATCAGGCATGTTTCCATGGTTTGGAGCGAATCAAGCAACAAAGTGTAATTTCGTCAGACAATGTTACGCATGGCTGTAATAAACAGGAAGCAGAAATCGAAAACTAGCAGGGACCCCACATCTTGGGACAGTGGAGAAGATTTCAGGAATGTGTTGCTATCAGGCAAGTTGTAATTGCTCTGTCATAGCAACTAGTATTGGCGAAGTTACATGCAGTCCGGAGACATGCGATTCTCTTTGCGCTATGGGAACATCCAGGAAGACGTCGACAGCAGAAACAGTTGGTCAGTCATTTGAGGTAAATCTTCGCTAAGTCAGAACTCATTCGGTAAATGTGTTTCCATCTCCCTTCTTGCACCTTAAGTTTTTTTTTTTTAAATCCAAAAACCACCTCAAGCAAGCAAAAACTTCTTTTGCATAATTGAGGACATTTTTTTTCAAATGTTTCCATTTCCAACTTTTTCTAATGAGATACTTTAAAATGCGCATTAAAAAACATTGATCGTAACACGTGTCTCTGTGCATCCACTGTTTATTTCAATACATTTATCTATAAATTATTTTTCCTTTCACACAATTCATTTAACTTGAAAAAACATTAGACACATTTCATTTTCATTGCTAAGCATTCAATAAAATAAAAACGTTCCTTGGATGATTCCGACAAGTTTCATGCCAGAATCTGTTAAATTCAAAACAGATAAGATGCCAGAGGGGAAAAAAAAAAAAAAGAAGAAAGATGTCGTCATGTGTATTACATGGCTGTGGATACATCTGAAACTGTGTGACTCGGGATATATCTAAATATTATGGAAGAATCGTTGTATATTTATGTCTTGAAGCTTTGTATGTTTGTGTGTGGTTACATAGATCTGTGCACACATGAGTGTAACGGCAGTGATGGACTGCCTGCCCCACAAAATTTATAAAGATGCGTCACATGTTGATCTGACACCTACATGTCTTCATAAATACGTGCGCACAAACGTGCACACGATAACCATGCGTACAGTGCCTCAGGTGTGCATGTGTGTGATGGGAAGTGGGGAACAACTCTGTTGAGAGACCACACAGGAGACAGCTTTCAACTGAGTAAACACCACATCAAACAAACATTCTCTGTCTCACACACAGACACACATCCATAACACTGCATACAGTTCGCTCGCCTCCCTCCTGCGTAATTGAAAAAAGCTGCTGTCCATTAAAACTTGCTGACATCACTTGGATGGCTAAATATGCAGGGAGCTAACGAGCTAGTGGGGCCCTTGATTGAGCTTCTAAACAGGTTCAAACTTTATCGCCGGCTCGCCGCAGGACAGAACACAGACCTGCAACACACTCTCAATTGAGCATCTCAAACAAACAATTCCAGGCAACAGCATCGGAGGCAAATATCTGCTTAGAAGAGGGCTGAGAGCGTTCTTTCTGCACCCACTCTAAATAGCAATGTCATCATTTTGTTCTTCCTTTCATCTTGGTGAACTTTATATTTTAGTTAAATCCTTTTTTTGTTTGTTTGATTTCTTTTTGAAGTGACCATTATGACCAATATGTCAAAGGCCTCGCTGCAGCCTCCATCTCTCACTCACCACCATCTCCAGCTCACTGCATCACTTTCAACTCGGATATAAGAAGAAAAAAAATGCACAGTGTTGGCTACAGCTCTCTAATTAAGTCTGCTTAACTTCACTCTGAGACTTCCATTACATGCATGCCTGCGTGCACACACACACAAGAAACACAGTCATACGCACACTCTTACTGTGGCTCGCTCCTCTCTTTATTAACACCTGCTTCTTTTCCAATTAGCCCCGTAAATAGAGACAAATGGGCCAGAGGGGTCTGATTAATTCACTTCTGTCAAGGACTCTGCTGCACAATGCCGTCAGGGCGCTCAGGCAGGCGTGAACCCACGCACATGCAGACACACACGTACACACTCGCACACAAGCCATACGCTACTCTGAGCACTTAGCCTCGAAATACAGTGGTGACAATGAGATTAAACGTAATAACAATGAATTTTGATGCAAAGCAAGGCATTTATGAGCGCGGACCCTAAACGTAAATCGGAACAATAGGATGTAACAATGATTTAAAAAAATAAAGGGTTTTTGTCGTCTACTTGTAAAGATCACCAGTGTTTTCAACCGCTCCTCTTCCGGGGGCAAATTCCTCTTATCTGTGCACCAGTGAGTTTGTCAGTGTAAAGTGAATCTGTGTATGCTTGTGTCTATGCATGTGTTTGTAGGCTGCGTGAATCCCATCATTAGTCTTGCTCACCTGTCCTCCCCTGTTTGTTTAAGCAGATCTTTGTGTTTGCTTGGAGCTGCATGTCCTCCAAAGAGCTGGCTACAATGCAATCACTTAAAACTTAACCTGCTGTCTTTAGACACACACACACACACCTACAAATAAATATAAGCAAGTAGCACAAAAGACAGGTCACAGCTTGTTAATCTGTGACTTCGACTTTGCAAAGCATCAGTCTTAATAAGATAACTTACATGTATTCTGTTGAATCGGCAACTTAACTTTTAAAACAGCATTTAAGATTTATAAAATGTATGCATACAACTCCTAAATGCATTTATTTTTAAGCTTTAGTTTTTGCAAACACTTCTAAAATCTTAAGATCACAAAATCAAATTGAATTTACCTATTAAGACACATTTTTAATTTCAAAATAAGTTCCGCACAATAGCAAAAGTGTATCCTAAATGTTTAAATTTGAATTCAACATTAGATTAGCAGAACTTTACACAGGAAAATGGTTATCTTTCCGGGATCAAAAAAACACAAGAAGATTTGATAAATAGTCCTGGAAAGAGACTTGACAATCTCACCTTTGAACTATGAATAATGAGGACTGATCTTTTTTTATAAAGATTACCTGTGTTTACTCAGTGGGTGGAGGCACAAAGCTGTGAAAGGCGAAATGCCTTCAATTTTCAAAAAAAAAAAAAAAAGAAAAAGAAGAAAAAAAGGCAGATACCTTTGCTTACCTCTGCTTTAAAATAGAAAAGGATGACATGGAGCTTCAACCACAAAACAAGATTAACTGGGTCTGACTCACATTTGGTTGTTCATCCTCACTTAAAACATTCCTGGGAAATTTATGTCAAACAAAGCCAGAGTTTACAGCTACATTGAATTAAACTACACACATAGTTACTAAACTAGTCTGTAAAGTTTTGATTTTATTATTTAAAGTTAACCTGTTTAATGACTGGGTTTGACTTGCAGCATATACTTTCAAGATCAACTATCCCAATTAAAAAATACCCTTGTTTATGAAACCAATTAACTTGTTTAAACTACATCTGTTCACTAGTCAACCCTAAAATTGTGCCTTTTGGTACATAATTCCTTTCTTAATAGTTTTAAAAAGCCAAACTGATTGTATTTAAACAGAAACAATGACCCTGGACTAACCCTATAAAAAAAAGTTTGAACTTGTCCTTCTGCCACAAATTTGGCTATTTCATGACAAATGACAATGCAGTCAATTCCAGTTGTCAGTGGTGCTGAAATAGTATTAGAACAGCTGACCACCAGTATATCCAAGCACACACAGCAACTCAAACACAATGCTAACATTGCCTCAAATCTCCACACAAAGGCAAGGCTACACATTAGTTCCACACCAAATAAATAGCTGCTGCTTCAGTTCATAAACTCTTGGTTCAGAGGTCGAGCTATGTCAAGTAGGGTCCTCAATGAGACGCCATGGGATGAAAGCGAGAGAGAGAAAGGGATTTAGATGAGGAGGTAGGTGGGGGTGACTATAGAATACCCCAGCATCTCCCTTTCTTCAGTCCACCCGTTGAGTCTCAAATACCACTCTGCCGTTGGCGCTATTGTGTGCCTGTCTCAAAGAGCTTGTCTTCAATTAGGCTGATAAGAGGACAGAGGATGAGGATGGGGCAGAGTAAGGGGGCATTACCTGGGAGGCCTCTAATTGCTTTGATGCCATTGGACCCTCGGTTTCTTTTGTCTTCTTTGCCCCCTGCGTTGATAACTAAATTTGAGTGTGCAATTTATCCTGTGGCTGGGGCCAAATGCCAGTTTTACAGGCTGCCACGTTTACTTTTGTTGCTTTAACGACATCATTTGGATCATGTAGGAAAGACAACGAGGAAACAGATGGCTGAACTCCACTCAGCACAATGCTGCATTGTTGATTAATGTAACAAGATCACTTTGTATTCAACTACTGATTTAGTTCCATCTGCATTTCTTTGCTCCCAAAATACAAGATATATCAGTCTTTCAGATAGTATTTAAATGTATTATTGAAATAATTAAATAATTAAATAAATAAATTGTTGTAATTGACACCTAAAACACCATCCATCCATCCATCCATTATCTATGCCAATTTCTTCCTTTCAGGGTCACAGGGGTCACTGGTGCCCTAAAATACCAAATATTGTTAATTTGTCACTAAATGAATGACCCTTTAAGTTTTAAAAATATCTGATTTGTTCTAAAATCATTCAAAACCCAACCAAGTTCATAAGACCTTAACAAGATTCCAAGCCACAGACAAATGTTGCAGATAAATGACCAAGATCTAATTTCACTAAATGCTGTATTAGTAAACAATTTCAATATTTAAACACTTTTTAATACTTGTGAACGCATCAAACATAATCATAATAAATACCATCCCAGACATTATGAAGGAATCTGTAGAGGAGTTGTTGAGTGCCATTCTATAAAAAGTTGTAGCCAAAATGTTTGAATGTGATGAGACGGCACAAGATGAAAAAAATATGTTGTATGAATAGTTCTGATGAAGTCATTAAAACAATCACTGCAAAGACACGTGACATGTTAGATTTAATCCTCAGCACAGAAGCCAAAATGTAAACTAATGCAAGTTTCACAAAAACTTGGTTCCATCTGATTTGGGTGCGGCTGTGGCAAAGTGGTTAGGAGAGTCGTCCTGGAACCGGAAGGTTGCCGGTTTGATCCCCCATTCCAGCTGTCTCAGTTGTTGTGTCATTGGGCAAGACACTTCACCCCTGATGCCTCTGATGTGTGTCCCATCAGTGTATGAAAGTTATTGGCACTGATTAGTCTCCATAGATGATTGTATATGTTAGCTTTGTAGAGACCTAATAGAGTGCTGTGTGAATGGGTAAATGAGGGCACAGATTGTAGTGTAAAGCGCTTTGAGTATCCTGGTTGGATAGAAAGACGCTATATAAGTACAGTCCATTTACCATTGCTTTCTCTCTTTCTTTTTTCTTTTTTTAAGCTTGTGAGCCTTCATATGTCAGTCCCGTTTTCTTTTTCCTTTTTAAATTTCACACTATCTCTCTTCAAACAAGAGACCGTTTTGATGGGTTAACAGCTGGGACCAGCCCCTGTCCCTCTCTGTTTCTGGATGCCTCATATATACTATATGTCATTCCTAAATGAAAGTTAAGTTTAAACATGGTTTATTATTCCAGGTTGAAAAGCTATTCATTTGTCCACCTTTGTTGAGGTAGGAAGAATATAATCAGAGGCGAAGAGGTAGGCGATGTGAAAGAGAAGGAGGGAGAGAAGCAAGGGGAGAAGATAGTGGAGAAAAAAATGTATGAGTGAAAGTTATTACCAGCAGTGTCTGCTGATTACATTCAGCAGGGGATGGGGAAATGGGAAGTGAATGGATCTTCTAAACTCTGAGTGCCTGGATACCACTGATGCAGCATATAATGTTAAAACATGTTATAAGATATTTTTCTTCTTTCTGCTCCTTTTCATTTTTCATTTAATGATATTCTTTGTGTTGTGTGAAATTTGTTGTTTTTAATTAAATGAAATAAATGTTTAAATAATAAAAAAAAATAAAATAAAATAATAGGTTAAAAAAAAAAAAAGTTTAAAGGGAGAAGACAGCAGATACCGAAAAAGCAAATTTAAAAATGTATATGAGCCAAGAATTTTAGAACTGTAGCCTAGTGTTTACACCGTCAAGTGGCCTGGAACATCAAATCGCTGTAATAAATATGAAAGCATTTTTATATTAATATTAATATGAATTAATATATATTAATATAATAATATTACCATTTCAATAAACAAAGTCATTTTTGATGTCCCTTCCTGTTTCGTTTTAGTTGAGCCAAATTCAAAAGGAAATATCCCAGTTATGTGAAAAAATGAATAAAACAATGTGTATAATGCCATTTCTTAAATATAAATATGTTTTCTTTGATTTATTCTATTTGAAGGATATGCGTGTTACATGCACTTTAAAGTATATTGACATTTAAAAATGTTGACTTTTTCACCAACAGTTCTTGGTTGATCTGGTTTTAAATAAAGTCAAATATTTTTGCCCCTTTTTACAATTAATTAATTAATATGTTGTTTCCAAATGTAAGTTATAGCACTATGTGCTTTTCCAATTTCAACATGTCTTACCAAAGAATGCCATGATAAATTTACTGTGTTCAATAAAAACAATACAATTGTGAACCCTTACCTGAGAAGTGTATATATATGTTTTTATAAAACTATACAACTGCTCATCCATGATTTTTTACTGCTTGCTGTACACCTGTTGATGGAATAAGCTGCTGTCACAAACCACCAACACTGACCGCCACTATCTTGTCAGTGTGTTATCTGCGTGAGGCCTGATTTGGCAAGGCCACATGCTGTCACAGCTGTGACCTCTCTCACACACTTTTTCATACAGCACCTCTCACTAGTCATCGTGTATGTAACTGAAAACCCCATGTCACAATTCAGAGAGGCTAACTTTAAAAATGCAGCACACTCAAATGCCTGAACATCAGTCGAAAATGAATGTGTTTTTTAACATTTGTTCATAGACTTGATTTATTTAACTAAAGAAGTATGCATTGTTTTTTATACCAGCCCAAACAGTTTTTCTATTACTTAAACACCCTAAAGTCTGCCCAACTGAGCTGCAATCTACTTATTATAAAACAGTGTACTGTACTACACATTATTAAAGAAAAGAAAATAGCTTAGCTGTTTGCTAATACAGGTACGGAATGTGCTAAGCCAGGCAGCGAGGGGGTCAGAGAGAGGGGAGATTTTGTCTCTGTGCTTGTGTCTTTAGTTGATGTGTGTTTAGTGTGTAGTTGATGCCAAAGCTAGGATCTACAAGCATTATGTGTGTCCTGTATAATCACTGTCATATGGAAGGGATTGCAGTGGCCACTGCCACACAAAGGGCTGGAGAACACACTTGTCACTAAAGTCCCCTTTGTGTGCGTCTGAATGTGTTTGTGTTTTTGGCATTCAGCAAACACTTGGCTCTGAACTAAAAGACTGATTGAACCACTAAAATGTCCTGTTCTAATGTGCTAATATTGTTACGGGTATGCAGGAACATTATGAATTCATCTGTTTATAGAATGTGATAGACAGCGCTGTAAAGTCAACTCAAATATCTGTGTAGCCAAATATTCATTTTAAATTCAAAGCCTTAAAGTAAGTGCTGACAGACATGAGGATTATCCCTCTTTTCAATTCAAACAAATGAAGGTGTCATCAGCCAAGTGACATCATGATTGACATTAGGAAACATTTCAGTTTGTCTGCTTACAACTACCAATCCCATTTAGTCTCTCTGTTTGCCGAAACGTACAAACACAAAAGCAATATCACAGAAATTTCTAAAAGGAAAACAAGTCGAGTGTGCTAGAAGTATGACGCTTGCACAGGCCCATCTGTAAGCGCTTATCGTGATGGATTCAGGCCTCTAACCGCACATCTAGCTGCCTGAAAGGGACAGAAATAGAGGGATACAGGGAAGACTGAGGTCATGAGAAATGAGACAGATGACCGGGGACAATGCAGCCTAAGCTGAGGTCTGCACTATTTTCTAAATCCTTCTCTAAATACAGTTTAGGACAGTAGATCATTCAAAGGTGAAATTGTTACACATTGTACAGTTAATTGAACCGTTAAGCACATTTGGTGAATAAAATTAAGCTTTGAAAAAGAGTATTATTCATAATTATGATGGTAATTTCACATTTCAATATTTTTGTAAAATTCTCATCTTATTTTTTATTTTTGTCTTTTAAAACTCAGTGATTTATTCAGTATTTTCATTACTGTATGGGATGTTGACTGTTTTTTTATTTTCAGATTATTTTTATTTGCCAACCATTGATATTTCTACTACAAAAAAAAGAAAAGAAAAGAAAAACCAATGATCAAAGATGCATAAAATGTCTTCTATTGATCCAATAAAGCCTCTGCTGAAAGTCCCCTGATCTGGAGCCACCTCTCTTTACCCCTTGGCTCTGTTCCACCAGAAACAATGATGGCAGTTAACTCTCACACCTAAACATTGCTCGAGAGACTATTTGTGTGTGCATCTAACTGATTAGCTGCATCAGCCTCTCTTTAGCCAACCTCCTTTTATTTGCTGAAAACGACTTGTCTCCCTCTCCCTGATGGATCACCCCTCCCAGCATCCGGCTGAGCATAAGGCCCAATACCTTCAACCAACAAGCTCATTTTTTGTACTCTCTTCTTTCTTTATGTTCTGCTGAGTCTTTGTTGTTATTCTTTCTCCAAAAGCCCCACCTCTTCCTTATTTTACATCTAACCTCTAATTTGTGTTACTGAATTTAATCCTATAAGCAGGTGTAAGCCTCATCATGAAATAAAGCCAAGTTGTGACTTATTGGGGGGGGGGGACACAGTGGGCAGAAATGTCCAATTTTCTTTGTTTATTCCAAGAGCAAATAGAGAAAGACAGGGGAAAAAACATTATTCAAAAGGAATAAAAAAAGGGAAAGTAACTCATCCTATTTTCTTAGAAAAGAGGCGGCAATTAGGAAACATTCAGGGAATTATATCAATATGTTCCTCTACCATCCATTCCTCTTCTTTTCTTTTTGTGTCTCTTCCCGGATACATCTCCCAAGGGGGTGGAGTGAAAGAAAATGGGAGAAAAGGGGTGAAAAATGGGGATGCGGAGCTTGTTTTTCTCCCTGGCCCAAACAGAGTGGAACTATGGGCCTAAGTCTGCACAAGTTCTTTGAATTTGCCAACCATCTTTTCTTCCTCTCTGTCTAACCCCTTTCTCGAGGTTTGAATTGAATTTGTTTGGAGTAGTTGTGGGGTGTCCAAGTGTTGTGGAGAAGTGGGACTTAGCAACTGGTGATGCCCCCTGGAC
>JARVJO010000024.1:18136740-18154433 GCA_031762555.1 Cynodonichthys magdalenae | reverse complement strand
GGTCGCAATTCAGGCGCTCACTTTCTCTCACTCTCTCTTTTTCTCCTCTAATTCCTTTTTAACTCAGTAAGCGGGTGTCAGGGATACAACATGGTGCATTCCTGCCTGGCTTGTAGCGCAACAAGCTATTGAGTAGGAGATAAGCCTCTCTTTTAGGAAGGGTTGAGGAGAATTGAATTCAGCCTTTGAGTGACGGGAGGAGGAAGATTTATCCCCGTCAGTGGACAATGCAGTCTTTTCGGAGACTTTAATTTCCGATGGATAATGGAGCTGGTTTTCCAACTCCACCACCAACAACGCCCCCATCCCTCTGTGCTTTTCCCACGATGGTTGCTGATTAGCACCTCCGACTGATTGAACATGAGCCACTATCTCTATCTTGTTGAGGTGTTGTTCTTCAGCAGATTCATGTTTTCTTTTAAACAGAGGAGAAAAGAGGCTTGGGGATAAAGTGTTAAAACACAGTGTGAGGGTAAAAAAAACTTCTAAGGCTATAAAAAGGAGAAACTTTGAAGACAGAGAAGAGTAAGTGAAAGAAGCAGAAAGTAATGAATAATTGCCAAGTTCTTTCATTGTACCTCTGGCAAAAGATATGCCCCTATAATAAAAGATGCAAAAAAAAAATAATCAAATAAACTCAACAATGTAATTAATATGACTAACAGCCCTGTGTATTCAAGAAAAGAAAAATGAAAAATCCAGACATGACAGTCTATGGGGAAAATGTTTTATGTTCCATTAATTCTGAACAAAAACATTTAATATGAAACTAAACTATTTTCTATTTACATATAAAGTTTGCCCAAATCTGTGCTGGGTTTTAAGCAATTAATAATCCAAAGGGGGGGTCACAAAATGCACAAAAAGGAAATCCAAGTCTGAAACAAAATGTAAAATAGACAGATATTTTTGAAAGTTAAACAAAAATAACATAATTGAAATCAAAAACTCATTTCAGTCAGAACAAAAATTCTAAAAGTTTTTTTTTCTTATTTCATATACATGAATAATAACGTAGATAAAAACCAAGGCTGTCTTACAATGCAGCTTCACTCTCTCATTTGAAAGTGCTTTAGACATGCTGATATTACAAAAAAGGGCTTTGGCAGGGAGTCATAGGGGGATGTAAACTGAATAAAGTATCATGGTTTACAATCACCTATGGTATACTCACAGTTACTGCTGCAGACCAACTGTCATGCACACACACTAAATGCACACTTTGACAAAGAAAGTTATGTTACATTATATCATTAAATTATGGGTTACCGATTTCTAGTCAAAGTGCTGTGCCTTTTTCTTTCTGTTCAGCTGGATCTCCTGAATGTTGTGTGACTCCACATCCAAACCACAGATCGGGACGCTCCTAACTCAGTGGGATAGTCTGAAAAAATAAATACTGCCATAATTACAGAAGAGAGAGACACGGGCCATGTCTGACATGACAAATCCCAGATGGATATCTCAGGCTGACCCTGTCTGATTGTACGTGTGTGTGTGTGTGTGTGATGGGTATGTTTGTCTATGTGTTTGGACCCTTTTTCCTTGTCTGCTTTAGTGGAAACATGAGCCGTGTTTCAAACCTAGAAGGACTCTGCTGTGCATTATAATACTTTTTTGTGGAGTTGACAATGAGTCAAACTAAAGTCCACAACAAACAGGTAAGAAAGAGAGAAAGAAAGAAAGAAAGAAAGAAAGAAAGAAAGAAAGAAAGAAAGAAAGAAAGAAAGAAAGAAAGAAAGAAAGAAAAGAACATTGTGTTGATCAACTTAAGCACTAAAAGAAAGAAAGAGAAGACAAGAAAAGATGAGACATCCAGTGCAGAGAGAGAAATCTCTGGATGTGATTTGGGGAAGCTTAAAGTAAATATTTATTTCCCATTGCAGGGCCTGTCAGTGGTAACATGATGGATTCACCACCCGATGTCTTCCAACACACACTGCTGCTATTCAAAGACGCCTGTCCCTCTTGTGTTTATGGTGGCATGACTTCCACTGCGGCAGACCTCGACACAATACAAACGCAGAATAAGATACTTACAGTGTGGCCATGCAAATACACACTTACAGCCACACACACACACATACAGGCGCAGACAAAAAGCAAAGCACACGTGTCTCGTAAATGCATTTCTTTGTTGACGGGAAGATTACCAGCTCAGCTTAACCCTGGCTTTTTTGCACTCATTTCCTTCTCTGTGTGTGTTTGTGCGTCTGAAACACCTAATGCCCATGTTTGTGGCTACACAATGTACTGAATTCAAGATACTTCTCGCAAGTCTTTCTAGCACACTCGCAATCATGTACGCTGAGACGCGCATATGATTTGTGTTTTGTGTAATGTCTCAGTTCCAAGTCCAACAACAGCAGGGTAGAATAAAAAAAAGTAGACTAAACTTGGAAAAGACAATAAGAAAGTGTCAAATTAGAATGACAAAACTGACCAAAAACTAAATGCGTTTTGAAAAAGGATAATAAAAACATATTTTTTTGAATATTTCATGGGATGAGTTCAATCACCTATTTAACGTTACCGTTACTGTTACCATTTAAGATGCTTTCCCTTCTCTTTAAGAGTTGTGAAATCCTTTCTGGGAATCCCCAGATCTCTGGAGATCATATTCTCCTAGAAGAACAAATCTTTGGCTCATCTCTGGTGAAATACATAGTTATTGGAAGGGCCAATCAGTGAGCTTGCAAGTTTTCTGTCCCTATGCTCACCCCCTCATCTGGTCATCCTTCTCCTGTCAAGCTTTCAGTTTTTTTTTCCTTCTCTCCCATCTTCTGAAATAGTCTTCCTAACGAGCGAGCCCATCCCAATTCCCAGCTACAAAAACAGGCGTCGGTGGCCAAAGATGCTTAGAGTATGTGGTTATTATTGCACATACTCACACATACACACATTTTTAAGAGCCCCACTCCAGTAGTCTGGTAAATGATGCCCCAAACTTAGCTCGGAACAGGAATGAGTCCAAGGTTCCTTCTCATCATCATCATCATCATCATCATCATCAACAACATCATTCCTCGACTGGCTCATGAGTCAGACCGAGTCACATTATTTGTTCCAGAAAAAACAAGTTTTTTTTTCTGTCAAGTTTCCCTTTCCTTCATGCTGTTTTCTCTGTTACTGACCTGTGCCAATGTTCTTTTTTATTAATATTTTGGCTTTATCTTTTTTGCTCCTTGTGCAAACTGCTCCTAGTGTCACTGTGTCTTTTTTTTCTGCTTTTTTCCCTCAGTTTGTGTTATGCACTTTCCTGAATAAAAGTCCAATTATTCTTTTTTTTTTCTTTTACCCAAAAGTAGAATTTTAAGAAGCAAGCCGGAGTAATTCAAACAACATGGCTCTAATTTGCTATGACATGTTTCATTTCTGACCTCACTTCAGATAACCATCTCGACTCTCTCCAGTTCTCTTTTCATTTTTCATCCTCGCTCTCCCGCATTCAACAATGTGCGTTGGATGAGCCAGGCCAAATCTTGGAAGATTCCTGCAAATATGTGCTCATGCTAACAGATTTGTGGGTACCTAATAAGACCAAAATGTTTGCTTTTGCTTCATAAGTCATTGAAACAAATGTGTTCATGAGCACTTAAATGTTCTTCATGTTGTGTCAATCAAGTTCCTTATCTAAATTCAAGAGGTTTCAGACGATTTTTGGTAATGCTGAGCAAATTCTTTTTAGAAATAAGAGGGCAAAGGACCACAGGGCAGGCCATTTTGTCCATGCAGACACAATGAAAAAAAAAATTTAAAAAAACATTAGTGGAAGTTCTCTGACATAGGGAGATGCTTGAGTGGGGATGACAGGAAACGACTGCAACTGTTCAATTTGGATAGTGGTGTAAGTTAGAGTTTAAAAAAAAATAAAATAAAATAAATTAAATAAAAGGAATTACAGGCACAGCATACTCTGCTGCCAATCCCAGAAGCCACAAATATGAGCGTGTTCCCTGAGAAGTCGACCATGTGAAAACAAAAGTGCCTGGCAGTGGGCAGCGGAAAGAGAGGTTAAGGCAAGAAAGCAGTAGGCAGAGAACTGTTGAAGCTTAATTTGGGTGAGAGGTCAACACAAAGCCAAACTCAGAGATACAACCTTAAGTTTTCCTGCTGTCCCTCACCAATACGCACACATATGAAACAAGAGGGCTCTATTGGTTGCAGTCGAATTACAAACAAACACACAAAGTACGAGTTTTAATCACAATTTCATGTGCCACTCCTGCATGTTGCAGCCTAGAAGGCCACACTGTGGGAAAAGCTGTCACATATGCCATTACCGCAACCTCAAGGAGGAAAAACATCTATATTAAAACATTCTTGGTTAACAACAAAGTTTTATGATGAATAAATTGTTACTGGGTATTTTTTATTTTTTTAAGCTGCAATTTTCTTTCGAAAATGGAAAAAACAGAATAAAAACAGACAAAACGAGTTTTATGGACAATATGGGAATAGCGGGCTCAACAAAGCACTAAAAAAATTATTATGCGCATGCTTGTGAATATTGCTTTTCGGAACTCGCCACACTGGCCGACTTTTAAGATTCAGCTGAGAAAAGGAACAATTCATGTGTCAACTGTCTGCACCCACTCAGTGAGTGCAAGACAAGCTCAGCATATCTGGATGATGACAGTTGCCATGAAGAGTCCCTTTGGGTTAATGTTGTAGATTATGGTCATCCATCTTGGTCTTATTATTATGGTAAAAGTAAGCAGATCATATTGTTGTGGCAAAATAAGGGACAGCAGTGATTCTGTTGGTAACATTTTATCTAAAAGTGGGGAAGCAAATTACATAAGATGTGTATTTGTGACACTTATATTAAGATTAAAATATATATATTTTTTTTCATTATTATTATTATTTTCACTAAATGAACATTAAATGTTTCATTGGGATAATGTCCTCCATGTGTACCCAATAAAGCAAAAATGCAACCTACAATCACCTTTCTGACTAATTTAAGCAAATAACAGCAAGTTTTTCTTCTTATTCCTTTAATATAGCACTGCACAGATTCTTTGTATGTATCATATTCTTTGCATTCCCCCTGGACAGCCAGGAACTCAACAAATGGCTTCCAGCCCTCATAATAAGGAAAGCAACCTTCAAACCTGCTCACTTAGCTCACTTAGTTAAGCTGCTAAAGTGTGCCAACTGATGTCTTTGACTGTTTCAACAGCTGCAGCGCCCTGCCTCCTCCCTCATGTGCATCAGCTAGTGATGTATGTTTAAATTTGTTTGGTTTTCTGTAGGAGGAGGTGCTTTGTGCACAGTTTTACTGAATATGTGTGGATGCACGATGACATTTAAGGACCATAAAAAAGACCTCATTCACGGCTTCCATGAAGTTAGCCAAAGTCTAGCCTCGATGTTCACACTCCAGACCGTGCTAGCTGTAAACAGACACATTTCTGTCTCTCTGAATTCACCTACATTCTCTCAGAACATGGAAACCTCACATATATCACTTAAGAACAAAAATAGTCAAATCCATTGCATAAGAAGAAGAAACATTTTTTTGTTTTAATGGTGTGCCACAAATTTTTTGATTTTTTTTCTTTTACTTTTCTGAAAAATAAAATGTAAGAGTACAACAACTTTTTATTTCACGTAGTATTTGTCAGTTTTTAGATCATTACTCAACAAGGAAAGGGCCTATAGTTTCTTACTAATATTATTCCCCACCAGGCGGATCCCTGGTATCTCCGTGACTAGTTGGGAAAAACAGCCCCTACAGTATGGGTCTTGGTTGTCTTGTCTGAGTAAGCTTCTAAACAGAAATCTAGAGGAATCCATACTGATTTTAATTAGATCTCGTAGTGTGGAAGACCAATATGTCTTCTGCAAGTGACTCACAGATTTCCAAACCTATTTAATTTAAGGAATATTTGCTGCCATTATCAAAACCAGATACATTCCATCCAAACATACAGTCACTGTCTGACTTTGATCACTGATACTACGATTGTGCAAAATACTATACAACTGTTGGTAGGTGTATCTTGTTAAAGTAGCAATTACATTATTATATTATTAAAACGTATTTGCAGGATCTTTTCTTTGTCAAATTGAAAATGTGTCTCCAGGCTTCATCGAGTTTTGTCTATAAATCTACTAAATGACACAAGTTTTTTAGTGTTTTTTTAAGTTTAGAGTGACCTTGATGATTTTTTTTCTACTTTGAGTCAATTTTACAGAGCCTATCATTGAACCATTGACCCCTCAAAGGACGGAAACTCCTCTGATGGCAGAAAACTAGAGTCAATTTGATTAGTCGCTACTCAGTACAGCCTCAGGTAATGAGGTATGTCTGGAAGTAGAGGAGCGAGATAAGGTGCTGCTATTGGAGTTGGGGGCCTGGGTGACATGGACATGAGGAGGGGTAAGAGAGCCTATAAACTTCAAAGGTTTCAAATTAAAAACAAAACATACATTACAAAGAGGAAAAGGATGAGGGACCACAGAAATTTAATGTTCAAAAATAAAAGGAGGGGAGGGTACAAGGACAAGGAGGAGCGCAGCGTAAACTATGTGCGACCCCAAGTTTACCTGGTTACCCCCATCTCGCTTTCCCTCATCCCTTCCTCGGTCCTTACCAGATCTAATTAAGCCACAGTGGAAGGGAGCCTCTACTCGTTAAAGAAACCCTGTCATGACAAAGAGAAACACAAAACACGGCCTGCCTTCAATTGGAAACGGATCCACAGCAAAGGGGCAAATTGGGAGATAGCCAGAGGAAGAGAACCCGGGAGAGAGATGGAGATAATTGAATCAAGGCTGTGAAGGAAAGACAGATAAATCTTATTATTGATACTTAAGTTGAGCAAAGAGACTGAGAAGAAAAGATTTGTCTCACTTCATTAAATGACAACTAATACATCTGCCCTCTCAAGTTGAGTAAGTGCACATGAGGCAGCGCAAGATGTGTAGTTTTATTTGTTCTTTTTGCACTGTAATCAGGTTCATCAGTTTTGTTTATATCAAAATGATAGATTTCAGACTAGGTGATGGTAAAAGCCCACTTCATTCTTATTAAATGTAACATTTTTTGAAAATCTTACACAATTCTTCTAAAATTACAGTTGATTGAAAACAAAGAAATAAACCATATATTTATTTTTACAAGCAGAGCCAAAAAAAAACTCATATTTACAGTTTTCAAACTGGCTTATTTGTACATGTTGTTTTTTACTGTTCCTTTTCACAGAAATGCCACCTAAAACAAGTGTTCGGATGTAGTGGAGATGGAGCAGTTACTTTTTCCTCAATCACTCATGTAACAGCTAAGATATGGTCTGTGTTTGAGGGAGAAAATCCAATTCTTTGTGTAGTTTGTTTTAGTGTGCTGTAGTATATAAAAAAACAAGTTTAAAGTGGGAAATATATTCAACTAAAATGTGTAAAATACATGAATGGCAGTTTAAATATATGTTCATAGATGAGTTTAACAATTAAAGTTGAATTTTGTATACACACCTGAGCTTGCATTCAGTGCAGCAAAGACAAGCATGTCCTTTTTGACAGGTGAGAGCTGTCACATTGAGTCTGCCTAACGTGTAACGAGTTCTGTCTGGTGTGAGGACGTGGGGTCAGTACTGGATGAGCTGGTCAGCAAGAATATAACTGTGTAGAAAAGTCTTGCTACCCCTATTTCCTCTACTTCTCTCTATCCCTGCACTGTTATATCTCAAATGCAAACATGAACTATACAGTCGAGACGGCATGTACAGGAGAGAGCAAACAGCCTAAATGCAACCAGACATGGGCATACACACACAAACACAAAGAAAGAAAGGGAGGGAGCGAGCTGCCACCTGAAACATTCTAATGTGCAAATAAACAGCTGAAAGATTCCTGGCCAAACAAAACCAATTTTCAAAGCTCCGCAAACACGGCTGGACCAATCGTCACATTGGCCCGTCTTTTCTTTAGAGGACCTGCTCAATTAATATGTCACCACAAGTCATGACCACAAGACCTTGCTAAAATAAGCCAGCCACTTCAACCCTAGGGCTCTGGAGAGAAGCAAAAAAGAGACACAAATTGCCCTCTTTAAAGAAAAAAAGAAGAGTCATCCGAAAAAACTCAATAAGCTGTGAGTGAGCACCTGCAGCACTTAAAATAAATAAGTTTCCTTTTTTTTCAATCCCTCCCTGCTTACTCTCTCATCATCTTGTGAGAACATTAAATACACTTCTATTTATCCACTTCCATTATGTATTTCCTGCTTCTATGAAGCCATACAAATAGTTTATTTCTTACTTAAGGACAGCCATCTTGTGCTAAACACAAACAAGATTACCTAGATAGGATTTTAGCATTCGATGCTACACCATTTAAAAACAATTTAATCCCAATGATTTGATACATTTATTTTGTGTTACTTGCTCTCTTAGGGAATTTTCTTTTAAAGCTGCAGTTTCTTCCCCTCGCTTTCTGTTACGCCATAGCCCTCCCTCCCTTCCTTGCTGTGAACGTGCAGCCTAGTGAGCAGCAGGGCCACTGATGATGGTGGATGAACTCTCAGAATTTGTCAGTTTTCCTGTAGCGTTAGCTTGTTTCTTTGCCATTGGCACAGCTGCAGCTTGAGCTTGAATGGGAGTATGCACTGTGCGGGGGGAAGAGCATGAGCAGGGCGTACACAAGTTTGATTGACACTGGTAAGACAATCCCCCTTGGCTCGGATTCGCTGTTTCTGACTGGGAGCGGTGTAGTTCTGCAAATGGCTGTAGGACCACTGGGAGGAGCAAGAGGAGCTAGTTTTTATTTTCACAACATATCTGTCTCACATTCTACTGTCTAGTCAGTTTCAGCTAATATGTAAAACATCAATTATTATATATGTTACCTACTGCAGCTTTAAAGCAGATTTTCAACTTCATGATTTAGACATGAACACTTAACCTAGAAAGGAGTGTTCAAGAGGACCTAATAGAAAGAAAGTAAATGTTCAACAAACTTAGATCAGGTGAATGTAAAAAAAAAATCTCAGACAATTATACAGATAAAATGTTTAAAATAAATTAAGAAGGGAAACTTGATAAAAATGACTTAATGAGGGTTCAAATGTCTGATTGTTAAATTAAGTGGATGTAGCTGTGAACAACGTGCGAGTAATTTCCCTGTAATTATGTGAAATGATTTATCTCAAACTAAACAAAACAGCCAGACTTCCCTCACACGCTTGGCTTCTGTAGGTGATGAAAAAGAGAGGAGCAGCTGTGATGAGCACACGCTCCCTGTCACTGTCACAGACACCATGTTGGCTCGCTGCAATGCATCCCAGCATTGTCCCCTGCTACACCTGACACTGCCACTCACCCCAGCGCTGTGTGTGTGTGTGTGTGTGTGTGTGTGATGTGATCTCAGTCTCTCATGAAGAGGGGAGGAAGTGATCAACCAGAATCCCTGATAGTGTAAACCGGCAATGTCCTCTGCACGGAAATGTTATCTCTATAGGTACGTAATTTAGACACTCAACCTGTAGTACAAGGCTTTGATGTTAGTTTAATGGAGGATTGAATTTTAAGCGTGTCTACTACAATGTCTACTGCTGCTAGTATAAATAATCATTATAGCCACAATTACAGAGTGTCGTACTTTGGAAATCAGTTGTAAACATGAGAGATGACACGAAACACAAACAAAGGGATTTGATTTTGCAGCCTAAATATTTAGCAGAAAAAATATGACCATTATTTATTTTTATTTTTTTTAATTTCAGAAAAGACGTAAGACTGACTTCAGACAGAGAGGTGTAAAATATGCAGCATAATTTGGATGTTTAATGTTTGCATAAATCTCACCAATATTAATAAGAAAATTAAGAATATTAAGTTACACTGTACATCCCTTTTATTACCTGTTTTAAAAAAAGGACAAAAGGAAAAAAAAAAAGTGCTTTCAACTTGTTATAATTATAATTATCTTTCAGAAATGAGTAATTTTATATGAAGTAAATGTCATTCCAAGACATGGAGAGAAAACTGCAGCTCAGATCGACAAAAGTTGCGCAGCTATTGTTCAACCCAGCTCAGCTTTAAAACTAATGTACTATAATTGGGGTTTTGTTTGTACATTCAACAACTTTGCATTGTCAGATGTGTTGAGACTTTTACACCTAAACAGATGCAGTTAATAGTAAAAAGATCTATTATCAAGCAAGCCATGATTTTGTTCTAACTCCAGCAGACTCCATTTAAATAGCTTCATTTCCTAATGTTCAACTACAAGAGCTTTAAAACAAAACAACAAATTACCTGAAACAAAATCAATGTATGCAGAAATAACCATGTTAGACAGGAAATGATCTCCTGAAAACAATTAAGTTAATAACTCCTCCTCCTTCTAAAACCGTTAGCCTAATAAAACTGATGATCACTAATGACACTGCACTCTTATATTTGATTTATTCCCTGTGCATGTTTTATAAAAAAGTGGATAAAACTGTGATATGGCAATCACAAACGGCTTTCAAATAGGCAGTAAATAAAAATGTAAACCATTCCAACTGTGCTTCGCTCCTTTAATACAAACTCATGGACAGAAAGCTTTGAGAGAAGAACCAAGGTAAACTCTTTAGATCAGAACAAAACATCAGAGAGAACAGTTAGGGACACAGATCTCCTTCGTGTAATATTAGTTTCAAAGGTTGGATCGTTGGGAAAAGACGCAGGTTGGAGCATGACGACCACTGTCCAAGTTGTACGGTGTGTGTGTGTGAAAGTGTGTGTCTCTTGGCAGACCCAGATGGCAGGCGGACGAGGGGTCGTTAGGCAAAGCGGACAGGAAGAAGTATAAGAGCCAGTTTTGGTTACGAGGATCAGACAACAGTAAGCTCAAAGCTGCTGCCGCTACCATAGTCAAGGTGTGGGTTACACTCTGGAGCACAAAGAATACACACACATGCACCTAGCTCCTTCAAGGAAACTGTGCTGGTGTCTGTCTACTCCTATTTTAATTAACAAGCAACAGTAAAAGTGTGCATGTGTCAGCCCAAACACCTGAACTTAACAGATTCACTGACAATGTCTGTATCAACATGTTAGAAAGCCATGTTCAGTTGTTTAGGCTACTTTTCTCTGTTGATGAAGACCAAGCTGTGGAAATTACAAACTGTACACAGCCAATAAACTTACTTCCTTCATCCTTAAAGATAAAAGAAGAATGGCAAGAAAGAAAGGTTGGAAGACTAAACATAAAGCAGCAAAGTGTAGTGATGCAAGACAAAAAGGAGGGGAGGAGGAGGTTTCCAGTAAAGACACATTAAAGAAGAAGGAAAGTGCATGCGTCTGCTGCTAATTTACCAAACTGAGTGTTATAATCTGAGGGGAAGATTAAGGTAAAGGAGTTATTCTTCACTGTTTTATTAAGAGGCGCTTTAGGCACTGGAAGAAGGGGCTTTAGTGCTCCTCTAGCAGTGTGCCATACAATACAAGACAAACATTTGCTGTTATTGCACTAAAGCACTCTCAGATGTGCTGGTTTGGGCCCTTGCATCTTGCTGCAAATAAACTTGTTCTAAAAGATTTATAAGATTGTTGAGAAAAAAGTATATATGGGAAATAAAGATTCTATCTGTCTCATAAATTAAGAGCTGTTGGGAAATTTGTGTTTGAATAAATTAAGGAGAAGCACCTGGTTTGAACACAGATGAATGTTTTCCTTGAATTCAAAAAATTATCTAAGCAAAAAAACTTCCATATTTTTGCGCAATTCTGTCTTTATAAAATATACACATGAAGACGAAAAGATATGTAAGTAAAAGCACAGTTTTAAAACTTTGGCAATGTTAAATAAAAGTATAATCGGGTTAATTAAATATATATATTTTTTCTAAATATGCATAAAGCCAAATGTACATAATATGAGTTAGGTGCACTGTTAAATTATGTCAATTACCTTTATTGTTTAAGATAAATAAATAAATAAAAGAATGTTGCAGTTCAAGAATGAATGTAATGGTGCCCAGGCCAACAACAGGCCAGCAGCCTCACCCACCTGCCTCCTTTATTTGCTTTGTCATTACCTCACCATTTTTAAACAGTTGCTGTTCTTCAAAACTGTTGAAGCACAAGGTGCCTCTGTCAGGACTTGTGAGTGTTCTTAAGCTGAACCAAGTGACCTTAAACAAAATAAAAAAGTAAACCATATTTGCAAAAGTAGTCTGATGCTACAAAACAAAACAGAGAAAACTGTCATAAAACTATTATTATTATTGGTCATCAAATAAGACAGAAGGTTCTAAATAAGAGAAAAAAACAACACTGTTTGCACTAACACTGTCCAAGTTAAAACTGTTTCACTCTCTGAAAACCTCAGGAACTTCAAGTGGATTTACAAGGACAAGCAGACAAAAAACACAAGTGTCTGTTCTTATAAAACACAAGTCAGAAACCAGATCATCCTCTTCCTTCTCACAAAAGAAAATGGGGCAAGGCATCATGGGAAAAAAAGTGAAAAATGGCAAAAATATATATTTTTTCTCTTCAAACAAAATTGGGACTAGAATATTAGTGTAAAATTTGTATGCATCATCTCAGGCCTGGAGCACAAAAAGTGTAAAGTAATTTTGTTCATTAGTAACCATGAAAAAATTCAACTTAGTAATGCTCAGAAGAAGCTTTTTTCTGTTATAATGAGACATTTCAATTAAATGCCAAAAACTGATTGGCCTAATCCAATGAAATATATATTTTTTTGTATTCAATGTCTGATCGAAATAAGGATTAAATGCAAACTGTTCAAAAATACAAACAGCTTGTGCCATAGATCTGATAGGTTTATTTATTGCAAACTATGGTAATGTTTATGACAAGATCGTTAAATTAAGATAAAAACATTATTAGTAATTTACTTAAACCATGTAATCTCTATAACAAATATTGATTTGACACATAGATAATCATAAAGTCTACATAAAATTTTGTGTCATTCTGATAAGAGCCAAAAGTATGTTCCTACAATAGTTAAAACTAAAATAATTTTAAAAAAGCATTACACACTTGCATAATGTGAATAAAACTCTACACATTGAGATGGTAGCATTGTCTGTGAGCAAATCCTTGTCTTGTACATAGACAAACTCTGATATACTAGTGTAACAGGTCTAGGTGTGTAAAAACTATAGCAACACACAAAGCTTCTGTCTGTTTTTAATGGAGCTCATCTAAGGAATGAAGTTATTCCTAGGCTGAGAGTACAAGTTAGTGTGAATCTATCAGTGACAGAAAAAACAGAGACTTTCACACATACTGCTGAAGAACCAACTTTTACAATAAAGTAATTATAATATGCGTCTTAACAAGTGTACACATTAGACAATGCCTACACACTGAGAAAACAAATCTCATTTAGATAAATGCTGATAAACCTATGCAATTTATCAGTGTAAAAATATACAGTTAATACAAGCTGAGCACTTGCCTTTGGGACACTGAGCATCACGAAGACGCGAGCTTGTAATAGAGCTATTTGTTTTCCTCAGAAAGCTGTCTGAATGCTCTCACTGGGATCACTGGGCTGAACAAAGGCCAGCTATGAATTGGTCAAATCCACTGGGGCATGCTATTGATTAGGCCAGCAGCTAGTAGAACACAAATATGCAACTAAATTAGACACTGTGGTGTGTTTGCACAACTCTGCGTGTGCATATATACATGCTGTAATGGCACCAAACTAATCTAAATGAACATTTGTAAAGTTTTAGAAACTAAAGATGGATTAATGTAAGTTTATTCTTATTAGTTAAAAAAATGAACAGCCAGATTTGAGACTGTTTTACTATTAACAAGAGAATATCTACAGCCTCTTGAGAACTTGGCTGAAGAAATTATTTTTATAACAAGAACTCATGTGTTATCCAAACAAATGCATTAAGTAGACATGAACAATCTAATAAAAGTATGTAATGCATTACATTTACTGCAAAAACAACCTTCTACTGCTCCTTTTTTATTTATTCCCTATCTTTGCAAATTTCTTGTTGACATGTCTCTTTCCGAGAAGAGTTTGTCAGGGTCAAAAAGCAATTTAAAACCTCTATTAGAATCAGAGAAGTGAAAGAGGGGGAGAAGTTAAAGAGTGGCAGGAAAATAAAGATGGTGTAGTGAGGCAGAGCGAGGAAGAGGAAGAAGAAGAAGAAGAGGAAGACGAAGGGAGGGGTGGGCTGGGGTGACAACCATCAAAGCAACTCAGGAGAAAAGAAGGCCAGGTGCTGGTTGTGGGAATGTGCCGTCCATGGTTCCAGGGACTAGGGAGTTGTGGAGAGAGGGGGAGGGCGGAGGGTGGTAATTAGCCAAGCCTGGAGGAGAGCAAGGGCCCGCGGGGATAGTCCCTTCGAGAGGATACCATTTGCACTTCTACAGGAGCCGCCAGCCAAGGGCCACAAAGAAGGGGAAAAGGGGAACTATGGCATCCTTTATCAGGCTGGACAAAGACGCCGCATCTTTTCAAAGGAGACCAGAGAGAGAGAAACTCCAATGCTCCAGAGAAGGCGGAGAAGAGGGAAAAGTAGGAGGGGGGGGGGGGGGGGGGCGCGGCCGCTCCTGGAGAGAGATGGGGAGTAAGATGCCAGTGTGTAGGTTGCAAAGCGAAACAGGAGGTTACAGACATACTGTGACCCAATCGGTTCTCTGAGGCATCAAAAAGTCACTAATATTACACACACAGACAAAAACACACAAATACACAAGTTAGTTTTTGTCACTCTAAAACTGAAGCCTGTAATATGTCTTTTTTAAACTTTTTTATGTAATTGTTCCATTTTATTCAGCAAATGTTTGAGAGTAACATGTTTCTTTAAGCAGAAAAATAAATAAATAAAAAAATGGACCCAAAAAAAGAAAAAGGCTGCTCAGTTTGGTGTTAATTTAATCTAAAGCAAGCCAAGTAGAGAGGTAGTGAATCAAGAGCCAAAATGGCCACCCTCTACCTTTGACATTATCAAGGAATCTTAAGAGTTTTGCCCTCCTGCAGAGCGATGGAAAGTGAAGGTCATTGACATTACTTTTACCTATTACCTTTGGAGTACAGCTGTACAGAGGGGGGTGAATGGTGTCCATTGAGGCTATGAGGCTTTGTGCTCCCTGTTAGAGAGCAGTCTGACAGCCTTAGCTGAGTGGGGGCCAGAGGTCAGACAGGCCATGTGATAAGGCATTAGAAACCTGCATATTGGGCCCCTGACTGAAGAGGCCTAAAAAATCTCAAACACCCCCCTTCCCCTATGTCTCTTCTTTTCCTTTATTTTCCCCTTTTCCTCTCCGTCTCTGGACACAAAATGCCATTTGTTGTCCGTCAGTCAGTAGCGCAGGGCTCGGGGCAAGCTCGGCGCTGAAAGCTCCATTCACACACCCTCTCACCCAGGGATGTTTTTGCAATTCAATATTTTCACACGCAGGCAGCTTCATCGTTACTTTGGAACCATACACTTGGCAGGATGAGGTTGGGGGGCCTCTGGGACAGAGGGGCTGAGAGGTGGAAGAGAGGGGGTCAGCACAGAGGAATCCTAGTGTCGGGGAGGGGATGGACCTACGCAGTCTAATGGGCCATCTTGAAATGTTTTAGCAAAGACCCCTCCAACACCTACATTCACACAAACAAGTGTGCACTCACTCACCAACGGCTGCTCACACATCCCACTCTACTCATCGCTTCACATCCAGTCTGACTCTAGGTTAACAAGGGGAGGATCTTATTTCCTTTATCAAAATCTCTGCGCTAATTCAGTCATACAAACTTACAAAGAAACGTCTATTTTGCATCCCAAAAAAACATAAAAAACAACATTCTAAGTCAAATGGAAAAGACAGTGTTTATGTTGTAAGTACAAAAAATCTGAAACTTTGCAATGAAACACAAACTAGGTTCTGATCAACAGAGCAGACAACAAAAAGAAAACATGCCAGAAAAAGAGACATTTGAGAACAAACTGAACTTTATGGAAATTTGCTTCATTTCAGCAGAACCATTTTAAATGATTTGTTCCAATTCCACAACTGAAGCACCTTAAGATTTGTTTAGCATACAGAGTGGCTATGATAAACAAGGGTGGTGGAGGAAGTGTGTGTGTGTGGGGGGGGGGTTACAATGTGCGGGAATTTCTAATATATTTATCCTGTGCACCACACTCTACTTAATGAAATTAAACCACACCAGTAGCGGCCCTTTGTCTCCTGAGAATTCAGTAATCAACATGCCACCCGTTTTCATTTTGTATAAAAAATAAATGGCAGCTGGTGGATATGGGCCTAATTGTGTTGCACCAGAGAGGAGCTGGGAGAGAGCAGAAACTTGTAGTAGCAGTGTAGCACAGCCAATTTTCATGGACAGCAGTGCTCGAGAGAGGTGATTGAATAAGCAGGGGTATTCATCTGGTTGTGGGGGGTGGGGGGTTGCTGCTACCCTGCTTCCACTCTCTCTTCCTCGTTCTATCCATCATACTCACAAAGAAAGTTAGCCAAGTATTAAGCAAATACAGAACCGGTGAGCCCTCTGCACCAGCGCCTGGCAGGGTCACTGGATAATGATAGCTAAATTACTGTGAATCTCCTTGTATACCCTCCTCCCCAATACAGTCCCCACACCCGTCCCACCCTGCATGGCAAATTTGTCAAACTCGCCAAAAAATGTGTCTGACAGTGTAATCGCTAACCATCCCGACCAACATGAAAGAGGTCTTTATCTGGCCAAATCAAAGAACCTGATCTCTGAGAGAAAAGGGTGGAGGGGTACGTAAGAGGGCAACTGGAGCGGAGAAATGTCCCACTCGGCCCCTGGGAGACATGTAGATGTCTCTAATCCGATTTAATGAGACACCCCTTGCCCATCTTTGTGGTAATGACGACACACGAGGAGAGAAAGAAAGAGGAGAGGAGGGGGTGCAAAGATGAGGCGAAGGCTTTGAACTGGCGGCCTGATGAAAGGAGAAGCAGCAGTGGGAGTTTAGAGCCGCGCTGCTGCTCAACACCACTGTCTGTTTGGGAGGACAGGCAAACAACCCGGGGGACAGAGCAGTTTGTCTGCTTATCATATCTGAACAGGATGAGCCATCATCAGCACAAGCGCTGTAGGGCGAGGAGTGGGCTCTGTGCACGAGTGACTGATGGGATAAACTTTAAATTGTTGCATTTACAAAAAACGATTAAAAATTCCAGAGTAAATCTAATATATTTAGATAATTAGAACATATAAGACATAATTTCTAATGAACAAGCACCTTGAGTTAGCTTTTCACCACACTTATATTTGATGATCGGTCTTTGAATCCCTCATAATGGGTCACTTAATATAATTTGAGCTTCCTTGATGTAAAGATGCAAATCTATAAACTAAACTCTGAACAACCAAGGTGGCTTATTATATGGCAACTCATTGTTAATTTAGACAATTGTACCACAACATATTTTTATATACTTTTTCTTTCACTTATTGAGTCAAAAAGCCCAAAAAAGATAACTTAGTAAATAAAAAAAACAACACAGAGGACAAAGCATTCAGAAATGGACAAAAAAGCGTATTAGCAACGTGAGAGGGGTGGGGGGTGGTCTAGGGGGTTAATACCAAACAAATCAGGATTAGACCCAGATAAGACTGGTCACAATGTTGAGCAATCACTAGGATATCACAAAGCAAAAAGAGTGGTGTGTGTGTGTGTGTGTGTGTGTGTGTGTGGGGGGGGGGGGGGG
>JARVJO010000024.1:18118251-18135964 GCA_031762555.1 Cynodonichthys magdalenae | reverse complement strand
AACGGCTGCCAAAACCCGCTAATTAGGGAACGAGCACATTTGGCCCCTTGTTTTGCAAACAACAGACACTGTTTAACAGCAGGGGGTGCACAGTTCCACACAAAGAGATAATCATTTAGTGTTAATCAGCATTCTTAGAAGTAAAGATGAGACAGGTCCTAAGGGATAAGGCCAAACTAAACCTTCTACACACTGCCCAGCAGTAGCTGAGCATAATTGAATTAGCAGCCACAAGTCAAGACAAAGTCCATTTTTTCTTCAGTGTAATTGTTTTTTTTTTTGTTTGCTTTTTTTTGTTCCTTTTTGAACCCACTTTCCTTTATCAAGCGTTCATTTTTTGTTTGTTTTTTTAACAAAACCCCACCCCCATCTGCACATGAAAAACAAATGATAAGAAGTGAGATGAAAAACAGGAGGGCTGCTAAAAACGAAAACATCAGCGACATATCTAAAACGACTCTCAGCCAAGTCAAAATCTGCACCAGCGAGTGACTGGGAGGTTGTTTTTTCAAACATGGCAGATGAGGTCACAGTGCAAGGTGGGAAAGAGCCATTTTTGCCAACTGGATAATGTGGGGTCAATATATCAGGGGAATGAATGGGATTTGGAGCCATGTGCAAGAGCTTAATGCAATGGTATTTGTGTGTCAACTCAAAATTTGACAAAGCCAGCATGAGACTCGGCAGGAAACACGGGGTTGAAACGTGCACGTTGTTGTAAGAGTGTCTGTGTGTGTGTGTCCAGGTGCCCACCCATCGCCATGCCAAACGTGGCCAAGGTCAAAGCTCGGAACGGTGACAGGACCTCCGACAAGTGCGCAAAATGGTGTGCACACTGATTCACACACTCTCACACACATTCAGCCGGCCAACAGTGCCAGCTCCTGCTGCTCGGGTGACATTTATACTCAACCTTTCTAGTTTGTGATTGATTGGGGTTAAATCATACCAATGCACAAAAAATCTGTCACTGCTAAGGTGTGTGCATATGTGTGTCCATGTAGGGTCCTGGTGTGTTTGTTTTTGTATGATTTCAGTGTGTGTATGAGCTATGGCGAAGTGTGGAAAGGGAGAAACCTAGTCCAGACTCAGTCAACACATGACAATTCACTGGTTTAGTATGGCAAAACTTCACTAAAAACAGTTTGGGTGCACTCGATAAACTACAAATAAAGTCAGTTTCTTGTATTTACTGTGCAACACTGCAACTGTATTGATGAAGTGTGCTGCTGATTTATAAAATCAAGTCAAATAAGCATTTAGTGGAAGTGATCATGTATATAAGGTGCTAAAATGACAGCAGATGTGAGCTGGTTCATATGGCTAAAAGATCAAATGAAAAAGATATTGTAAAATAGGAGGTGGAGTGACTCGCTGGAATTGATTTATAAGATATTCTTAAACACGTGTATACAATATTATATTTATTGCAATTGTACTCGACTAGATGAGACACTTTTACATCTCTTTTCCAAACTACATTTGGCTAAAACAGCAACACAACTCAACAGCAATAAAAGCATGTCCCAAATGATGAAAATCTGAGCTGTCAATATCAATTTGTTTTAAAGGTAAAGATAAAAATCATGGAATCAAAGCTGAAGAAAGTGCAGATAAAACAAAGTCTGGGCTAATGGGTAACAAATTATTTGTTTTAGTCGAAGCTCACAGAAAGCTCAGTATTGAACTCTCATTGTTCCCTGATCAGGAGAAGATCTGTTTCAAAGATCTGTTTATGAAGTGAGAGTTTGGATTAAACTGTTGGATACCACTCAATGCAGTCAAGATCTTTGTTGAAAAATCAGCTCTAAGAAAACAATCTCTACTTTCAATATTCAGCAGTTACTTTTACATCTGCACTAACTGTCTTTTACCAAAACTAACAAAAAGATCAAAACTAACAAAAAGACAAAAATAAACAGAAATTATAATGATAATATTAAAGTCAGGGGATGATGAACTGACATGCAGTGGTCTCTCTTAATATTAAAGTGTTTTTGTTGCAAATGTGACCTTGCCAAGTGTACATTGCTTCATATAGGCACCACTTAAAAGTCACCTAATATTAGAATTAGTTCTTAAATCAATATTTCAAACTATATGATTCCGTTTTCTTTTATCAAACCAATAAAAGTTGGGTTTTATTAATAAAAGTGTAATTCTGTGTAAAAAATAGACAACACGTGTATATTTACAATTTAAGGGCTAGATATGACTTTATTGTACAGTACTTGGACTGAATTGATTCTTGATAATTAAATCAAATTAGTTTAAGACTTCAACAAAGAAGTATGAAGTACTCCTGTTGTGAATCAGTGCTATATAAATATTCTGAATTGAATGAAATCCTTTAAAACCTATAAAAAGTGTGTAAAATTTGCTTTTGATTTAAATAAAAAAAACACCAATAAGATGAAGATTAGTGACTAAGCTGCAAATGTTATGGAACTTTAAAAAAATGCAACAAATAGGCAAACAGCAAAAATCAGGTGTTCAAAATGTATTTTACCACTTTTAAAATAAAACATGTATGAATGTTTGTGCATTCAACAATTAGTAACAAAACAGAAGAAATCTTCAAAATTGATCAATGAATCAATCATTTGCACAGTTCCTCTGAACAGTTCTTCTCGGCCTCACTGATGCTCTAACTTCAAAATAAAAGCCTCCAAACCTACATGCATTAGAATCCCCATCTATTCGATGGTCCTATCATGTATGTGGCCAGGCTCTAATCTGTGAATGTGAAAGGGAACTGTGTTACACGTTACAGCTGCATGGCACCAATACATTGGAGGGCTTGGACGTTAAGCCAGAAGTTAAACATAGAGACCATTGTTGGTTTTCAAGTGTTATGGGTTGGGTTTTATTACTTCTGTCAAAACATAAGAAGCTGTTGAGCCAGGTCGAGTTCATGGCTGGGAGTACATGTTCTAATGGGCCTTTAACACAAAGATCTTAAGGATATCTAGAACTGTGTAAAGACAGTGTGGGTCAGACTGAGGCACAGTGTGGACTTCATGAGTTGGAATTTTGTGTGCATTTAGAAAAAGTGGGCAGCTTTTTATATAAAACAAATGATAAAGAAATGTTGAAACAAACTGGGGGCTTGCTTTATTTTTATTGATCTGATAAAGCAGAACATAATAAATGAAAAGATGTCTTACAGTCAGCGTGGATTGAACTTGAATGGTTGTGTGTGTGTGTGTGTGTGTCAGAGAGAGAGAGGGGGAGAGAGAGCCAGAGAGAGAGAGAGAGAGAGGGGAAAAATGGTTCATATTTCTGTTTACTTCACATTTCTTTTGGCTTTGGTGCAGAGGTCATTGGGCAAATGTTTACAGCAAAAGTGTAGCCTACTGCGCGCGCGTTTTGTGTGTGGCTATTTTGTTCACACGTGCCTTGAAAAAAAAAAAAAAACAATCCAGGGAAAATAAATCTACACTCACTCAACCGGAAGCCTTAATTGATCCAAAACCAATTTAAAGCTACAAACGGGCCCAGAAGAATACCACAATAAAACAGCCGCAAGGTGTTAGATTTTTCAAACACAATCAGCTCTCAGTGCGCAGCCATAAACTACACACACAACCAAAAAAAAAAAAAACTCACATGGAGCCATGAACTTCTAGCTCCTATGAGCGATTCTTCTTCCTTCATTTATTTATTTATTTATTTATTTATTTAGCTCCTATGAGCGATTCTTCTTCCTTTATTTATTTATTTATTTCTGGCCAGATTAGAATTTTAATAAGGACTAAACTCTGATGTGATATTTTAATTCGATAAAAGAGTAAATAATCGCACAAAGTCGGATCATTTCAACCCAAAACAATAAACAGAATTAGGCCAAATTAATCATTGACAAGTCAAAGTGAAATATATTGAATTTAAAAGAAATATTGAGACGTAAACCTTTCATACCAGTTGATATATTATCAGCAACGGCTGCGTTAGACCAATCCTTAGAGAAAGAACATTTTCATTTTGTTGTCTAAAAGGCTGAGGAGTCTGTGTCTCTCATAAGCAATCTGCCAAGAGAAGAACACACACGAGGGTTAACATGAAAATGTAGAAGCAGTTGGTGGACATCAGCTCTAGGCCTGCAGCATATTTCACCTGTGAAGCATCACAATCAAAAGGAGAACTACATTTCCACGCGTCATATTCAAAACTGTGGTCCAGGATGTTTTGAATAATAAGAAGAACAAGAAATTTCTCATGCCTGCTGTCTGCAAATTATTTTTTTTTTCTTTTTTCCTCCGCCGCTGCAACGCAACAGATCTGAGGCCTGTGGGTCTCTGCCTGCAGAGAGCTGCGAGACGCACGCAGCTCCAAAGCCATGCAGGCATTTGTGTTCATTAGCACCCGGATCAACAGACTATCAGGGCTGTTTAGAGATCAAGACCGAGAGCAATTACTGGCAAGCAGCAGAATCCTCGACGTGTTTAAGTATTTTTACAAAGCACCCTAATTAGGCTCCAGATTTCCAATCGTTTTCTCTCTTTCTCTCTTTTTTTTCGCCCCCTAATCTTACTGGAGAAACTCGATCCATGTCCCGCAGACAAAAGTAGCGTTATAACATTAAGGTAAAAAAAAAGCACTGGGAGAAAAAATAAAAAGTAAATAAATAAAATATATATATTTACTTTTATTGTTTATTCATTATTTTAATGTTTACCAACTAAAATTAAAATATAATATCCTATTTATGGAAATAAAAATTCGTTAAAAAATATTTTATTTTGTTGAAAGACTACTTGTGAGTTTTGAATAAAATGTTTTTGATAATGTTTGGCCTTTGACCAAAACACTCGACGTTCACGTGGAATTATAATGAGATGTGCGTAAATAAATAAATAAATAAATAAATGCTAAAGGCCTGTAAACATGCACATAAAGGTGTGTGCAGAATGTAAACAAACAGCCTAAACGCTAAAACTAAATGCACAAAAATCTATTTTAAGCTACTATAAATAGGTTTGTAAATTGTTTCCTTAAATGTGCACAATAATTGTAATTATTGTCAAACAAATAAATTAACAGCTACTAAAATTATGCTAAAGGCCTTTGCAATTTCCTTTTTCAGCCGTGTAGTTGATTATAACAATTTAAAAAAATAAATAAATAAATAAAGCAGTGACTCGTGTTAAATGCTGAAAAAAATAATAAGTTCATTCATCTCAGACTGGGGCGAAATAAATAAAACACGATGGATGAATCAATGCAGCATCAATAAACAAAATGTCAGACAATAAACATTCTTCACACCAACACCGCTCATGTTCGCCCAAACTGAATGCATGATTTTTTTTTTCTCCGCGCGTGACGCGAGCAGCAGTCCCACTCTGAAGGCAGAAGGTATGGACGCTTTACACATTATTGATTGGCATTCCCTCGAGGAGGAACCAGTCTGCAGTATTCCGGTGGGCCTGTGGCCAAACGCGTTTTGCCGGGGAGCGATATCTAGCAGGATTGACTGGGACTCAAAAAAAAAGGAAGAAAAAAAAAAGTCTACATTAAAATATTGCCTTCGTGCCAAATTCGCATCTCCGCGTCTTGGTTTTGCAGGCAGGAGGACTGAAGGCGCCCTGCGTCGGTGTGAGCCGAGCAGCAGCAGCGGTGCCACAGCGCCCACTATTTCTAAAAGCGGGAATGTTATTTCACAAGACCTGGAACGGCTCTATAAAAAAAAGTTACTCTCCATTTCGACAACTTTCTTGCCAGCTTCTGGGGGGGAAAAAGGGGAAATCTGCGCGTCAAAGGAACCCCGCCGACAACTCGACAAAACAGGGAACAAAATTATAAAAGTCCGAGCTGAGATGTTGACCGTGATGTTTATCTCTGCTTTTTTTTTTTTGGAAGGCAGTGAGATGAATTGAAAGCACCGGCGGCGTTTCTCATCACGCGTGAAACTTTCTGACACTGGAAACAGCGCGTGCAAGGGAACGAGAGCAGCAGAACTGGAGCGACTTTTTTAAAGTTTAAAAATAAATGTATCCCTCGACAAACAGTCTTCTTTTAACGCTACAAGAAAATGACATGGACACATGGTGAACATGTCCCGAGCCGGGAGTTTGGAGCCGGCGGCTGAAAGCGGTAAGAAGTAGAAGGAAGAGAGAGGAGGGGGAAAAAAAAACAAAAAACAAAACGAGACCTACTTTTGGCCAGTTTTCTCGCCCTCGCCTTGGATCTCATCTTGTCGGCTTGTAGATTCCTCTCGTCGTCCTCCGTGAGCCCAGAAGCAGCAACAACACTATCTTCATCTCACCAGCATTGTCAGTTTGGACACCTTCGCACATGCGCACAGGCCATTCAATCTGACACCCTCGCCCGGGCCAAAAAAACTTTCCAATGTATTCCTCATCATTACTTTTTCTCTTTTTTTTTTTTGTCCTATCGTCTCCCCTTTAGATCACTTATCTCTTCCCCTCCTCCTCCTCTTCCTCCTCCTCCTCCTGCGCTCTCTTCACCATCTCACCTCTCTCCCCCCCGCCGCCCTCCACCATCCCCTCCACTCTGCTTTCCCCCGTCCTCACCCCCTCCACCTCCACCCATTCAGCTCCTGCCAGCACCGTCCTAGAGTTTTACCCACTTTTTTTTTTTTTTTTTTTTGCAGAGGCTCCTTGGTTTTTCTGCAGCCCAGCGGTGGACGCAGTGAGGTATGGTGCCGAGGTCAAGTTCGCATTCTAATTATGGAAAAAAAAAACACGATTTGTGTTTATTGTGTCTGATGTATTAATTAAACATATTGTTAGATTTTCCAATTTTATATATATATTTATATATATGTATATATGTTTTTATTTTTTTGGCTAGACAACTTAACAAAATTAAAAGTAGTTTTTTTTTTCTTGTAAAACAAAAAGTGGAGCTGTTGACGCAGCTGACGTGAGTTGCGCCAAAAAAGTGTTCGAGTTGCAGACGTTATTTTTAACTTCATTAATGCACATGCAGACCAAAATAGACCCATGGCTCAATTGTTGTAACACTTTTACAGGGAATGATTGGGTCGTGTGTAGGGGTGTGTGCGTGTGTGTGTGTTTGTGTGTGAACCTTGTTGCCCTCGGGACAAGCAGCAGCCAGCAGCTGTTTTGACGCAGGCATGGAGCTTCCAACAGCACCAAGGAAAAGTCCAGACGTTTTTTTTGTATTCCTTCTTTCACCTTTTTTCAGCATTTGTAATAATTGTATCTGCAGCACTTGTGTTTCGTAGGTATGTGTGTGCATGTGTGTGTGCTCTTACTGTTAACAACACCGAGTACATTTTAGGCGCAGAACACCTGAAGGACGCTGGACAACATGCAGCCTGCAGCTCTGTGCAGCTGATACTTTTTGCGTTGCACCTGTTTTTGTTTGTTTGTTTATTTGTTTGTTTACTGTAGGTACAAGGAGCTCACCTTTCCTCACGTCCCGTGCATCCAGCGGTTAAACTGAGCCTGAAAAAACAAAAGGTATTTTCTTTTTCTTCTCATGATTTAGTCAACAAAAGAATTGTTTATTTAGACACCATAGTAATAATATGTATATTAGCATTAATTATTATAATGGTCACTGAATGTAATTATGGAGTAAACGAGTGCTAATTTTATACAATTTAGTCATTATAAAAAAACATTTGCAGCCATTTATTTTACTATATAAATTATTATTATTATTATTATTATTATTATTATTATTATTATTATTATTATTATTATTATTATTTCAACTATATTGAATTTATTTCTTGTCATCGGCACACATGTTGCGTCGCATCCTGTGAGGTTAACAGAAATTGGACACTTGGGTTTTGTTTTCTGTGTATATGTTTTAAACAAAAGTGCAGTTTTCCCGGATGGAGGCAGTGCAGGTCGGTATATCTCTGTGCTGCCTTGGCCTTCAGCTCTCATGTCATATGGGAATGGTTTCCGTCTCGTTTAGCTGAATAAAGGCGGCTCTATGCTGGGGCCCATTAAAGCGCAGTGGTGACGGAGCCACTGCAGTCTGCTGGGAGAGGCGCGGATCAGCTGCCTGCGCCCAAATCATAAGCACATTTATTCCTGGGATAATCATTTTTTCTAACATATTGGAACTGTTATTATTATTATTATTATTATTATTATTAGTTTGTTCTTGAGTTTTGTTTAAAATCGATTAATTAAATAAATTGTTCCGTTCATCCAAAACGCCTTCATTTTTAAATTGGAGAAAAGTCACCCTCAGATGATTGTTTTTCTAGGAGTCTGAATTAAACAAAATATTTTATTTATAATTATTAAATCAAAACAGCTGTGATTGGTGTGCGTCATGATGTTGGCTATATTGGCTCAAATATCGAGAGTACAGAAGCGCAGGGGAGCTGTTTGTACAGGGACTGAGAAGCAGAGGTGAGCACCATGAGATAATTACTTTTTTTTATTTGGGATCCCAGGAGCACGGTTAGGGAATTAAAATGATTTGTTACAAATAATAATAATCATAATAATATTAATAATAAAGTAAAAGAAGCTCCGAGGCATTGATGGCATCGCAGCTGAAACTGATACACTAAAAGAAACAAGTCCAAAGACAAATAATGAATTAAAGCAGGTGAATAACTGCGGTGTGCAAAGGTTTTATCTTTTTTCCCCCTCCCGGTGTATGAAAAAACTGTGGGAGCGTGGTGACAAGGTATCAATATTCCATTGTTTCAGTCGACCGGCTTTGTTGATACTTTTATGCTTTTCAGATTCCATTCAGACAGAAATAAATAAATAAATAAAATAAACAAACAAAAGACATCCAGCATAACTTTGTTCAATTTCTCGGAATTATTGCCCGATCTAGTTGAGGCCTCTGATTGTGTCCTGCACATCATCGGGTGGGACAAATGATTTCACATGCAGCAACACAATTTAAAGGAGCAATTAACTGCGATTATGCTCGTAAAAATAAAAGGGGGAAAAAGTGTTGCTGTCCGACTCCGGTCCGCAGGGAATTACTTTTCTGCGCCGTTTAAATGTTGACCTTTAAAGGGTTTGTGGAAACGTTGAGGAGCTACAAGAGAAGAGAGAGAGAGAGAGAGAGAGAGAGAGAGAGAGAGAGAGAGAGAGAGAGAGAGAGAGAAATAGAAATTCTTATTTGTTCTCAGGTCTGTAGACGGAGCGCGTAAAAGCGCTGCGCCACTGGCTCCTTCCCAGGAAGAGACGCGCGCCGCTGCGCTCCAGTCATCAGAGTCCCTCTCAGCTTATTAATCCCTCTAATTAGACTAAACGGGAGCAGATGAGATCCATTATCATCCGAGAGTGACAACAAACAAACAAAAGCATTAAGAGGATCCACTTGACTGCGAATTAATTTGGAGCATATTTTGACTTTTAGGATGTTTTAATCATTAGTGTATTTATTGTATACAATAAACCTTTAATTTCACTTAATTGGAAGTCAGAGCTAGTTGTACTGCCATAGATCTGTTCAAATTATTTTTTTCTGGGTTGCTTGGTCTGATTGTAGGAACACAAGTTTCAGTTTAAAGATGGGCAATTTTAATAATATTGCCAATATAAATAACTGGTAATCTGTTCAAATGAAAATGCAGTAGCAGAGACGTTAATTATCTTTATATGTACAAGTTCTTATAATATATTTTAGCTTTGGCACATTTTAGTTAAAAATACTTATTGACCCCCAAATATTAATAAATAAAAGAAACTTGGTGTTGTACATCATGCCATCAGCTGTCCTGACTTCTAAAACTAAATCATCGGGCAGAGAAAAACTCAAATCGACCAACCAGTTCAGTTTGATCAACTTTATGAAGCTCCGCTCTGAACTTAGTCCTAATATATATATATGCATATTATCTTAATATGTGTTAAGGACCCCATCTCCTTAATTAGATTTACAATTAAGTATTTATAAGACGCCTTATAGTTGCCGGAAACTGCAAGATTCTTACAGAAAATCACTTGGATCATTCCAAGAATATCAAAAGCCCAGCTCTTCACACTTTAGTCTGTGTTTATTTATTCCACACGAACAACAACGGAGTGAAAAGATTGTCTCTGAACGCCTCAAGGAGCGTGCGCTGATGATAGGCGCGCGTGTGTTGTGGTGAGGCGGGGTTACAGCAGGCTGTGGTCAGGCTGCATTGCCTGAACCCCCCCCCCCTCCAACACACCACTGAAACTCAAGCTTTATCCGCGGTGGAAAAGGCCCCGGCTCTCTGGATTAAAGACGTTATGCGCTGATGTTATCTGCGCACGTGAAACAGAGCCCCTCGCGGTTAAGCGCGCGGACGCAGCGAGTCTGGGGTGGGATGGGGAGGCTGATATCAAAAAGCCGAAGCGCCCCCCGCCGCACCCCGCCCTCTGTTTTGTGGGGACCGTGAGCATTGTAAATTTGCTAACTGTAATTCTAACACAGCTGATGTAATGGGACAGTAAACACAGTTTCTGTAGCAGCAGAGAAGCCACACACACACACACACACACACACACACACACACTGCGAAACATCGCCGTCACTTCAGATAATGAAAACATCACAGCAATGACGTGCGGTTCCGCCGCAGACTGATCAGAATAAATTCAGCAACTTTCCAGCAGCTAATCAATCACGAAATCCATTTTTCCCCTTCAGCCTCAGTGAGTCTCAGGAGAAGCGCTCCGCAGCGGGCCGCGGCCTCCTTTCCTCTAATGAAGCACCCAGAAGCGGTCAGAGTGAAGTTGCCCTGGTAATTATTAGACATTAATTGGGTTCAGGACCTTCTGCGTCTTTGGGAAATGGGAAATCTGACCGCTAATCCAAGACATTTCTTTGGGGCCTTTTTCCAGTGTTGTTAACATGCTGTCAGAAGCTACCGAGAGCAGGGAAGTGAAGAGGTTAGAGGCCAGAGAATGCAGAGACGCTCTGCAGGACGGCGGGAAGTTTCCAGCAAAACTGTTTCCACCTAAAGAACGCGCGTGAAACATGGGCTTTTTCTGAATATGGCTGTCTTTCATATCGATGCTTGATAAAATCCCTAATTGGAGAATTCATTTTATAATAATGGACCTAAAATTGATGCAAAATGAAAAGAAAGTTATAGCTAATAAATGCTGAATGTTTCATTTTCTGGTAAATCAAATTCGCCTTTTAACTATTAAGCAAATGCATTTGAGTGTTTTTTTTCCTATCATCATAAACAGCTTTTTTGTTTTACCTGACATAAATCTGACACATTCTCTGCAGGAAAAATCGCAATCAAACTAAAATATTGAATATTCAGTTTATTTTATTTATTTTTTGCCTCCTTTATTTCCTAATTATCTAAAAAAACACCTGTTAATCAAACGTGACCTTGTAGACATGTCACTTCAATGAGAAATCTGGAAGGTACCCAATTTTCAGTCTGTTCATAAAAATACGACCAAACGTTTTATTTACATAATTTTATATATTCAAATCAAACCATCAACAGTGTTGCGTTCAAACCAAATGAACAGACGACACATTTTGCAAAAAAAAAATACAAATAAATCTGATCACAAAAAGCCTTTATTATTATTTTTCTTACTCCTCCTTGACCCATCATCATTAATGCTGTTGTTTTTAATTAATAGCTCGTTAATGTCGCCATCCATTTCCCCGCAGATCAGAGGAGCGAGGAGCCGACAAGCCCCGCCAAACAAATGCACATTAAAATATGGCCGCGAGGCTCGAGTGAAAATTACCCTGATGCAGAAATGACCTTAATATGATGTAATCAATCACGCTGTCTGCTGGGACACTGGGAATCACAATGTTAATCTTTAGTTTGGAGTAGAAGGGGGTGGGGTGGGGGGTGCTGTCATATTTCCGTCAGCCCAAAAAGCGCACATGGATGTATGCTGTTAGACTGTAAATAGGCTACCTGCAAAATACAGACAAAAATATTCAATTGTTTTAGCAATCTTAAGTGAAAAAAAAGGTTTTACTATTTAAATAGAATACAATAAAATTAAAATAAAGAACATTTTTGACAGATTGCTGATGTGATTCATTTTGAATTCATCACAAAATGCATTTAAATCATGTTTTTAATAAGATAATAGAAAACAAAACATCATGCTAGAATGAATTTTAATCAGTTTTACTAATTGTAAAGGTAAAACACTGTACAAACTGTGCAATTTAAAAAAAAAAAAAAAAAAATCTGTGAATAAAGCTGTACAAAAATGCCACCATCAACAGTCATTTCCTTCACTGGATCAAAGCTGGTGGCTGATGATATGCAGAATGAGTCCAGTGCTTATACCAAACACGGCTGCGGATGTATTAGCACTATAAGAACATACACGCCACTTGGCAGGCCATGAGAGGCTCATGTGAGCAGCATCAAGTGCTGAGGCCAGTGCATGTTATCATTAACAACTGTGGACAGACAGAACAGGCCGAACCCACAAGTGTCCATTTCACACCCGCCTGGCACGGTAGTGGGCTGGGACTCCAGAGAGCCGCCTGCCAGGCCTCAGCGGCGCTTTGCAGCACAGCAGCTTCTGGGATTTCTGCTCCTCGTCTTTGAAACAGACCAGTCTGAAGGTCTGACCTGAGGTTTGTGTTCTCACCTCTTGTAAAGATCCGATTAGGGTTACATTTCCCGTCTTATAGCAGCTTTAGTTACGCAGCAAGAAGCTGAGAAACTGCACAGTTTCAAAGTGCAATGAAGCAATGGTATTTAATCAAAGGTAATAATTAGTCTGCAGTAAATATGTGAGCAGGGCTGAGTGTATTTATGTCAGGGCAGAATGCAGAACCAATGCAAGACTAATTATGAAATTGTGACTCTTTAGGTTTATTAAGAAAATTAACATTTTTATGAGTCAGACAAACAATTAAAATGCAGAATGTCAAAAATAAATAAATGAATAAAAATAAATAAATAATATGGTTTCCATTTTGGTTTTCAAACGAAATAGAGAAATTTGATTTCTCTAGTAGCTAACCTAGCCATCACACATCCAGAAACAATTATTGAAAAGTTGTGTGTGGGGAGTGACAACGTGTGACCAGTCTGGATTTAGAGTCCAGCCTAGTCATTTTACTTTACTTTAGGAGAGATGGGTGGAGCTTTGGAGCTCAGCTTAGCAAATTTTGGGAGACATATTTTCACATTTTCTGATATGAAAATCCAAAACAGAAGCTGTTGACATTATTATGCTTTTCATGCTTTCACTGCCAATATGCAGGACTGCACTGGGAGGATATTTGGCAAAGATGGCTTAAATTTACCAGATTCAAATCCTCGAACACCGTATTCCTCATGCACACACACACACACACACACACACTTTTTGCTGAGTGCTTCTCTGAGAAAAACAGTTTTAAGTTAGCCCCTTTTCCCCACAGGGGATGGTTTCCCAGCATAAGAAAAAAAAAACAAAAAAAAAGAAAAGTAAGACCAAGCGGAACACTTACACTATAAGGCTGACATCACAAAGGAAACAAACCATAAAACACCAAACACTAAACAACCCAACAAAGACCAATAAAGGTTTCAACAATCGCAGTGCAAACACTGCAAGCAGCAAGCAAATCTGGCAGCTCGCAGATTCTCTTTCCATTTTCCGGGAGATTATTCCCTCGCTCCCTCTTTAGAATGCAGCCAGGCAGTGACCAGCTGCATTATTTAGCTGTTTATGTTTATGTGTGCCCGCTGCAAGAAAGCAAATGCATGTATTGCTGGACTGACAGGATGATTAATAGGATCCCCATTCAAGGATGGGGGGTGGGGGGGTGGGGTGGAAATTGTGAGTGGAGGTGGAGGCTGGTGGGACATCGGCAGCACATCAAAAAACAGGAGTTTGTTACCACTTCCTCTGTAGGATCACCTCACTTCCATCCAAAAGCTGCTCCACGCAGCACACAACCCTTGTTAAGAGTTAATGAAGAATTTCTTTTTGACAAGACTGTCACTGTGACTGTCTCATTCACAAACAGGGTATGACCAGAATAATTAGTCTGAGTTCTCAAAAAAAACAAGACAAGAGGAACGACTGAAGAGGAGACACGAATGCAGAGGAATTTGAGTGTGCATCAGAGCTGCATGCTGTTTGTTGAAGGGGCACAGCAAATGCTGAAATGGCAGATAGCTTTATGCACAACCTGGGTAAATATTGACTCTGGACATTTTTCAATTATGACATCTCCAAATACGAGTTGTAAGCATTCTTAACTGAGCATGCCTCAGAGGGTGACCAAAAGGTGAAACGGGAGTGCAAAGCTGCTGAAAAAAAAAAGAAAACATAGAAAGACACAGAGAAATTATACTTTTAATAATTGTACTTTACTTACTTACTTACTCAAGCTAATGTGAAGTTTCTTTTTTGGCACAAGCCTGAAATCCGTGTTACTACAAATGTAATAATTACGCACTCAAATTAAATTTGAAAGTCATTTCAGCTGCACACACTTATTACGGAGAGGCTTAAGTGCAAATGGTTCGGAGTGAAGCGTTGAAAGACTGCCCTCCTGTGTCAGGCACACAAACACAAAATGTTGCACACTGAACTCAAATTCTCAGTGCCTACGTGTTTGATTTGGAATTAAATAAATATGATATTTTTATCTTTACAAAATAAGCTAATTAAACTCGAAAAACGGTCCCCGAACTGCACCTATACAGTACAAACAGTCTGTTATTTAAGTGTTTGTGTGTTTCTTGTTTCTTCAAACTATGACAGAAAATAAACGCTGGATTTTAACAGGCTGTCACTTTCCAGTCCAGTTCTAAAGAAAAAATATTTTAAATGGGAACAATTCCAGGACCCTCACACAAAGTTTTAAATTTCAGATGTAAGAGGTCAGGCCTTCCTCTCGTTTATTAAAGTCAGAACATATTGTACAAATCAAAGTGCAACCGTGAGACATTTTTAGGTAAATTTCTTCTAAATGATGTGTTTATTCAGTTAATCAGTCGAGTGCTGGTGTCTCTGTGTTAGCCTACATTCTAATGCTGACTGCTCATAATCAAAAACCCTTCTTTTTGGTAGGGTGGTGTGTTTTGCATTAACATCTAAGAGCTTATTTTACAGTGGAGCTCATCTGCTGACCAAATGTGTCTCACAGTAAGAGGAGAAATGTTTTAGCCTCTCCGGTTGAGCTAATAAAGCGTGACAGATGACTGGATTTGTGATCCGCCCTGTCTTCACTTGTCATTTTCATAAGCCCATATATGTCACACGTGACATTTGCCATGTGGTAAAACTGGACAACTTGCCACAATGTTTTCTTGATTTTTATCCCAACGCCCCCTCATTGTCATGTTACACAAACCCTGAAAAGAATATTTTTTTGTTGTGACCCGTGCAAAATAACCTTTTGAAGTTGTCAGCAAGGAAAAGGCTACTGTGGGACACTTACAGCTTGTCAACTGACAAAGAAGTGATGTGTGAAAGACTGGGGTTACAGAAACCTGCAGGCCCGGGGGGGTCAGGGTGGTTCCTCTCGGCTTGCTTCTATACCTCAACAGAAAATCTACGTGTCAGCAAAGAAATCCTGAAAATTTAAATGAACTTGTAAACTTTTCAGGTCTGTATCAATTTTTGTGCACCTGAAGGTCACTGTTTGTTATAAATATATACAGTATATACAGTATATATATATACTTATATATATACATATATATTTATTTTTGAGGCTGCTGTGTTTTTTCCTGTGATCCCTCTATCAGTTTTTTTTTAAAGAGACTGATTTCCATTAAAGGAGACATGATTTTAAAGCCTTCTTTTTCCACATTTAAATAATTCAGTTGGGGTCTATACTGCAAAGATTTGGTCTGAGTTCCTCCTTATTGTAACTCCACAAGCCCCCTATTTACCCCTTTTCTTATGTGTCTCTCAGATCAACTCGTTTTGATGCTGTCTCTTTAAATCCAAAGGAGACACTTCACACCCCACCCCTTTTCAGCTTCCAGGGTGATTCATTCTAGTTTTATGGAGGGGTTTACTGAATAGCAGTGCAGAAACTTTTTATTTACAAATTAATTAAAATATGTCAATATGTCAAGTGAAAACCATATTTTTTCACAAGTTTTAAGTCAATATAGCATAGCCCATTAATACATTAGTTTTCATCACAGCATCTTAGACAGAAAACTACATCATTTGCTGCCAACGACAAAAGTTATTTCCAGTTGGATGTCAAGAAAAGTTTGGGGTTTTCTAGTTTCTAAAACGTGCTGTGGAAAGAATTTTTTTTAAAAGCTGAAAAAAGCCCTTTAAATAATATTTAACCTGAGTTTTATCATTCATCTCTGAAATACATATCACTCAGTCTCTAATTATGCAGACATGTTTTTCCCTCCCCCGTGGAGGTTTAAGTAAGACTCTTTACTGTACTCAATTTAAAGCAATAAAAAAAAAACCTTTAGTATGTCAGACATACTTGTGTTGGAATGTAGTGTTTGTATTTGACTTCTTGCATGTTCTGAGAGATGGTTGGCGATGCAACAACATCTATCATCATTTAGAGACCAAAACATCATGGCACTGTTCTGTTTCCTCACATTCACAGTCGGTTGCTGTCTGCTCCCACTGGCTCAGTCCTGCGCTGAGAAACTCAATACCTTCATTTATAGTCTGCATACTGAGGGGAAAAAAGTGCTGTTAGACAAAAAGAGAAAAAATGTTCCTGTCTTTGTTTTATCGTTCTGACAATTAGATCACAACAGATGAGATGGAAGAAGGAGGTGCTGTGTAGGCCTAAATTTAACTATGTGTATATCAGTGGAGGGGGTGGAGATGAAGGGTTCTCTGGCTCTGAGTGAGCTTATCCAGAGGATCTGTTCTGCTTCAAGAGGAGAGTAAAGTCTGATAGTAGTAGAGTGTGCCACACACTTGCAATGAGACACAAACAACCCAGGACTTTGTCAACCTGACCTACCGCTGAGTGTTTAAGCACCCTGGTCCAAAGTCGAAGCTCCAATAAAAAACTCTTCTGATTGGTCATGATGTTGGTCTCAGGTGGTGTCTCCTGCAAGAAATGTGACAGTCTGTCACCATGATTTATTTTTGGAGCATGACTGTATATGTGTTTATGGTAAAGGATAGGCAAAAATATGTTATATGCTGTGAATCAAGCTTGTTTCAGGCATCCATAAAACAAATATAACCTTAAGAATAAATAAAACTATACAAAGGTAAATATAAGAAAAAAAACTGTGTAACAAAAGTCAGTTTAATTGTTTAATAAATAGGAAAAATCATTAAAAATCAAAATTTTTAGCTGTTAAATGCATTTTGTTGTGTGCTTGAATTCTCTAAGAGTGCAGAAAACGTCATAGTAGGTTCCCTCGGTGCTGCGTATATCTTCTCTTTGGGTTATAGTTTTCAACCTGTTCAATTTCTCTATTTTTATGATGTTTTCTGAACTATATTTGCAACTGAACAGCCAAATAAGGTATGGATTTACCAATTACAATTTCCTCGTCTTCATTCTCCTCTGGCTCTGGGTCAGACTCTAGCTCCAACATGTAAGGCTGGATGGACAAGTCTTCTGTTGTTGACATCTTTTAAATAATTTGTACCCCTATATCAAACTAGAGTGGACCGCTCTGGAAGTTGGAGGGGACCAGGGTGTGAAGATTTGGATTTAGAGACAGCATTTAAACTAGTTGATCTAAGAGAAACCTCAAAAAAGGGGTGAAACAGGGGCTTGTGGAGTTACAGTTGTGGTCAAAAGTTTACATACACTTGTAAAAAACATAATGTCATGGCTGTCTTGAGTTTCCAATAAG
>JARVJO010000024.1:18081841-18118151 GCA_031762555.1 Cynodonichthys magdalenae | reverse complement strand
AACTTATTGGAAACTCAAGACAGCCATGACATTATGTTTTTTACAAGTGTATGTAAACTTTTGACCACAACTGTACAATAAGGAGGAATTCAGATCAAAGCATTTCAGTTAATATAGCCCCCAATTGAATGATTTAAATGTGACAAAGCTTATTGTAACGTAAAGCTTTTATCCCCTTATTTTATCAGTGAGTGAAACCAGTGGGAGCCAAATGATTGATTGTTTTATGAGGGTCAAAATGGTGGGAGAGGAAAATACATCAGAAATCTGGTAATTAAAATTCATACCACCTTATTCAGTGCATTTCCCCAGCTAGCTTCTAATTCTCTTCCAGGGCCCGAAGCCAAGTGATGACAAAGACACTGGCTTCACTCAATCTTATCCTGGAAAACAGATTTAAATATCTAAAACAAAATCAAAAGCAAAGTTTAATAATTGTTTTGAGTGACCCTGCCTACACATTGCTTTGATTGAGTTGGGCTTAAACAGATGAATGATATACAGATCAGCAGGAAAATAGTTTTAATCCAAGCAGTTCTTCACAGTCACAGATACAGGATATGAAAGAAGCAGCATCTGAGACAGAGATGTCAGCTCTCTTTCCCTTTCTTTTTTTTTTTTGCTGAAGAACAGAGGACCACACACTGAGCTGAGGGCAGGTCATTGGTGTGTATTAAGGGAATGGTTGGCGCTAAGGGGGATTTGTCTAGTGGACCTTGGAGGCTCTTGAGTATCTGGTGGTGGCCTTTAAATATTGCTGAATAGGAAAGGAACAACCGCAAGCCTTCACAGTTCAGTAAAGACTGCTTGGGTTTACAGTGCTCATGAACCATTTTCAGTCCCAAGAAGTTTGTTTGTATTTCAGATTAATCTTGAAATCAGTTTCATCAGTAAACTCAGGGATATTCTACGACTCCTTTGGGAGTGTTAACAGAAAAAATGATAATGTAATGAAAGATGGATGTACAAATTTTAGGGCTGACTGAAAGCATTTTCAAGAGTTTATGCTGTGAAATTCTCGTTACAGATAATCTTTGTGTGTAAAAATTAAAGGTGACAGTACTAACAGGCAAATCAAACACATTCCTGAAGTAGAAGCCATAAAAAGCATAAGGAAATAAAACTGGAAGAATAAAAAAATCACATAAACAGTAGCTGCATCCTTTCTTTTAGTCAGGTGTGTTGGTGTTGTAGACATCCCCCCTCCTCAGTCTAAGTTACCTGCTGACAGAGGAGCTGGTGGCTGTCAGTGATGATGTGCAACCACTGATGCACTCCTCCCCCCTTGTCGCCACTCATCCCATCATACCGCCGCTCTTCTGTCCTTATCCTCCTCCTCCCCTTCACTTTAGCCTTCCTCTGTGCCCCGTGATGCGCTGCGGTAGGTCAGCCAGGTAGAGGCGGGGAGAAAAAAAAAAAAAAGAGGTGCACCAAGTGAAAGGGGAGACTTTTTATTATCACCATTGTTTCAAGCTCACTGACCACCCTTCCCCTCTACTCCACCACATCGATGACTGCTCAAATGTCCTGTCTTTTCAGCACACCTGATCTGTCCTCACCCCTCCTTCCCCATAGATGAGCCAGTCAGTATCAAATCTTGTGCTGCAAAATCCTTCCTTACATCCACACAACCCCTCCGCTCCTCATTTGCTCCTCTCCATTTTCTCTACCTCCCCCTCTCAATGGGCTCACACTGTGTTTGGGGGCGGTTGGGGAAAGGAGGTGTGTGTGTGTGTGTGTGTGTGTGTGTGGGAGGGGGGGGGGGGGGGGTAGGGAGAAATGCAGAAAGAGAAGGAAGGAGAGCAGCAGGCCTCTGGTTCTAAGGGAGAGTGCACCTGGATGGGCAGGCTTCCTGGACACGCTGTGAGGGGCTTTTGTCCTGCATGTCAGCAGACCCTCTCTTTTATTGGGGCCCATATATCATCATTCTGATTATGGCAGATGACTGGGACTTTGGAGGCGAGGGGGGCTGGTGGTGGCTAAGAAACATTTATGTGTGTGAGAGTAAGATGCAGAAAGAAAGAGCATGTTTTAGGGAGAGAAGGCGAGGTTTGGGGACAGAGGCTTAAAAACGTAAGAACCCCCAAATCCCCCATTGACTGAAATCCTAGCACTTAACCCCAGCTATGGTATTGTGTGCTGGCTTGGGGAATTTTTCTGTTTTTTTTTTTCTTTTTGTAGCCTTTAATGGCCTTTCAAGCTCTATATATTCTCTCAATTCATTTCAACAATGTTTCTTTTTGGCTTTTCTTTTGATTTATCAACAGTTTCTTTTACAAATATAAAAGAAGAAGGTGTTCACCTGTCCTCTTTGGTCTGAACCTCATATTTGACCAGATGCTGTTCCCAGAGAAATAAACCATTTATATTGCAACAGTGAGCCTTGTTTCAATTATCTCACATTTTTTCCAATCAGGGGACCACAGTGACATTTAGCCAGCCTACAAACATTACACAAACACCAGTGTAAAATCCATTTAATGAGATAGTCCTTTTTGCCATAAGTACTTTGCAAAAATTGTGTGCAATTTTTCTAATAAAATAAAATAAAATTCCCCATGTCGGACAAAACATACACTTTAGATACCCATTCATGACATCCAAACATAATGTTTATTTAATAGATAATCCAGCTTTAAATTCAGGCCAACTCATGATTTCCTTAAAATTTTCAGCATGTATCCTGGTGTGGCATTCTCAGTCACTTTAAAAATGGGAAAAAAGGAATTAAAAAAAAGGTGAATATTTTAATAATTGACCGTAGATAGAAATTAAGAAGAGAGAGTTTGACAACATCCACTCTTATGCAAAAAAATACCTAATGTATTACCAACATATAACATTATAAAGCTTTCATATCAAGCTACTCAGTTTACCTTATTCATCTTTATTTAATACAGATTGAGAACAAAGGTTTCTTTTTTTCACTGATGGAAGATCTGATTTAACTCAAAGGAAAGAACAGATTGATGATGATTTGAGTGACTAAGAAATGTGTCATTCATAAAAAACGATGGCATACTGTGGAAAGCTGCATGCAAAAGGATCATTATTTTCTAAACCTACTATATGCCGGATTCTGCACAGTGTCAGTGTGAGTTTGACTCTGTGTATCAGCTGACCGGTTTCCAGTTACCTTTTGTTGGTAATAATTAACAGCTTGTGAGTTCAGGCATCATAACGCGGTCTTAATCCACAAATAGAAAAACATATAACAGAAAACATCACAAAATGATAGCAGATTTCATTGATCTTAAAAGATTACAGCAGCTTTTGTGTCTACATGTGTTCCTCAATGCCAGGCGGCAGCACACTGAGACCTGCAGTGCCGAGTGCAGAAGAACTATTTACACAAGTACCACAACAGAAATAAATAAAGAAATAAATATTAATAATAATAACGATTTAAGATAATCTAGTAACCTGTTGAGGTGGTTTGGGCATCTGGTGGGGATGTGCCCTGAACAGTTCCCTGTGGAGGTGATCCAAGCATGTCCAACAGGAAGACGACCCAGTACATGTAGACTATGTAAGTCGGTATATTGACCTTGGATGTCTTGGAATCCTCCTGGAACAGCTGGAAGAGGTGACTGTAGAAAGAAACGTATGGGCCTCGCTGCTCCAGCGCCCCCCCGCCCCCCGAATTAAATGGGGGAAAAAAATATTATGCTAGATTCTTTATTTTTATCATTCATTTACAACGGCTTTCATTATAAAAACACTAAAAGATAGATGAAATGTATTTTTGGATTTGTCCATCTACCCATCCATCTACCTTCTATATGTTAGGGGAAAAAAAGATAAGTTAAAAGAAGAAAAAAACTAAGAGCACAGTTATTCTGTATTTTCTTTTCCGAGAAAATGCATGAGGTGAGATATTTACAGAGTGTCAGAATAGGTCAGAGTGTTTCCTATTTGAATAAAAGTAGCTGCGTAGAGGGCAGTGAGAAACCTAAAATCCTTTATTGCAGCTTCAGCAGTCATTCTAAAAACAGTGAGTTAGTGTCTGCTCGTTGCCTGGTCTGTCAGATGAGAAGCAGTTAACTTGTCAATAATTAGACAAGCAGGATATTTTGGGAAAAAAAAAAAAAACTCCTTCCAAAAATAACTACCCACACTCTGTGTGTGTATGTGTGTGGTGGGGGCAAAAGAAGTCCCCAGTGGATAAACAACCAAACAAAAAGAAGAAGAAAAAAAAAATAAGCAAAAGAGAAAGTGAGTTATATTGTTTGTGAGGCTGGCAGTGCTGAAGGAATTGGCAGGAGAAGGTGAGAGCTGCAGATGACATCACGGGTAAGCATGGCCGCTTGACTTGTAAAGTGCCCCTCGGAATGTGCATCCACGGGCTGGGATCCAGAGCCAGGGTGTGGGCGAGGGGCTAGAGGGGATCATTAGTGAGGTTTTATTGGAGCAATGGGAAGGAACCACTGGTACATGGGTGCAGGCTCACAGGAAAACAGGAATCAGTCAGGCTGTGTTGTGCAGCTATTTGATTGCTCCCAGACGCTAACTGCAATGTGTGTGTAACTGTGTGTGTGTGTGAGAGAGCGAGAGAGAGAGAGAGGGGGAGAGAAAAAAAAAGAAACAAATAAATTCTGCGTTTGATTCAAAACTGATGCACATTGTGAAACCCAGCCTGCATGGGTATGTTGACACTTTCTTTTATGCATGCGTGTGCATGCTCCTGCAAGCAACTTTTAGAATAATGAAAACCAGATAGGTTCTACTGTCATTATGGCCCAAGTAGCAAGTGGGCTGTCCAATGAGGTTAGTCCTGAGTTCTTATAAAATGCTCAAATCAAAAGCAAGAATTTCCTTCTCAGAGCCACACAGCCCCCATCTGTGCTCCTCCTTCCTTTGCCCTTTTCATCTCATGAGCATATAAAAAGACAGCAAGGATATCCAGTACCGGCTGCTGCAAATCCTTTTTGGTTTCCTCCAGATGGGTCTGCTGTCTCAGCAGCAGTCCATCCTAACTCATTGTTTCACTCCATATAAAATGAAATCAACCACGACTTCTAGGGGTGGCTGAAGACAAGCTACTTTTTCCCGTTACACTGAAACAGATCCTGTGCAGAAACCAACTTCTTCTGTGGAGATCGAGCTCAAAGCTCATATGGTGCTCAGTATGTGCAGCAGGAGTTGCAGACGGTGGTTTGACACCATCTGTAGGATTTGCTCTGTGTCTGCGCCTCCTGCAAAAAAAAAAAAAAAGAAAAAAAAAAGCATAGAGCAACCTTATACTTTCTATTATGCCATGGATGGGAAATGAGCTGTTCATTCTGACCACTGCAGCAAAGCCTGACCTCTCAGGGCTGGAAAGCCCACTGTGGTCTCATAAAAAAATACCAGCCATAAAACAGCTGAGGGGGTAATTCACTCTTGAGCTATTAGCCAGTGATACTGGATGAGATTTCAGTAGGTGTCAGGGTGTAAGATTGGATGAAACCATGAGGCAGGCTTGTGTCTTAAAAACGATAGAAATGTTGAGCACTGCAAACATCCTGGATATAAACTTCATCATTACACAATAAGCCATTTCTATGGACCACTTGTGGCCTTTTAATTTAAAAATACTGGCATCTGTTCATCAAAAAGACCAGAAAAGTTCTTAAAATGAATCTTAGAAGCATTACCTCACACACTTTGAGTTTGCAAACAAATCACAAGCCACACACACAGTCTTAAGTAGCTAAATGTGCTATTATCAATTGGAGAAAGGCATTATTACCTATTAGCTGTTTTAATGGTGCAAAGGGGGGCACACTAAATAAATACTGAGGTTTACAACTTCCCATACTCGAGAAAAGCACATTGATTGTGGTTGCTAATGTTAAACCAATTAGTGAGGTTGGAGCTGAAATGCTAAGCAGAGCATTGACTCATTTCAGACTGAACACAAGTTGATTGTAGGTGGGAGCATTCTGGTTTAATTATGGCATAAACATTTTTTTTTTTCATGATTTGTATGTGTATTTCAGCGGGTTAAACACAACCAAGTTCTACACTATTTTGCTTAAAAACTAATGATGTGCTTAGGAACGTTTCAAGCATTTCTACAATAAAATTAGTTTGCACCACAGAAATGAAAAACACTCTTAACTGAAACAAAATCAAATCAACTTTATTTTTAAAGCACAGTTAAAATAACCAAAGTTGACCAAAGTGCTATGAAAAAAATAAAAAATAAAAAATTTTACATGGTGGTTTGAATTTTGGCTTTATGAATGAAGGATGTTTATTTCTAAAAGAATATACCAAATCAACATAAACTACGTAAGGAAATTAAATTCGATAAATAAATATGTTTTATTCACGCTTCTTTCTAAATGTATCATAAATATCCTTTTCGGTTTAAAAGGCCTGCTTCAGCACGTTCTTAGGTTTGGACTGCAAATTATTTGATATGATTTGGCTTTGTATATAAATTTATTCATGAATTAGTGTTATAAAAATACATCAAATTAAATTAGAATCAGTACCTTAAACAAGAAGTATTTTATGCTCCCTTCTTTTGAAAATAATGACATGCTAATATGGAAAACAGTTATGCTTTATTAAAAATAAAAAAAAAACTGGGGTGATCAAAAACAGTCCTACATGATTACTCATCTGTCCTAGAGTACATATAATTTGAAAATATGTATATGAAGAAAGCACAAAAAGTTAGGACATTTGTGTTTGTTAGTTTTTCTTTTCTTTTCTTTTTTTTTCTTTTCTTTTTTTTTGTAACAATGCTTCTTGGCAATGAATCTTATTATTTTGGAAAGCCTGTTAAATTCTATTTTATGGTGCTATTTTTGCAAGGAACATGCATTTGTGGGATGAGCAGACCTGAGTATGTGGGTTGCGAGCTGGAAAAAATTGTCAAATCTTCTCTGCCAAGCAGCTTATTTTGCTGTTATTGACACTTGTTGTGAGCCTTTGGTACCCCCAGGTGCTGCCAATCAGGTGCCTGATGTAAGATCTATTGCCAAGAAGCATTGTTACAACAAATAAATGATCTATAAGCACAAATTTCTTTACTTTTTGTGCTGTAAATATATTTATCTATTTATCTATTTATCTATATAAATATATATATATTATATATATATTTATCTATATAAGTATATATAGGTATTTCCAACACATTACATTGTATTTATTCTGGTCTTGAACCCCTTTTACATAGTGAACCTCTGCAGTAATTTGTTACAGGAAGATATATATATTATAGAAAACATTTGACTGTGTTTATCATTAACCCCCTACACCAAAAACTCACATAAATTGACATGTTGTTGTTTATGTTTGTTTGTTTTGTTTTTAACCATTAAAAAATGAAAGCTTAGTGCCATCTCCAAATAACTCCACTCAGCAAAAAGACTGCTTGACTCAATCACACTCTCACACTTATTCATTCCCTCACCTCATCCTCCTAATCCTATAAATGTTTTTACAGCTCTGTGTGCCACCTCGACTGCTGGACATTGAAGTGTTTACATTAGGCTGACCGTGCACTAAACACCGTATGTACATCTATAATGAAAGACCCCTCATAAACATTGTAATTAGACTGCTTTATTGTTATTTAGGTCACAGGTCATTAACTTAGCATAAACCAACATATTAGCTTTTGATTAGTTTGACTAAGTTCATATCCGTTTGCCACATTTATCATCACTCAGAACATAACATGTAGCACAGTGTCTGCAGTGTTTAGGTAAAAGTAACTGCCCATTATTCACATGTAAATTTAACACAATAAATGGTAATAAAATAAAGGGTCAAGTTAAATTTGTTCACAGTTAGAATGAATTGTAAATTTTGAAAAGTCATGCTTTATTTTGCAAGTCCCAGTTTTGGCTTCAGACCAGTGTGACGGAGTTGGAGTCACCTTTTTTACAGAGTATCTGAACATATAAATACATATATATAAACATTTTTTGGATTTGGATTAGTTTGTCATCATGCAGTTAAGACAGTAACATTGCGTTTGATTATTGTCAATAAGAAATAAAAATGTATGATTTAAAAAAAAAAAAAATGAAGTCCTGCCATAGATGTTATCCCTCTCATTCTTAATTTAAAAACATGATCTTAAAAAGTTTCTACACAGCAGTGAAAGTAATATTCCTGTTGTTTTTCCTGCAAGTAATTTTGTGCGAGTCATTATCAAGGACCTCTAAACAATAAAATCCTAAATTTGACAAACAGATTATACAAAATCCAGCAGACATTTCAATGATTACTGTAACAGTCTTAAATGGTACATAATGGTAGACAGAGAAGAACTGCATGAAGGAGGAAAAAAAGCTTTAGGGCAGAAATCTCTCCAAGAATTATGTATGACATCACACCACTAATAATGCTTTTTATTTGGTATCTTCATTATTCATTGTTGACTTTTTAAGAACAAGTAGCCAGAGATAATCCAGGTAAGTCATCAGTTTGAGCATGCATGCAGCTTTACACGTGTACATGCAAACAAACATGCACTGTGAATTGGTCGTGCAGGTATGTGCACAACTGAGGAAGCAAGCTCTGTGTCTGAGTAGATCTTTGCGTGAGTGTCTATAATTGGCAGCAGAGGGAGAATCTGTTAGCTGACATCTGCAGCTGATTTTTTTTTTTTTTCGGTGATAATAAATGTGTTTTTTTTCTCTGCAGTGGTGTGCTTCCACACAGCTCTCACTTTTGCTCGTCTAAGTATTACACACACACACACTTCCTCTTTTCCTCATTTCCTCAAGCCTGTGGAAACCCAAGGTCTGGCTGCACAAAGTTCCTGAAAAACTTTGGAGTCAGCCTCGGGTTTTGGGTGGCCACACAAGTTGAGTTGTGAAAGCGCCTTCCTGACCAAAGCTGCAGCAGGAGAGAAGAGAAGAAGTGTAAAAAGGAAAGACCTGTTCGGTGATTATCAGCGAGTGGAGGTGGATGAAGACAACGAAGTGTGAACAGGCTGAGGGGAGCACACAATGGAAAAGCCTGCAGCTGCCTGGATAGAGCCCAATTTTTGCTGACTGCACCTATCTCCACCATCCACGGCTGAGTTAACAGTCGAGGGGATCGCCACAAAACCATTTCTCTCCACATCAATTTCCTGCCTACAGCCATGACACCAGATTAAGAGCTGAATAAGTGCTGTTTGGATTATTTATGCTCCAGCTATATTAAACGTAATCAGGAGAGACACGGAGTGAAAATAAAAACATATTAAGACGTTGTTATTACGCTGTATGCTGTGTTAATTTTGATACTGTTTATAAGTCACAAGTTAATTTTATAGAAATTATTCTGTTATGTGTAACATAGAACCTAAATATCCTGACTACACTGCAAAAACTGTCCATCTAACCAAGTCTTCAATCTTATGTCCATCCAAAAAATGTTTGTTTTGATACGTAGCAAGAGCAGAATGTGTTTGAATATTAATCTTGTTTGCCTGGATTTATTTCAAGAAGTCTTACCAAGTGTAACTGTCTTTCTGCATTAGCAGATTATGTCACTTGATTTGAAAAGATTCAGAAAATGATGTCGTTTTTTTTTTTAACTTATTTTACATTGGCTAATTTTGTAGTGCAATAAGCTGAAGCTATCAAACAAACATTTTATTTCATCATTAAAGAGAAGATATGCAAAATCCACCTTTTTGGTCATTAAATGCATTTTTTGTGTACTTGGAGTCTCTAGGAGAAAATTAAATTTAGTCTTTCTCAGTGCTGCATAGATGTCTTTATATTGTGCATCTAGGTCAGACTCTGGCTCCAACATGTAAGGCTGGACAAGTCTTCTGTTGCTGAAATATTTTATTTAACTTGTAAATAAAAAGGTTTCTGTGCTATATAGTTGTAATCCCCTCTATCAAAGTTCAATGGATTGCTCTGGAAGCTGGAGTGGGGCGAGATGCGAGTGAAGTGTTTAAATTTGAAAAGACAGCCTCAAAACGAGTCAGAAAAGAGGTGAAAGAGGGGCTTTTGGAGTTACAATAAGGAGGAATTCAGACCAAAGTATTGCAATTCCATTGTATATAGACCCAAACAATGGTTTAACTCTGAAAAAGAAGGATTCCAAAGCGTAATATGTCCACTTTAAAGTTACAACTTAAAAACCTCTAGTATTTCACTTTTTCTATCCTCACCTGATTAATACAGGGAGGTAGGATTTCTTCATTGTCTTCTTTTTTAGTCTAGATAAGTGAGGAGGTTGTATTTTAACTCTGGGTGACCTTTAACTTGCAAGATAAAAATAATTCCATTAGAACATCATATTTGATAGAACGACATTTCTTGACTCAGTATGCAAGCCCATTGCGGCCACTCTGATAAAAAAAAAACAACTTGTATCTTATAATTATGATAGTATCTCATAATAATGAGAAAGCAATAAATTCATTCTGTACATCAGAAAATGTAGTTTCTCTGTCTTTGACTATTCCATTCATTCAACATTTATGGTGCATCCCCCTGTTGGCATATTGTTGACCAGATACTTGTAGTTGTTGCTCAGCAAAAAATGCCACTTCCTCATTATCTGGTTTATTTTTTTTCTCCACAAAAGCCACTTTATTTGCAGACTTCTCTCTGATGTCCAGATGCTTAATTTGACAATATGGGATTCTTTCAAAACTCCCAAGGTTTGTAAAGGTACCTCTGAAGTATCGCTAAAAGTTAGCAACATCCATTTCTGCCTGTAAAACTGAATTTGTCTGACCCATTTCATTAAGACACCAGGAAGCCAATTCAAGCTAAGTCTTAATTATGAGATACTATCTCATAATAATGTGATAGCTAATTGATATAAGATACAAGTTTTTATTTATTTTATATATATATCAGAATGGCAGAAATGGGCTTCCACATATTTATGAAAGTTACAAACATGAAAGTTTGTATTAACCAAAACAAAAAAAAAAATCTAGTTTAGATTAAAAACGAGATTGCTAATTATTTAAACTCTCCCAATTTTCTCTAAACTAGAAGCTTTAGGCATCGAGTTTTTGTTTTTGCTTTTTCTACATAGAACACACACAAAGATTAGGTGAATTACCTAAATGCCTCATTCGACCTTTGCTAAATTCACAAATTATCCTGACACAAATTAACCAAGAGGAAGTCATGTCCCCTGCTCAGTTTCTATACACTGTTTCCTTCTTTCAGCAGACTGTAAACAGTGTGTTCTCATTCTGTCAGCACTGTTGTGTGTTTAGACATCTGCTTCAACCGCAACTCAACACTGATCGTCAGTATCATATGGCCGCAGCCTGGAGTTACATCTGCACTTCCAAATAAATGTTGTCTGTTGCCACATTTGGATTTCATTGTAAAGAGTGTTTAGTGGTTGGGGTGGTGAAAGACCCATCCTCTTGTGTTGTTATCAAATTTATAAGAGGTGGTTGGAATCCAAGCTTACATATGTTGCACTGTTAAAGAATTATTTATGTGTTCTTTGAAAGATGGAAAAAAAAAGGATACAAGTTGCTTTGACAAGGAATTCATCATCACAGGCTTAACGTTTAAATGATTCTGTGAGTTTGTTTTATTCTAAACGTTTTATGACATACGAAAAAAAAATCAATAGTTGTAAAGACTGTTTTTGCTCTTTAAACATTTGATTTAAGCAGCTACATATGTACTTCTGCAGCATCTGATAGTTAGATTTTTGCCTCTCATATAAGAACAGAAATATATGTGACCTAGTCCAGTGTCTTATTAAAGTATATGGAGCATTACCGATGCTGCACACAGGCAAAGCCATAGTTTTATTGGGGAGTAAAATCTTGCTGCTGGAATAACAGCAACTTGTTTCCAAGGGTGGAAGATGGGAAACAGAAGAGACTTTGTTTGGCTCACATCAAAAAGATTAAAAGAAAGTCACAAAGCTGTATGGTATACTTTTTATAGGCTGCATATTTGTAAATCAAAGTCCTTATAATTGCATTTTGCCATTGATAGATGTAAAAAAAAAAAAAGCAACTTGATTTATTCCTTATTGATCATTTTAGAACTACACATATTTAATCATTAATAAATGGTTGGTTAACCTTGAAATCATCATTTATCAAGAATGACTGATACTTAATAAGCTATAAAATAAACACATTTAATAATGATTTTTCACCAGAAAAGCTAATTACTTGCAAAATCAACGTACTTATTGTTTATTCATGCTTAATAACTAATAAATTAACTATATTATATACTGTGTATATATGTATGTAAACGCTCATATACTACGTACTTTCACACCATTTGTTAGAAATGTATTAAAGGTTAGAAAATGTTTAGTTAATGATTGTTAATTCATTGGTTATTTAGCATGAATAAACAATGAGTAGGCTGGTTTTGGAAGTAATACTCTTTATGGGTAAAGCATTATTAAATGTGCTAATTTAAAGCTTATTAAGTATGAATCAGAAAAACATTTTTTTTTCTGGTAAAACTGATTTTTTTTTGTCCTCTACCTTCTTTAACACATTTTTGTCCCTAATGCTAAGTCTAATAAAATCATTAAAGGAAGCTGTTTTCAGGCTAAAATAATGATAATTTTAAAAAATATTGACACTGAGAGTTGATTTTCATCTTGTCATTACAAATATTTTTCTAATGATTTTTTTTTTTTTTCATGGTCCCAAAGTTTACTTTGGTGAGAAAACAAAGTGTTATTAACAGAAATCGAGTAAAGTAATATTTGTGAAGAGTGCAGAAAACATATTTAAATTTGACTTGGGTAATCTGTGTCAAGCTCTATGAACAGTCATCCAGCTTTAATGTGCACATTAAGAGTAATCATTAATTTAATGGTAGTAGATATCCAGTAACCCGAGTCACTCCGAAAACAGCACCTTGTAAAAATCTTTTATATCTATACAATGCAGGGCTTGGAGCTTAATAGCAAGATTTAGGTTGATAATCTATATAGACCTAAATCAATGCAGGGGGTTTCTGCAGGGGATCACTTCCCTGAAGGGGAGGCTTGCTATTGAACACGACACCACAGGACGAGCGTGCCTAATCCACGTTTGAACTCTGAGTGAGCGCGGGCCTCTCTCTTCTTAACATGACCGCTAGTCCCTCCAAAGCTGGATCCAACTTGGTCACTATAATCATCATGGAGCAGCAGCCATGTGGGAGATGAAGCCTGATTCACCGAAACATCTAGCAGCTCTCTGAGAAAGGCCTGCTCTGCCCACGCTCCTGTATTTCCAGGTGTTTCGCTCGTTAAAGTCGTTGGTCATTAGAAGCACCGCGGTGCTTTGCTTAACGACTATAAGGCAAACCATCATGCTCGTATCACACCTCCGCAGCTGTAAAGAGCAGCAGTGAAGACTGGGGGGGTAGCCGGGAAGGCATGCACGAGGAGGGACAGGACCAGAACGCCCGCTTTGTTCTCTGGGGGCTCCGGTTACGCACCACTCCCCCCACTGCCCGGGTGTCATTCAATACAGCAACTGTAAATTTTACATTTAAGCGTGTGAAATCACAGATGCACATGTCACAGCAGTGTCATAAAGTGAATTTACTTAGCTTCACTTTCAGCACGCACCTTCACTCTGTATGTCTCCGTAGGGGGTGGGTGATGGTAGACAATGTTACAACAATTAATTCAGAAAACGGGCCCCCCCAAAAAAGTGCACTATTGGTTTAATGTGCACACCTGGTGCCAGTCACTTTAACAACATTAATATGCCAACCTGCTTTTTTTTTTTCCTTGACTGTTTTTGGTAATGCGTATTAAAGAACATTTGAAATGCAGGTTTGGCTTAGAACTCGTTAAAGGTTTAATGGTCTGTGAACGTGAATAATTACTATGGGTGAAAACTAAGAGTGAAAATGACCTTTGGAAAAGGACACTTACATCCAAACACAGGCATACATGCAAACAAACACAAGAGCAACTCAACACTAAATTATGCAGCAGTTTGTGGAATTTACGAGCTAAAAATGCAAAATGTTACAGTACTTTACGTCATCTAAGAAGCATTTTAACTATTTCTGAACAAAAAATAATAATCCTGTAAAGTAATGTGTGAAAATAGTCTTGCTCCACATGTTCTCATAGCTCAGCCCAAAGAATCTAAATAACTTTTACTCCGATAAAAGATGAGACTATTGTTTCTGTACTTTTTCTTTAGCAGCCATCACTGTTCAAGTGTCACAATTATTATTTGGTTGTTTCAGAAATATTTGCAAAATGTATACTTTTTTTTAACAATGAGACGTCTTGAGCAGAAAATTAAAAAAACATTACTTTCTACTTGACAATGTGTGTACCTAACAGAACACTAAATAAAACACATATCTGGTGAAATTTGACCTTGTAGGAGAAAAAAAAAAAAAAAATACATACGTCTTACTCAACCATTTCTCCAACCTCTGCAGTTCATCTAGCAAGGACTGAATCAATTCTGCAGATCACTTTGTGTCACCTACCCTGTCATAATTACCCTGCTCAGGAGATTTAGTGGGAGCCTGTATTAAAACTGGTGGCTTGTAAAGTGAGATGGGAAGTTTAATTGATCTAAAAGAATTTAATGTGGCGTAGTGAATCGCAGCAGACAGCGTGGATTTATATCTCCACCCTGGAGAACCGAACATAATATTGCCAGAGTTTTATGGCAGATGGCGGATTTTCTTTTTAATTATGGCCACAAAAATGATTTACTTTGTGTTGAGTAAAACCACAGTTTAATGACAAGTCGGAGTGCTCATTTTATTTCCAGGTCTTGCGTAAAAAGTTGTAGAAGGTGTAAGATGTACTTTATATCACAGCTCAGTAGTTTTTAGTTTAAAAACACCTTATTTAATAGTAATAGTGAAAAAGATCTCGCTTTCCGAGGACCAATTTCGTGCTGATCCATTTAGTCATCACAGATGGAATATTAACGTTGGAACTATATTCATAATTTACCAGGCAATCCCAATGATATCTTTTGCGAGGGAGGCCTGGGCTTGAAGGCAGCTGAAACTTGCATGTCTTTTGAACTATAGGAGAAAACTGTACCCAGAGAAAACCCATGAAAACTCCACCCTGGTCCAAACCAAGGACCTTCTTGCTGTTAGGCAAAAGTGCTAACCACTAAGCCATCACGCTGTCTGTTAAATAGGCTCTTGCTCTCTTGATTGGTAAAACTTTCCTGCAGGGACTTCTATTAAACCAAAGAAAAGTGTTTGGGATTTTGAGTAAAAGACAAAGATTACCACACAGCCACAGGGAAATTGATTCAGCAAAATCTCCACAGGATGTTTAGTGGTCAAGTCAAACAAGACTGCACATATTTACCAATACAATCTGCATAGGGACAGTGTTTGGTAGAGACCAGATAAAACATACTAAAGACACAGAAAGCAAAACAATCATATAGAGCATGAAAACAAACAGACAGAACCACAAACCCAAGAGTAACTAACAAAACAAGCCAAAAATACAAAAATCACAACTATTTCAGACATTTTTTGACAACATATCATGGTTAAATTTATGATGTTTTGACATATACTGTAATGTTAAAAAGTCCCTCTGCTTTATTTGTGGTATGACTTCACACAGAAAATGAATCAAACAGATTTCAAATTATTATATGAGTATTTCTATTGTAGGCAAATTTTAAAAGGGATCATTTCTACTAAACATTGATGATAACTGATTCTTTCAGAACTGTGAGTGCACGTCATCTGTATAACATCATGTGGCCTCAACCATTCAAGTAATAGCATAGGTTAAAGAAGACATGATTTTAGATACTTCTTTTTCACCTTTAAACCATTCAATTGGGGCCTATATAAAGTGGAACTGCAATGCTTTGGTCTGTATCCTCATCGTAACTCCACAAGCCCCTCTTTCACTTTTCTAAGGTGTGTCTCAGATCAACTCATTTTGACGCTGCCTTTCCAAACCAAATAATGCGCTTCACATCCATTGTACTTTGAGAGAGAGGTTTGCAAATGTATTGTGGCGAAGAAAAGTTTTTTTTGTTTTTTTTTACAAATTAAATAAAATATTTCAACAACAGAAGACTTGTCCATTCAACTTTACATGTTTGAGCCAGAGTCTGACCCAGAGCAAGAGGACACGACAAAATTGTATTTGGTAAGTCCAGACCTTATTTAGAAATTCAGTCACAAATACTGTGACATGATGGTTCAGAAAATTGAAATGGGTTAAAAAATATGACCCCAAAAAATTTAAATATATCCACACAGCACAGGGAGCAACTAAAATCAAATTTCTGCAGTCCTAGCAACTCCAAGTACTCAACAAAATGCATTTAATGGCTAAAAGGGTGGGCTTTACATGACGTCCCCTTTAAGTATCATATTTTTGAAAATTAGACCATGGCTCAACTATGTGTATTTACTTTACAGTAGGGAACACCGAATGAGGAAGACTGAATCAGGAAAACTTTGCGATGTGACACAAAATATCTGAATATTCTGTTAATAAAAAAACATCATCATGACTTCCCGTTGAAAGGGATTTTAGGACAGACGTAAACTCATGGGAGAAAACTGAGTATTTGGTAAAACCTATAAGAAAGTCTGGCTCAGTCTACACCTGACCATCCATCAGAGTGACTGGACAGAATTTACAGTGCGACCTGATCAGTCATCATTTATTACTTTTACTGGTCTGAAGTGGAGGCAATCACCGGCTGGTGTTTGTTTAAGAGGAGACCTCCACCTGCAAAGCTCTGAGGAAGACATATCATCTGTTGGGGGTTCATTGGAGCTGAGAGTTTGACCTAAAAGAACTTGGAGGTGGGTTACTGCCTAAACAAGTTGTAGTGTATCTTTAAAAACGGATCAGTCACTAATTTGGTGCTTCTCTTTAGTGTTAACGAATTTCCTAGAACCCCGGCTTTTAAACAATTCATCTGAAGCATGATCAAAGGCAAAGATGAGCATTTAAATTACCATATTTTAGCATTTAAACAACAGGAAACAGATGAACTTGCAAAGGCAGAAATGGGTCACATTTACCAGAGAGATCTCAGTGCTGTCTTATCTTCTTGATCACAAAAAAGATCTAAGAGAAAAGTTGAAGAGAAATAGAACAAACGGGATAATGATAGAACTGCTGCAGCCAGTAGAGCAGTATACCCTGAAGCTGCACCACAGGGGGTGTCAGCAGCTCGTTGTTTTGAAGTACCGCCAATACTGGCTTCTGTTCAAGCTTGTCGTACGTCCTTTGGATGCTCTGTTGAACTTCATCACTCAACAAATCAATGTTCAACCAAGGTGATGGACAATGAGGGGCAGATTGGGAGATCTAGTTACAGTATATGCTTGACTGATGGAACCATAGATAAACACACCTAAAAAGACTCGTAGGTTCATAACTTTCTACTTCCGTAATGTTTTGGTTGGACAAAGTTCTTGTTTGGGTTGATATGATAAGGTTTCAGAACAAGGGGAGGGAAAAGACAAAAACAGAGAGAGTGAGAACCAGTGCCACAGTATCTGATTAAAATATGTTTGGCTCAGCATCGTCTGATCTCTCAGTTAGTCAAATCGGATCAAAGCCTGCAGGGATTCCTGGACAGTAACCATGCATTCTCACCTTTATAGCCCAAGCAACATTAGGCAGACTGGGTCAATAAAAAATGTGAGGGGTACTTTAGAGAGAAAATAAAATAAAAAGGAGCAAGTTCCCCTCAGGCTTTTTTTGTTTTTTTCTTTGTCTAATCTTAACCAGATAGTACGCAACAGCTTCTAGGAAACACATTGTGTTTGTCCTTCACGTCACAACTTCGACTTTTAGTGTTTATCATGGAGTTACTAACAATATCTGTAGGAAACCTCAGCTGTGTTGTACATGATGCTAACGTGCATTCTTTTAAAGTTTAAAATAATTATTAAATTAAATCAACTGTGTTTAAAATCTCTACTTTAATACATGCTATACCAAAGAGCAGTGAAGTGAAGACATTCCTCCTTTTTTCTCATATTGTATCATTGCCTTCAGCTGTCGGGTCATTATAAGTTATCGTGGCTTTGATTTAATTTAAATTGACATCGTTTTGATAAAATTGTAGGGTACTTGTGAGGAAACATACAGATGAAGGGCATAATAAGTGAATTTATAACTGCTAACAGTGTTGTTGCTAATAAATCAAGTATTGAATTTTAGATGTCATGCTTCAAAAAGATTACAGGAAAGTCTTTCCTCCTGACTTTGACAATTAAAAATTTCAAAGCAAACGTGAGGGAACCCGAACCATGACCTGACAGTGCGCAGCTGAGAAATAAATAGCATGCCCTTCCTCAACTCGCATCTAATTACAGGTATGGTTTACCAGCTACGGCCTATTAGTGTTTCCTTTGCAAACTATAAAAACTAATGACACCATTTGGTAGTTGCCCTGTTTTTTTTTTCACCTCTCCCTTTTTTTCTTTCCATGTTCTTGGACAGTATAGATTATTTTTAGCCCTGAGTGGTGAGAGTTAAATACTCACTGCCAAATCCAGCGTCTATTTTCTCCTTTGGTCAGCACTTAACATCCTTTGGTTTTTCTTTGAGTTGTAAAACACTGGGACTGCAGCTGGTTTGACACAGACTTTGTTGTCGAGCATTCATAAATAAAACACTTGGATTTGTGCAGTGGTTGTGTTTATTAAATCAAAGAAAAGAATGAATATGCTTTGATGGAGATATATTGCGATTTTATTACTGATGACATTTTATGTTCAAGCACATCACCATGACTAGCACAAACACTCATAACTGTTCAGTGTACAGGACTTCTAGAAGACTTGCTCCCCCTAGTGTCAGTGACTTTACCTGCAGGCCGACATACTGAAAATATTGCAGTGTTGTTTTTGAACATTTTGAAAATAACTTTCAAACAACTCCTTTTCAGACCTAACAAATGTGCACATTTTATATAAGACTTTACATAACTTTGTCATTTAATAAAACATTCTGCTTTGTAATTTTTAACCCTAGAAGATTAAGCTTTGGGTGTCCTGTACCAAAACAATTTAGATGTTTTGACCAATGATAAAGCCAAGGACACCATGTGAGTGATCAGAGAACACAGGTCTGTATTTAGTTTCATTGCCATGGGCCATGTTTAAGATAGTTATGAGTGTTCACACACTAAAACAAGCTCGAATGAGTTTAGTACTGTCCTCAGGGCAGCCAGAGAACTCTGACCTTCCAAAGCTCAGTTCACAAACACCACAGCCGAATACTTTGTGGGCATGCTTGTTAATGTTCAGTGTTTCTTGGTAGGAAGGGACATCAAACAAAAGATGCCTCATAATCTAAGAGTTATTCATTGCTCTAAAGTTTTTTTTAGTTTTTTTTTTATTTGATGTCAGAAAAAAAATATTTTACAAAAGCATAATTTTGTTATTAATAGAATGGAGATACTATTCTGAAGCAACTCTCACAGATGTGCAAGCCTATTTTAAAATATTTTACAGCCATAGTTCAAATTTCTCAAGTGTTTTTTTTTATGTGTCTGAACGACAAATTAGAGAAACACTTGAAGCAATACAAAATACAAACATATAAAACGTATTAGTCAGAATATTTAATTTTGATCTGAGTCAGTCCAAAACCAGTGAATCGCTGTTGTTTCAAAACAAGTCAAATCTTCTAAATTCCATAGCCTTTTAATTTAGCACTAATCCAAAACCTTTTGCACCATCATGAATTTCACACTATATGAGTACTTACTAAGATTGGGCAAAATCGCACCGTGTGCAATCAATTATCAGAAAAACTTTCAACATTTTTATATTTGCCACTTTGAAATGAGTGCAATTAGTGTTGTGTTATGATGACGTATTTTTGTGTGCGACAAACTATCACCATCAGGTGCTCATGGTGTAATTATGTAAGGTAGCACAGAGCAACTAAGGCCAACCTTAACCTTATAAACTTATTTAATCACCTGAAACACTGGCATAAACCAGAGTACAAGAAAAGCCAGAAAAGGTGGACCAAGAACATAAAGTCGACTACAGGCATGTGCAATTGTCGTCATTTTAACCATTATTGGCTAAATCCACAATTAACTGTGATCAACATTTTTGCCAATATCGTCCAACCCTAGTATATTCATAAAATGCTTGTTTCTTTAGGGCAAAAAGCGAGACAGAACAGCTAGCTGTATCTTTCCTCCCAGTCTGTAGTATTCCCAGCAGGTATATTGTTATATTCCTAAAAGAATAACTGTCTGATGTTGAACTGACAAATATATAAAGGTTTATTTCAAGGTTAGTCTTCACTCATTGATCTCATCAGAATTAACCTTTTTTTTTTTTTAAATTGAGGTTGTTTAAAAAGTTTTCCACAATGTTCACAACCTTTCCATGAAATCTCACTTCAAACAATTGAAAATGTAACTAAGAATAATTTACACTTCATCACTAAAAAACACAAGTAAGCAAAACTGTCACAGTTCCTTTGAAAACCACATGCCTGCTGTCCTGCATCCATTATCAAGCATCCACCACCATCCATTAAAACATCTTGTTTGCTTGTTTGTTTACTTGTCACCACATTCTGCACATTCAGTGGTGCTTCAGTATTCACAAAGATGTAAAACATGCACATCTAATGTATTATTTAGTCACATTCCTCGATGATAAAACCTGTTTTGGATTCTTTCTGGTGTGGTTCTGACATTGTGTTTCCATTATTTTCTCTTTAAACATTAACCGTGACTTGGACGGGGATGCATTTGATGTTTTTATTCTGCTTAAAGATTCAAATGGTCTTGCTGGTCAGAATAGGCTGGCCATCATGCTTAAACAGAGCTGACAGAGGACGCAGGGGAAGGATTTTATTTATTAATTTTTTTCCCAAAATCAGCTGAAAATTCACTTTTTTACATTTCCCTCCCTTACTTTGTCTGAGGTTCACCAGACACTGTGTAAAGATATCTTCCACATACTGGGTGAGAACAACAGTGTATCAGACCCAAGTGCACTTTGTATTGTATACTCATTGATCTTATACTATTTCGGAAAATGCTTAGCAAAAAAATGAAAATAAAAAAAAAGAAAGAAAGAAAGAAAGAAAGAAAGAAAGAAAGAAAGAAAGAAAGAAAGAAAGAAAGAAACCAGTTCTACTAACTTTGATTATAGTATGGATAAAGTAAAGTCATTGGAACTCAATACAGACAATATTTTAAAATAGACATGTTGCATAGTTTTGAAATTTCCATATAAATAGTTAATAAATTCTGCATGAGAATATATATATATATTAAATGTATTATTTATAAAGGTTTATGGCATATACTGTAGTATATATCATCATTGTAAAACAATGTTATTTTTTTAAATCAGTAGCCCAAGACAGGCCTTCGAAGTGTCAAGACCACCTGGCAGGTAGAAGAAAGGAGCCTTGTTATCCCAAAAGTTCCCATTCTGTCTCAGTGATTAGAGAAGCCATGGGTCCACACCAGAGGCGCTGGATGCCCCACTTGCTGCTAGTTGGCTGATTGGCAAGCTGCTCAAAGCTACTCTCTCACATGGTGTCTTGACTGAATCTGAATCTGAGCCTGATTAGATCAAATTGCAGAGAGAAACCTGTGTACCCCTGTGTGCCCACCTTTAACTCGCCACGGTGCCAGCAGTGAAATTGGACATTTGGAGGCAGCGAAGGACTGTATTTGATTATACGCTGGGCTCTGTTCTATCAAGACGACCTGAGACTTCCTGTGCTCAACACCAATTTAAGCTGTGTTGGCAGTGGACAACATCACTACAATGAGAAAATAATTTAAAAAAAAAGAACAAACAAGCACATCATTTTTTTGTCCTCAACCTTTGCTTTGGGAAAATCCGTGTAGAGACATTCAAGCGTCATCTGAAGCAAAGACATTCCACATGACACAAAATTATAATCTAGCAACATGAGATTTTTTTTTTCTTCTTCTCGTTTGTCAGGATGGAAGGTGGCTTTGACACATCCAAAAATAAACTAAACTCATTTTATGGACTGAAAATGTTAATGACTATTAGACGAAATGAAAAAGACAGATGGACTGGGGACGGGGCCAGAGGTGGACAAGCAAATTTGTCTTCTATAATTGTTTTATAATAAGCACAGCTCATTATTAAGAATGAAGACAGGAGAGGAATGAATGACACAAATAGATGCAGCGGCTGACAGCTTCACCAAGATAAAGAGACAGAAAGCAGAAGAGTGTGTGTGCACACATATTTGTGTGGAAACACAACTCTTTTTCTCCTTCTTTTTATTGATTGATTATTATTCCTAAATGAGTAAAACAGAATTTCTTAAACTTTAATTCTGTTTCGACAGTAAAAAAATGTTTTTCATCACTTTTTTTTTGTAAATTTACTTAAAAAACTAAAGTCAAACATCACATTTACTGGAAATTTATACTCCTGTGTCACATCATGCAACTGTATATACCATCTCTCTTGACATTTACAAAGAAGCTTTATAATGCAATTATCAATAGCTGATCATCTGTGACTAATTAGAGCAGTCGGATGAAAACATACACCTTATGCAAGCGTGAGCATAACAGTGCACGTAACACTGCATGAAACAGAAGAGGGGGGACAGGAGTTTGGGAAATGGATGATGTTCATTAGTTTTTGATGGATCTAATGACTGAGTGGATTTATGTAAAGTGGAGGTGGATAATGGAAAAGAGGCAGGAGGAAGGGGAAAATCATTTGGAAGAAACTGGGAGGGGAGAATATCAATTGCATGATGAGGTGGGGGGGTTACAAGCAACAAGCTGAGAGGCATCATGACTGAAGATATTAATCAATAACTTCAACATTATGTTGTGAAGACCATGGAATGGCAAAGGAGGAATAATTTCCCTCATAAGTACACAGGGGAAAAGACTATGTTTGTGTGTGTTTGTTTGTGTGTGTGTGGGGGGGGTTGACTGACAGGGTCACATAAACAAGTAGCAGCATCTCTCCCCGGAGGAGCAGCCTTGATAATGTGGAGAGGAGGCACTGCTGGAGTCTGGAGGGGTGAATGGAGGGAAGTACTCCGGCAGCATCTCTCTCTCTCTCTGTAGGTAAAAATAAAAGTCAACATGGGCTGGCGGATACGGGTGCTGGCATGATAGCCTTCATCCGTTATGGGTAAATTGAACTGTCAGCTGCTTGCTGTCATTTCCATGGTTGGATGAGGGGCAGAGGCAGAGGCAGAGAGAATTATGGGGGTATTCACTGGGTGATCACAGTATGCAGCGAGACTGTTCCGGCAAATTAACTCTTGACAGAGATGGGGAACAACGTTAGGCTGTCACAGAGATAGAAGGATGGGAGGATAAACAGGCAGAGGGAAGCAGAGAAAACTGTTTGAGTGTGCTTTGAGAAGATAATGGCTTTGCATTCTGCTGCCTGGTTATTACAGTTAAAACACATTCTGTCATGGATGTCTTTGGACCAAGTTGGCAACTTTTACAGCTAAAATATACCTTCACACCATCATATGAATACCAAAGCCAGATAATATTTTAGATTAAAAGTATAACATGATGCAGTCAAGACTAACCACTGGTGCTCAATGTGTAAATAGAAAACAAAATAAGCATAATGTAAGTTTCAATTATGATCTATAGTAAAGTTTGAGTTAAATTCTGTTTTTCAGTATTCTACCATCATTAAATACTAATTTTATGTTGTTTTATTAATCCCAAGAATTTAGTCAAATGGTCTTCAAATGGGTAGAAAATGCTGAGCATTTGAGTAGTTCTTTTAGAAAAATTTCCAGGTAAGTATACCCCTGGACCCCCATAGAACTGATTCACTCCACAGCTGCTTGTTAACATGAACAGGTGTTCCTCATGTCTACAAATAGGACAGTATAAGGTAGACTTCTGGTGTTATGTTTCAAATGAATTATATGATTAACTATTTTTAATTGGGCAACCTGGTTTCTAAAGATAAAAAATAACATCAAAGACAAAACTATTTAATTTAGTATGGGAAATTGGTAGAGATTTAAAAAAATTGCACAAGGTGCACCACCTGACATCTAAGAAACCAAACTGGCTTGGGTCGGTCCTGGTACGCTTTGACATTCTTAAAAAAATTCTAATATTTACATTATATATATATAGCATAGTTAGAACTCTGTTGACTCAATAAAACCCATTTCGCACTTCTTGCCCCATTCCACCTCCGTCCTCTCACTTAAATATTTATAAAGATTCTTATTATTGCATTAACTATTTATTGATTTATAATCTGAAATATTTATACCAGGTACCAATAACTGCAGAGGACAGTGACTTTCATCTATAAAAATCTATGGCTTGTTGTTGTGTTTTAATGTTAAATTAGTGTCTATTTGCTTATCGGCATTCAAACTTTAAAAAGAAGAAGAAAAAAAACTACTCAAAGATACAAAAATACAGTTAAGCTGAAAGAAGGAAGTGCAATCTGGCTCAATATTGCTCCTGGTTAGATGTTAGTGAGCTATGCTCCATCTCCCCCCAGAGCAGGTCATGCACTGGCAGTTCACACGGAGCCCGGACAATGAAAATATATTGCTTTGCTCCATCTCTTATTGATTTACATCTTAAGGCTCTTTGCATGTGAAGCACTTTTCCTATCAGGCTTCGACCATGCTGTCACAGGGCCAAAATGTGAGCTGACTTCTACCTTGTGACCAATCAAGCAGCAACGTTTAGCTAAATTTCACAGGAAATAAGCAATAAAAATGAAGGTATCAGTTGTCATTTATTACACTAGATGTTAAAATCTCAAAATATTTGATTTTAATATTTGAATTATGAAATCTTCTGACAAAACTTATGATGGAACAAAGCTAGCCGGCAACAGCTTATAAATTCATGTTTGTTCAACAGCGCCACAATAGAGAAATATCACAACGAAGTAAGTGAACTTGTTCAAGATTTGAAAGCGTCTCAACACTGATTAAGGGCAAATTTAATAGAATTGAAATGCAAAATTAAAAGACAAGGACAGAAATGAAGGAATAAAAGAAGAGACCTTTTGTGTTTGGCAGGAGGAAGAAGGTTTGCGATTAGAGTAGTGGGTAGGGCAAAAACTGCTAATGCAAAACAAAAAAAGAAAGGTGTTGGAAGTGAAAAGCAAATTGTGCTTTCATGCAGCGCCCCATGAGTGACAAGGAAACCATTAACAAAGCAGAGTTAGGCCAAGGGATTAGGTCCACACATGCGTGGCTATTATTCAATCTAATTAAAACTCTTCTTCAGGAGGCCAGGACCACGTCTGCAACAAAGCCGGTGGAGAAAGAAGCAGGAAGTGGCTCGAGCGGTTTTGCTTAGTTGGCAAATGCTGATCCAAAAGGAACAATGGCAAAATTTAAAGAACCTTGTCTGGAATGAAACTGAAGGATAATAAATGACAAGCAGTTTTTAAAGAGCTGATCTTAAAGCTTCTTTTATTCAGTCAATTATCTCATCTTATTCTGCAGAAGCTGTCAGGAAAAGTAAGTTAAAAGAGCAGAAAAAAAACGTGTTGCTTTTACATTGTTGCGTTTGTGGTGGATCATTTATGAAGATGGCTTCAACCACTCGTAGGTTTATTTATCAGAAATGTTTGATGTTCTGACTACAGGAAAGCTCTGGACGGAGTTCTATTGTATTAATCATCCTGACTCCTTGTGTTTTTCATATACTTTTAATATAAGATGATTCAAATAAATAAAAGACTTTTCATTTTAAAGATGGTTCAGTTTTTTTATACAAAATATTTTTTCTTCATTATTATAAAAGCTTCTGTTCGGCTTTAGCAGCAGCAAAATTGTTCCAAACTGAACAGTGCTTACTTAGCGTGTAACCAGACAAAAAGCCTGAAACATCCTCAATAGAAGGGGAAAAAAGGGTGACTAAGCCACTTAAAGACTCCTCAAATGTTCTACTTACTGCATGTGGGGGGACACACAAACATAGTCTCAACATGTGAACAAACCATCAGACAATAAAAGACAACTGTGTAAGACTGCTGAGCTCGGTGCAGACTGACCCCACAGAGGTCAGCCATGTGTGGCTGCTGCTTGTCTGGGTCAACTCATTTCTCTTCTTCACCTGTGAAGCAGATTTTGGCCACAGTTGTATCTAAAAATAAAAACTTTATATATATATATATATATATATACATACATATACACTGTATATCTGTAGTGACACTGACCACATTAGTGTTTCACTACAGTTGCATTTCAAACTGTCCAAAATATTTAATATTACATTTAAAATGACATAAGCACATTTCTTAGCCTCAATAAATTAGGCTTAAAGGGAACATATCATGCAAAATCCACTGTTTTTAGCCAGTAAATGCATATTGTTGTGTACTTGGAGTCTCTAGGAGTGCAGAAAGGTTTAGTTTCTCCCGATGCTGCGTAGATATCTTTTATATTCTGTTTGGGTCATATTTTTTTCAACTCAGTTTTCTCTCATTTCTATGAGGTTCACTGAACTATTACATCACAATTTTTCCAACTGCCAAATAAGGTATGAAATTATCTCAGGGTTCCCAAACATTTTCTAAACAGCATTAGCTTCTGGCCAGGGAAGCCCCTTGCAAACCCACAAACAATGCTCCAAAATATGTAAAGACACATCAACTTTTAGAATGTTTTTTCCTCACTTTTATTCACCATCCAATTATTAATACATTTGTTTAGAATTTTTATTTTTCAATTCAATTTAATTCAACTCAAATAAGCTTTACTGATCTCACAGGGAAATTAGATGTTGTAGTAAGAGTTATTGCAGATGGTGATGGCTGTGGGCAGGAAAGACCTTTAGCGGTTTTTATTAAAACAAAATTGAAGAAGCCTTCGACTGAAGGCACTCTTTTTTTCTACAACAGTCTGATGAAGATAATTTTACATGTTTTAACACTATTATATTCCAACTGAAAAAAAACAACAACTTTTCAACAAACTGTTGATAATAAGAACAGAACAAAACAAATCTAACCTCTCACAGCACTCTTTCAAAACATTTCAGTATATAAATGTATAAAGTACATTTTTAATAATGATTGAAGAACAAGTTTGATTTTGTGATAATGATATAAACCTTTTACTACATGAATTTATTATATGATATGATGATTTTCTTATTTTCCCTCCAGTATTCTGAGGCCAGCACCCCCTGGCAGCCCCAAGCTACAATTTTGTCATCTTCATTCTCCTCTGGCTCTGGGTCAGACTTTGGCTCCAACTTGTAAGTCTGGACAAGTCTTTCCTTGTTGACATATTTCATTAATTTGTAAATAAAAAGTTTATGTGCCACCCTCTATGAAACTAGAATGAACTGCTCTGGAAGTGGGAGGGGGCGGTGTATGCCTCGTTTTGATTTAAAGAGACATCCTCAAAACGAGTTGATCTGAGACACACCTTAGAAAAGGGGTGAAAGCTGGTGAAAGAGGGGCTTGTGGAGCTACAGCAATAAGGAATTCAGACCAAATCATTGCAGTTAGACGCCAACTGAATAATTTATGTGAAAAAGTAGGTTTTAAAAGCATGATGTGTCCACTTTATGGTGATATTTTACAGAGCTGTTGAGGAACTAAGTTCGTAAAAAATGCTTTAAAATTGAAGCAACCAAGTGCTAAATTAACTCAATATAATGAAAGACAGTAATTAAAATGAAAGTTGAATAACAACAGTCACACTCCATACACCACAAACCCTAAATTAACAAGTTAGACACTCCAACACTGGAACACCAACTGGCACTCAAGGGAGGCCGACACCCATCTCTGCCTGTCAGACATCCTGCTACTCAGCAGCACAACTGGTACAATAGAGGGGATCAGTAGAGGTTCTGTCCCAAGAGGCTGTAAAGAGCTGCCAAGTATCTTTGCTGAGGAGTTTTCACCCTAACAGCCCCTTGGAGACCAAGGAGTGCCTGTTGGCCTCTAAGCAGACAAGCAGGAGCTTTACCAATACAGACAACCACCAGGACACAGAGAGGGATGTGTGTGTGTGTGTAGCAAGACACATCACTTTACTGGTTTTACACCCACACACATGCCACAGCAGATCTGTCAGCTGGGATTGCACCTGACACTTGACATGTCGCCAACAAGGCAGACAGAGAGACAGAGTGAGCAGCGGAGAAAGCGTGACACCGAAAGAGGACAAGAGATGGTGTGGATGCTGGAGCACAGTGAATGACAGACAACAGGCTGATAGGAAGAGGCAGGTGTAATGGGGTGTGAAGTGGAAGACCTCAAGAGACAGTGAGAGAGACCATCTGCCTGTCGGCACCGAGCAGCCTCTCATCTCTTTCTCTGAAGCTTTGGCAGTGTGTAATGCACACTCTCTGAGGTGCACACACACAATTCACATCAAGACAAATATCAACAGAAGTACCATTTATCCTCTTAACTGGGTGACACAAAATTATAGCAATTATTAAAAAGCAATTAGGGAAAAAAATAAAACAATTTAGATTTAATTTGATTTGAACTAATTTAGTCATAAAAGATTTAATCATTTTTGTAACAAAAATGTGAGATATTTGAATGTACATTGTATTTTTTTTAAACTACATTACAAAGTGGATGATTGTGTTGTGTGTCTCTTTGAGATGGACTTTAAACCTGTTCAGACACTGCTTTTCTTACAATGATGCTGGAGACGGGCACCAGTTCCCCATTAATCAGAAAGGAGACTGAAAAAGAATGGATGGCAGTAAAGCCATCAGACTGAATATGAGTGTTTATTAAATCAAAAAGAGTCATGCAAATCCCAAGCAAATAAAATAAATAAATAAAAATAGAGTGCATAGATCATTTCAAATTATTTGGAACCTCATCTTCAAAAAAACAGCAAAGTTCCTTCATGCATGTCATAAGAGTGATAATGTTTTGCAGTGGATACTTCAAGTTAGCGAAAAACAGGGAAAGTATCGGACAATAACATTGGCCCAGTTTTACTTCTGATATCAATATTCTAAAAAATGACCAAAATAAGCCAATGGTAATACCGATATATCTTGCATCCCTGAATAAAACCTTTTCAGCCTTGTTTTTTTTTTTTTTATCAACTTTTTAAAAAATTGGCATTATCTAAGAAGACTTGTCTTTTTATAATAAAACAAACATCTTATGCAAGAGAAACTGTCTTTGTGAAAACTTTGTGAAAAACAGTTTACTTACCATGCCAAAGTATTGCATATAATGCTGGCAAAATAAATACAATTAAAGTTGGCAAATTAAGCATGAAAAATGTTTACTACTGTGCCAGACACACAACTATAAATCTGATAAATAGTTTGAGTTTCTTATACCGCCTCTGTCCAACCATTCAATCATCTGTAGCTTCATCTGGGGCATCTGTTCCATCTTGCTGCCTAATTACATCTCTCTACCTTCTGTTTGGTCTCTTCATCTTCCTATCTGCTGACTCTCGCTCTCTGAGCCTGTGATAAAAAACAGTAACACAGGAGGGGAACCAAACTGCTTCTTAATTTTCTCTGACAGCCCCCTTTAAACACGCAGGCCCAAATCCACACTCTAATTGAAAGCACATTCCTATTCCAAACAAATTAAGCACAATTAAGGCCCCTGAGTTATGAGTATCTATCACTGTGAGATGTTTTTGTAAAAATCACTGTGCTCTAGATCAAAGTCTCTCGACCCCTCGGCTTAATTGCCTCATTAAGAGCTCCCCTCTTTGTGCTACGGGCTTCATAAATACGGGGTCTGCTCGTTTCATTTGGGAATTACACTAAAAGACGCCCCTTAAACTAATCACTTCCACATTTTCAATAAAAGTTCATCTGTTTTTAGGTAGAAACCAAAATGAAAATTTCTTCCATTTATAGAGCGTAATTTGTGAGGTCCTGCTAACCAAAAGTGCAGCAAATTCTTTTATTGTGTCTGTGTCAAGACATGAACTTATTTTACTTACAGACCTTCACAGCACTTAAACAGAACTAATCTAAATAAAATGTAAGAACTAGTAACCCATTATGAGGACATGCTAGCATATTAGGTGTGGCATTTGACACATCATAACAGGTGACAGGAAGAAGGTGTCACCACCGGGAAACAGAAAATCAAATGACAGGAAGATGATTGTGTGCAGCTGAAGAGGTACCCCCTCCTTTTCCTCATCATCGCGGAATACCATCTGAGCATGGCTGGCTTTTAATTTAATCTTATAAATGAGGTGCTCACTTCTAGACAACATGCTGTTCCAATTTCAAATGGCTGCTTTATTGGGGGACAGCGACACAGAGAGGGGGTGGGAGGGTGGAGTGTGGGAGATAGAGAGGAGGGGGATTGTGCGGGGAGGAGAAAAAAAAAAAGAAAAAAGAAAGAGGCCAGGGGAAAGACGGTGCTATGGAACATTTGTTAGTAATCCAATTCCACATACCATATGGCTTCATTACCATTATGCGGGAGAGAAGACTTCAGTCAGTCTGAAAATAAAGACCTACTTAGCCCCATCCAAACTGACCCCAAATGAGACATGTTTGTCTCTCTATGACAGTGTTAGTGTTATTGCCCTGCTCTTGAATTCTTTGTGGTTGGTTCAGATTGAGCCTGCAGCTGTGCATGGTTTCCCAAACATGTGTATGTGCACATGCACGTGGCCGTCTATGTCTGGGTGTGTGTAAGATAGGGATCGGGCAGTTTCCCAGTGACTGATTATCACAGAAGAGAGTCCTTCGTCATTGCTGCGCAGCAAAAGAGAGAGAGAGGGAAGAGAAGGCCCATAAGCCAGCTCCATTCAGATGTGAAGATGACTGATAATGCAGGAGCAGCAGGACCCCTCACTGGGTTCATTGGCCCCCTAAGTGCTCCTTTGCTGAATGTGTCCCTTATCTTGCCCTGACAGCAGTAATAGAATATGCATAGCTCTATTAGCATACAAGGTAATGGCACCCTTGAGGGAGGGCACTGACATAAAACTTTAAGTAGAAATCAAAACATTGGTAAAGGCAGAAGCAGAATAAAAAGGGTTATTGTCACACAGTGCAAACATCGCCTGAGGCCTCAACTGTGACTGCGTCCAAGGTATGCTGCTGTCACGCTTCCTCGCACATCTGTCTGCACTCACGGATACACAGAAAATGTAATTTTCTTGGTATTGCAGAACATACAAATATGTGTCATTTTATCATTTATGAAGAACAAGTTACATATTATGTGCACATTTTGCACATAGGTATGCATGAACTGACTCTATTGAATCCCTCTCCTCAGGGCATCCAAGTAAATGAAATGAAACTGGAATTAAAAGAAAAAGACTTTTATGAACTAAAAAAGTGTCTACATTAAAATCAACTTGCAGAGTTCATTACCAAACAACATCAGAAGGTAAAGTGAAGATATGGAAAAAATAAACAGATAAGAAAAGATGGAAGCTTTTCAAAGATCAAATTTTGATGTGAAAAAATGTCATATTTGCTTCTAAAAGAAACATCATCTGTTGAGTGAGAAGTTAAATTTCAACATAAACTATCACAAAATATATATATTCTGAAGTTTTTTTATTAAATATTTTAGTTTATTACCTTCTCCTATGGGACCAGAACACCCTCCAGTTTTTTTAAACAACCACATTTGAGCTAGTTTTCCTTTGTTTCTGTATTTTAATTGGTTTAAAATGAAAATACTTTCAAAATTTGCTTCACAGATGCTTAAAGCTGCGTTCACACCAAACACATTTTGAGCATCTAAAACGTGCACAACGCCTCAAGTTGGACGCACTACAATCAGACCAGAACAAAACTAGACGCACGTCTAAATGGGAGGAGCGTCTTGTTTTTTTCCGGTTCGTCTTTAATGTTGGATGAAATAAAGAAAATGGCTTTGATTTATTTAGTGAGAGCAAGCGAACGTTGTGCTAACCAGATAATTAATTCACCAGATAATTTAGAGGCGGTCTGTTCGGTGAGTTTCACCACTCCAGGAGCTGCGAGCTGACGAACTATTTTTGTCCTGAGCTCGGTTAACACCGTGGTCAGTTTAACGAGCCGCTGACCGCATCGGTGCTGATATCTCCATCCAGAACACCAACTACAGACGGTCAATTTCAGCTAAAGAGCTCCTGTCCGTCTATTTCAGGTAGTGGGCAACATTCAAGAAACTGTCACTTGGAAAAATGAATCTCTCTGATTGGTTGATGCTGCGCATCGAGCAGCCAAAGTTCAGATTTTCGAACCTGAGCGTCGTCGGCTGCTTTGGATGCACCGCACCCACAGAAAATGCTCAGACCGCACGTACCGCTTCATTGCGCATCGTGCTAAATGCTCTAGACGTGCCGCGAGAGCCCTAGATGCACGTCCACCATTGACTTTGCATGTAAACTGGCTGCTCCCGCTGCTCAAAACGTGTCCGGTGTGAACCCAGCTTCAGTGTTTGCTTGTTCTCTCGAATGACATCCTCCATTTTCAAAGCAATCATCAAATATTAGAAAACTTTACTGTCCAAAGGACGTGCAGCAAAACTGTTTTAGTGATTTGTTGAAACATCAAGCTGACGTAAAGGTCTCTGCCTGATCCTCTGACGAACTACTAAAAGTCAGAAAAAAACTTGTGTTTGAACGTGTTTGTTTGCAGTTGAACGTTTTGTCACAAATTTGACTACATAACCTCAACTTGTCAACTAAATTATGTAATTTTCTTCTGACAGAAACTGTAAAGTTTGTTCAGTTTCCAATTTGCGTTGACAAAAACAGTAAACATAAATCTCAGCTGAAGTTCCTGAATCAGCTTTAATTACTAAAAGAAAAAAAAAACATACATTTAAGGTTTGTGTCAAAAACATATGATTAACAAACACATTATGAGTACTGTAAGATGATGGGAGTTTCACTTCAGGCTAGAACTGTACGATTTTAAAATAAAATAAGAAAAAAACAAAATCACAGAACAGTTTGCAGTCTGCAGAATGAACGTTCAACATAAGAAAGCAATTTACTGGTCCTCATGTCACCCCTCCAAAAAATGAAAGAGAGCTGAGTCCAGTGAGAAGCCTAATTTAGTCTGCTGGGACGGACCAAGAAAAACTTAGCTTTTCCAAATCATTAACTTTATTAAATAAATTAACCTTGAAGAAGGGGCTAAGGAAATGGTGTCGGTGGAGGTTAAGATTTAACACCACCAAGGTGAACAGTTAAATAAGTATAATTCTTACATGCAATGCAACCCCTTCCATTCTGCTTTCCTTTTACACAACTTTGGTGACTGTGGCAAACAAAATCAACTCTAATAACATAATATTATGCGTAATTGCATCCTCAGTTGTAATTACGATGATTATGGAGTCCTCTTTGATAAGCAGTTCTTACGATCGATATGAGCCATATGTGAACACGGGACAATTATGCTAATCATTCCACATGCAAGTACGTAAGTGAAATAAAGTTCACCACCCTGAGTACGAAAGGCCAGTGAAGAATGTTGAAACTTGCACCATTAGAAAATAAAAATTAGTCTAAGGCCGGTCATTGGTGTAGGTCTTTGAAGCAGGAAATTCAGCCGTACCTCACCAGTTGCTGACTGTTTTATGTTAATTACCATGAAAAATGTGGGCTAGATATCACAAAAAACACAGTGGACTCATTCCAAAATACTTTGCATTATAAGTCTCATAATTAGACTTGGCCCAACTTTTATGGCCCATTTTGGCCCCTGGTAATAGCTCTGGGCTCGGACTCCAACAGACCAATAAAGCATAGTCTAGCATCATATAGTAGGCATTATTAAAAAGAGGCAGACACAATTAGAAGCTATCAAATCCCTCTGAAACTAGGCAGAGCCATTTCTTTACTTCAAGTCTGGCAAAACAAAAACTTGCCTTCTCTAATCTGTGGTTCATTTAATATGTTTATTGCTTGGGTGGCCAATTTAATGACCAATCTTTGGACCACATCTTTTAAGAAATATAAAATGAAAACAAGTCTTTGCAAATCCACCAGACATACACAGCATGTCTGCATCATAATATCAAAAACACAAACCATTTATACATCTAATGAGTATCGATTGAAATTGGCTTTTTCATTGTTTAGGAGTTCACCATTCATTTCAGCCTTTGGGTCCCATCTGTAAGTCTCCCCCTCTGGTTGGCCATTTCAGTTAAAGATGGATTTGTGCAGAACTCATTGTGCTCTGAGTTCTCCTCTGGCCTGCATAGATGATTTGGCAGAGTGACGAGACAAACTGATCTCTGGCATCAAACCGCAACCTCTATTTCATGGTGGCTTAACAGTTTTTCTTTCACTAGATTACACTTGCCACATTTCAAGGGTGCAGACCCGCAAGCCTGATTTACCAATTCAAAAGCCAATACATTTTGCCAGCTTTTTATTTTTTTATTTTTTGGAGAGGTGAGTAAATAAGAAATCGTCATAGATGCCACTGTTTCAGTTTCCCTATAACCTTTTTTTTTAACTCAACTGTGATTCTTTCTTGGAGGTGTGTTGTTGATATCAGAAATGATCTGTTGATTAGATCCATGACTGAAGCATGAGTGTGAGGCTGACGCAGGGAGCACAGGCAGTAGGAGGTAATACACAGTGCATGGGGCTGTTTGAGCTTCTCTTAATATGGCCCTTCCTCTCAGCTCAGGGTGAAATTCTGCAGTGCACACAGACAAGCAGAAAACACATAAAGAAATTGGACCAGAGCAAACATTTTCTTGCAGCCAGGAGTTGTTATGCAAATTTCTTCTGCGACCGTGTATGGTTGAGTGTGCACAGAGTCAAATCCTACACAAGTGAGGTGACTCAGCTAATTTATTAATTGGTCAGGTTCACAATAAAAAATTAAAACTTTGGATTTTGGAGATGAACTGAGACAGGTATGGTAAGCATAACTAGCATTTTAAACGTGGTTTGGTAAAGGTTGTCTCCCTAACTCCCTAATGTGTTATGTGATGGCAACAGATTTCTGTTGTAAACAAACTGCAAAAATATGGAAGAAGGAATGTAGTTGTTTATCAAAGAATAGATTCTCACATTTGAAACACTTCACAATAATCAATGCAAGACACAAGTCATGGTGTGTCACTTTTCTTGCTCAAAACCTTTTAGAAGCATTCAACTTCTAAAAGGTAAATTATCTGTATTATCTTGGGTATTTTTGATAATAATTTGCATGAGTCTCTTAATTAAAGTTGTCAGATAAATGGAGATTCTATCAAAACAAAGCTCTATCTCTCTAAAATACGATTTTGGATGCAATTGGAATAACCATGTATACAAACAGGGTGGTATTTTGATTTCTTATACTTAATCTTTCATTTATTCTATCAGTTTGCTTTTTTTGCCAGTGTTGCAGTGTCCCCCCCTCCCCTCACACCTCCCTTCCAAACCCCGTAAATAAATGGAAAAATATTCACTGCCCTGGGCTACTGCTGAACTTCTCACTCTCTGCATCCAATTTGAAGCTGAGCTGCTATGATGTCACCGAATCATCCAAACACAAAGAAAGAATGAAAGTGGAGAAGGTAGGGAGGAAAGGAACTACAGAAAGAGACAAGCTGGCAACCTTCAGACCCCCAGGGTCACACATTGACCCCACTGTTAACAATCCAATAACACTTTATGAATGTTTTAGTTAGAGATCGTTTATGCAGTGAAGCACCTCTTTCTGAAAGAATACAAATGAGATGGTGTCCTGCTTTGCACTTTCGCAGCTTCTCCCATACACACAATCAGTGTGCTCCTGGGCCCAACATACTGATGCTGAGTGGGAAAGTGAACCTCAGGACCTGGACTCTGCTACACCAGAACCACCTCTTCAGATTTGACTACATATTTATATTCACTACTCAGGTTAAACATCTGGGATTTCATTCTCTAAACCAGGCAGCAGCATAGCCCAACTCAATAACAAAAGAATGTTGTGTCCTGATGTTTGAAGAGAAAATATAAAAATGACACGTTCAGATTTTTGCAAATATAAATAGTGTACTTTATGTGCTGTAGATGTATAAAACATAGACAAAAGAAACTTGTGATCCATGTGAATGTGAGCTGAAACATTTTTAAATCATTGCAGAGGTTTCAGGGAGAGGCTCCCTGCAGCGGTCTGAGTGCTGCAAAATTCAGAGGTGATTAAAGTGGCATTTCCAAATAGAATAGTTTCGCAAGAATAACTCAATATCTAACAGTCCCTGACACACTCTGCTAGCTGCACACTCTAGTTGGTAGAAGCAAATTCAATACAACTCTGAGAACGCCTGAATTAAAGAAAATAGAGTGTATTTTGTACATGACTATCCCCCCTGAACAAAAGCGGGTAAAAGGACTGGTCAGTCTAAATAAGCCAACACTGGTGTTTACCATCCCATTTACCTGCGTGGGAGCTGGTGGTCACATGAGAGAAAAAAGGGCCACAGGGAAG